>JAWWEE010000001.1:41114203-41142783 GCA_035221455.1 Xenops minutus | reverse complement strand
TCCCTTCCCGTCCCTTCCCTTCCCTTCCCTTCCCTTCCCTTCCCTTCCCTTCCTTTCTTTTCGGTCCTTTTTTTTTCTTTTTTTTTTTTTCATGCATACCAAGACTGCTCGCTAGTGCTTTAAATAAAATACTGGGGTTTTTTTATTTCAGTTTGACATACCTCAGAACCCCACTGTTTGTTCAGAAAGTCTGAACAGTAACACAATAGCATAGTGTTAGAGCATCAGTGTTCTGAGTCCATTAACATCAGTATGCTAGCTAATGATGCGCTAGAAGCATATATGCAGTAAGACATAGCTGAGAGAAGCATTAGCAAATGTGATCTCATTCTGGTTACTGTATTTATTTTTTTATCAAAACAGGAACTTAACTTTCCATGAATTGCTGTTTCCTACATTTGATATGGATACCATAATGATGATGCTGCGTAAGAGCCACAACAACATGACTGACATATGACAAAATTACTTTCAGATATTTTATGTATGATCACTAAACACAGAATCCAGTTAGAATCCAATACTCTTATGCTTCATGCCTTCTAGCCTTTTCTTTCTCCACAACTACATCAATTACCAAGCACTAGATTGCACCTGCACTTACCTTACTGGATAAGGAACAAAAGAGCTGGAACTATTCCTTGGTGGAACCAACTTTCCACCTCCACTGATAAGTGGAAGGGGAGGGAAAACAGTGACACACAATATTCTTTTGCAAACAGCAGCTTAGACTGCCTACCATAATACTGGCACAAAGTCGGGGCTACAATGGACATAAATCCTTTGCAGAGCTCTAGAACAGGAATGCTGAAATCTGTATTGTGATAGTGCTGGTGTGACTAAACAGGGGTACAGAATACTCAATTTATTAGCTGCTAGTAATAATGGGATGCACCGTAGTAATTTGTTTTATAGTACCAGCTTGCAGGCTATGTTACAATAAGAGAACCAACAGAGAACTGCTTACTTTGCTATGGCTCATTTTCTCTGGTAACATCCCATGAGATATAGATTTTCCATTAAGCAACTCTCTCACAGTCCTTGTTCCTCTTCTGAAACAACGACCCCTTAAACAGCAGTCACCAGTCTCTCTCTCCCTATTTTTTTTTCTGTTGTTTACTAGTAATTTATTTTTTAACACCTTCTCTTAAGGCTGTCAAAACACAGAAAAAAAAATATCTCAGCCATACCTGCATCGCAGAACTCTATTAGTAACTATTAAAGCTTAGCCTAACTCTCAGATACGTATGTAATTTTAATCAAACATACTAAAGAAATCTAATGAGAAACTGTTTAACTCTGTGGGGTAAAAATCCCAAAATACTCCAAAGATACCACAATTAAAAGGCAAAAAAAGAATTTTTTTTTTTAATACAAGAAAAAAGAGATCACGGAATGGAAACAGTGGCTGATGCAACCCCACCTAAACAAAGGAACTAAATGACAGCATGGCCATGTCATCCTAGCACACCATGCTGGCTCATTCTAAAGCTACTTACACTCCATTAAACAGAACACTGCAACATGGGATTACTGTTCAGGCTATCAAATGGTTTGTTCAACAAAGCACGACTTTGTGTAGACACAGAATATAATTAAGGGTTTTTTTAATTAGTGCAGTAAGCTGGTATGAGTTGTTGTTTGTTACTACATAGTAAAGTCAAGACAGTTAGCGTGAAGATACCTCAAGTGCTGCATATCAGCTATGTGAAGCTCATAAAATCTTTCTTTAAACCAGAGAGGGAATTTTTTTGTCGTGGCCAATCCCAAAAGAACAGCTCATCATCAAAGTTGTAGGCCTCTTTCAGATGTCCTGTCGTACTTGAGGGCTAAGAGAATGCCAGAGTATTGGCATGAAGCCAATGGTGCAAAGCCTTATTCAAATCTGTTCTCAGGAAGAAAGCCAGAGAAACACACATTAGGGAGCAATTTAAGGCAAAAATATTGACCATTTTGTTAAACAGCACACTCTCTTATATTTTTAAATGTCTGTGGGTTTGGGGTTTTTTGCTACAATGGCTTTAGTTTTTCAATAATTTCCATTACAGAAATAATTTATTCATAAAGTTAAACAATTTGGCATCCAATCCAATTGCAACTCGGAGTAGGGCCAAATTCAAGATTGGTTTAGGCTGCTCAGGGCACTGTCTACTCTAGTTCTGTGTATCTCCAAAGCTGACATTCCACAAACCTCTCTGAGAAACCTGGGCAATGTTTTTTTTTTTTTTCCACTGAAGAGCTGAAAGCTGGACAAGCATTTCAGATGTTGTCTTAAAACTCCAGAACAGGAAGAAATAACAACTCCTTTTGACCTTTAGTAAGGTCATTAGGAATTTTTCATTCCTATGGTATCCTGGTATCTTTGGTTACATATATGTTTATCAAATTTGCAGCTAATAAGCTACACAGTTTTAGTTTTATTATTCTAGTAATATCCTACTGTATTTTTTATTTGATGGATTCTTCTGTGGATATCCTCAAATCATCACTTTCTATTTTCTCAGTGTGATAATAAAATACATGAATACACATGTTGGCATAAATCTTTTTCCTAGCCTCATAATCTACATATCTGAATAATGAACAATACTTGGTTTAGTTCTCAATTATTTACTGCATTTTGACTAATATGTAGGTAATTTCAGTTGATTCATTTATCTTATGGGATCAGGAAATACTAGAAAAAACAATGAAAATGGTAATTATAGAGAACCTATAAGAAAATACATTGCATGTATAAGGAAAAGTGTACACAACACTGTACAACAGAACAAGCTTGACGGGCATTTTGAAACTCAAGCTCTGATGCAGAGGACATTGCATCATAAGTCTCTTAGTTCAGAGCGACTATATGAAGTTCACAATATAAAAACATCACTGTCTGCAATGTGCCTTTACACATTCTCCTCCAAGTAACGGCACACATTCTAATTAAGTTGCTATTTATAGCACTCAGCTGATTACACTGGCAAAGACATTGTAGAGCAGGAGGGTATTTATCCTTTCTGCCTTTAAGCATGCCTAAAATAGGGATTTAAGCTTTCTGTCACTCTTAACAACTCATCTACTTTGACTCAGGGTTTTCTTTCTTTTTTTATTCAATTATGTACCTTCCTGAACATTTATAGACCAAAACCACACCAAAAAGAACCAAACAGCAGAACAAACAAAACTCCAAACCTAAATGCCTGTTTACTCCAGTTTTAAAATACAGTCATGCCTGTTTACAGAGTTGCTGAGTGCACTTGTATCCTGCACTGATTACTTTATTTGACTGTGAATTCCCAAGAGCAAAACAACACAGACACAACAGATAAAGAAGGATTTAGTCATGAATTACTCTTATGAAGCTTTTCCTTCACAAACTAAATTTGAGACAACAGCTCTGAGACTTTACAGGCTCTGAAATTGTAATTTTTTTTTATATTTGTACAGGAATACAATACAAAACCATGCTGCAATTTCGAATTCAGTTATATGGCATCTCCTTCAAAGAGAGAAAGGTAGGTCAAAATATAGGTACTTTTCTGCCTTCCCTTAAAGAAACGCCCAAAAGATTGCTAGTTAGGGATGATGCTTGCTTGTGGAATGGCAATGTGTTGCTATTATAAAATGGGCTTTTTTTTAATTACATATCTGAAAATGCTATTTGAAAAATATTTACAGCACCTTACCACTGATGACAAACAAGTAAAAGCTCAAAACAAGAGATGAAATATTTTGCAAACTGTTACATTAATCTCATTCCCACCAAAACATCTACAGTTTAAATCAGAAACATGATCACATCTAGTTTTTAGTTATAAAGATGTCTCACTACGCTAAGCCATTTATTTATATGTATGTACATATGACTATAAAATCACAATTATAAATTAGTGTTAGATGGATAAGAAATTGGTTGGATGGTCACAGGGTAGTGGTCAAGGGCTCAGAGTCCTGATGGACATCAGTGATGAGTGGTGTCCCTCAGGGGTCTGTACTGGGACCAGTCCTATTTAATATCTTCATTAATGACAAAGACAAAGGGATTGAGTGCACCCTCAGCAAATTTGCAGATGACACAAGCTGAGTGGTGCAACTGACACACCTGAAGGACGAGATGGCATCCAGAGGGACCTGGCTAAGCTTAAGAAGACTTGGGAATTCCTGGAGAATCTCAGAAGTTTGACAAGACCAAGTGGAAGGTGCTGCATCTGACTTTGGGGCAACAACCAATATCAATACAGGCTGGGGGATGAAGAACTTGGGAGTGCTAGTGGATGAGAGGCTGGACATGAGCCATCAAAGTGCCCTCACAGCCCAGAAAGCCAAATTGTGTCCTGGGCTGCATCAAAAACAATGTGGTCAGTAGGCTGAGGGAGGTGCTTCTGCCCCTTACTCTGCTCTGGGGTGAGACTCCCCTGGAGCGCTGCATCCAGTTCTGGTGTCTCCAACAGAGGAAAGACACTGATCTGGTGAAGTGAGTCCAGAGAAGGGCCACCAAGATGATTAGAGGGATGAAGAATCTCTGCTACAAGGAAAGGCTGAGAGGATTGGGATTGCTTAGCCTGGAAAAGAGGTGGCTTATGGTGACCTAATTGTGGCCTTCCAGTATCTGAAGGGAACCTACAAGAAAGATGGAGAGGGACTGTTTACAAGGGCATGTAGTGACAGGACAAGGGGGAATGGCTTCAAACTGAAAAAATAGGTTTAGATTAGATGATGGGAAGAAATTCTTTACTGTGAGGGTGGGAAGGCACTGAAACAGGTTGCCCAGAGAAGCTGTGGATGCCCCGTTTCTGAAAGTGTTCAAGATCAGGTTGGATGGGGCTTTGAGCAACCTGGTCTGGTGGAAGGTGTCTGCCCATGACAGGGGGGTTGAAACTAAATGATCTTTAAGGTCCTTTCCAACCTAAATGTTTTTATTATTCTAAGTTGTCTAGAAAAACCAAAGCAGATTGACAGAAAGTACCTAAAAATGGGTGGATTAGCATGTGCTGCAACCTTCTCCTTTATTAATGGCTGGAATTTAAAATTACCCAAGTCCTTGACAGCATATCATAAGGACTCATTTTCATATGCAAATGATAATAACATTATTTTCTACCATTTGCACTAAAATTAACTTTTTTTTGCTTGAGCTTTTGTCAGACAAGACTATCCATTTTATTCTGGTTTCTTTTTTGCAGACAGCTTTGTGTGTGATAAAGGAAATAGATACAGTGTAAAACAAGTTATTAGAAATGGAGTAATCTACACTTTTAATTTTGACAGATTAAATGTATACAATTTATTAATATTGTATCATTGGATCTTTTCATATTTTTTCCTGTACTGTGAAAATGTATCTTGTAGCTTAAAGAGAAGAATCAATGAATTATTATTATTTAGGATTTTAAATAAAGTATACCAACTACAGCTTTGAATCTTACATAATATATAGTACAGGTTTTGTAACTTACTGAGTGTATCAATACTATCTTGCATTCACAGAAGAAATACAGAATACTAAACCTCACCCTTTTAAATTTATACTTAGGTTAGGAAAAAAGGAAAATGTTCTTTAAAATAAGGTAATTCCTCAGAGAGACAATATCTGTAGAAACAATAACCTGGGTTCTTCTTTTTTATGCAACATTTCTAAAAATCTTTTTTATGAGGAATTCTCTTCTGCAATAAATATTTTATAATCAGAGTGTTGACCAAATGGTTAGTGGCATGATAAGGGATGTTCCTTAAACTTCTGCTTAGAAAGTAGTATTTCATAATTTAAACAGAATAGCCATTCTCACAAAACATGCTTAGAATTCCAAGACTTTAATCAACAAGAATTGAATTCCCTTGAAACAGATTACTTTTCATAACAGTTAAGCCTTATGTTTATTGAAAACCCCATTGAGATGCCTCAATTTAATGCAGCACCTAGCCTTCACTGGGATTAAGCTTCAACAGCTCACAATGAAACCAAATGAAGCGCAGGTAGAGATATTTTCCCTTTTCCAATGTTTTTTAAAAATAGTTTTTCCATGCATAAGGCATATTGTTTTCCCAAACTTGACATAATCCTTGCTTAAATTATTTCCATTTAAAGTAGCAGTTTGCAGATTTAGTGTTAAAATCCACTCAGTTATCACTTAGATAAAACGTCTTGAAAGACATAACCTAGCTGATAAATTGTGAACAAAGTGAAATCATGTTGCAACATGATGACAGCTAAGGGAGTCAATTAAGGATCAGTTCCTTTGCAGATAATATTAGACTGCAGTTGTATTTTTGTTTTGATATTCATGACAGCTAAAGAGGAGAAGCCAAGAAAAGTAGCAAAAAATGCTAATTCTTCAGAGTAAGATGTAAATTTGCATTAAAATAATGGAATGGGTGGCTTTAAAACATATTACTTCTATGAATTCTTGTGCTTTAATATCAGAATACTAAATATGGAGCATTCTGCACTGTACAGATACCTAGGTAACAGCTGTTCAAATAGAGAAAGAATCATGAGAGGAACAATGACAAGGTGGGGAATCAGCCAACCTAATCCCTCTGAATCAGCTACTCCTAAAAAACATAAAAGACAAACCATTAAGCTATTGTCCTTGCTGCAAAATCTGCTAAGGCAATGTATTAGAAAAAACCTGAAACGCTATACAAAGTAAGTGTGATTACTTAAAGGGGGACAGGCCTTATTATGGAGTGCCCAAGTGGATGAATATGGGACTGAGCATGACAATTCTGGGTTTGTGTAAGATTTAGTATGAGAGTCCTTTAACTCGGTGAAAATTGAGAGGATTTGGCTCCCTTGACTTTCTAATAGACTTTCTGACTCTTATCAGTGAAAGAACTGTACCATTTTTGCCTAGATGCCTGGGGTGTGAAAAAACAATCCTGTGCCTCCTATTCCAGAAGGTTTTCTAGTGCCTTCACCAGACAATTTCCAAGAGCTCAAATCTCATATACCTTCAGTGTTCTATCTGTCTTCTGGGGACCTAATTGTTCAAAGAGAGGAATAGAAAGGGTTCTGAAACAGAAAACAAGTCACTGTTCCTCAAATACTAAAAGAGCAGTAAAATAGTAAAAATCTTTTACTAGGGGATCAAACTGGGATTGAAATTATTATTACCGTAGATTTCACTCAGGATGGGAAGGGACAGAACAGCATTCCAAGAGATAAACACAAGACTCTTCATGAAGTATGAAATATAACTTTTTTACATACTAGGAGTGCTTTATAGATAAAGGCACATTTTCAACAAAACCTTTCATAACTTAAGCAAATAGAAACTTTCAGTTTTCATAAAGATTCCTTGGTTAGAACTCTGAAAGTGGTGTTCATGATTCTGAGGTCAAACAGTGTTCAGTTTCAATGTACACTGTAAGCATTTTAGCAGCTTTTTGACCAAACAGTCATCAAAAGGAAGAACTGATTTTGCAGATGACATAAAACCAGCTCAGATCAAAAGAATTAGATAAATGTTTCAATTCAAAATAGAAGGCATCTTTGGAATACAAGGGGGTTGGGTTTGTTTGGGTTTTTTAAGGTGCAATTCAGCTCTATATTTCGTTCTTGTGGAAACAAAAATTAATTTCCCATTTGTTGACCTGAAACATTTTTTCAAGATTGAGTTTCATCTGACATTTGTCTGGGTTGCTGTTTTGCTTCTTACTAGCTGTAGTCCAGGAACTCTTCTCTCTCTTGTGCTGGTACCCACAGCCATGAGAAGACACATTTACAGACTGGAATGCACTTAATAGCATTATACACTGATATGTATTATTCCTGAGCTATAATCATGAACCAAGAGAGAGGAAAAAACACAGAATACATTTATGATGCCATCATGATGAAACTGGAAGTATAAGGACCAAGACTTAAAACCAGTACAATGATCTATGATGATTCATACATTTCATATCTTCATGTTGATAGCAAACATATCACTGTAGAGAGAGAAGCTGAAACATGATATTGTATAGTTCAACATCAGCATTGCTAATTGAAAGTATTTGGAACTCCATCTTAGAAGAATGTTCAATTCACAATTTTTGTTTCAATTTAAAGCAAAAGCTAATATCCAAATATCAGAACTTCCACCTGGGAAGAAATCATCTATTTCCATCAGTTCTATCACTGCAACACAATACACAGCAATACATGTTTATTTTTTTTATTTATTTTGCTTTTTTAATGAGTGAATTCAGACCTGAGAAATGCAACACCTGTTGTTTTTCTCTCTGTTGTTGTGTAATGCTCTCAGAACATCTCTACACTTCCATAAATTGTGCTATAAATATTTTACCACCTGGTGTATATTTTGTGTTTCTCCTCATTCCCATTAAATGCTTGTAACAAAACAGTTGCTTTTATTATTTTCTGCACTGGCAGAAAACCTCTTGACAAGGCAGCCTTTAACTAATAACTTAGGTAGAGACTTACTGCAATCCTTACTAAATGTAATTCTTCAGTACAAGTTCGATGTTTCAATGTCTCCTATTTCCTCTTAAAAAATACCTAAATCAAACCTGTCTGAAACAGTGAAAGGATAAGTCAATGTCTTACAGTCAGTGAAACAGAGGGAGATAAGAGTAACTATCAAAAAAATGATGATGGAGTTGGGTCATATAAAACTTTACCAATTTAAAATATGGCATTTATTGAAATATAAATCTGACGATCATTTTCTGTTATTAGAATATACCCATTGAAGCCTTTACTGAATTTCTGAATACTAAACCTAGAATTAACTAATGATAAATTACATTTATAAAATCAATAAAGTCAGGAAAAAATAAAAGTTAATTAAAAAATTATCAAGAGGAATAAGAATCTTGGTGTAATATGCACAACTATGAACTGGAATCCCATTTAAGGAAAAAGATGATTCAACTGAAATGAGTAATTAGAAATAATCCAACACTTTTCTAGTAATACACAAAAAATATAGAAATCCTATTTCAGACATGATTTGACTTGAAGCTTGAGATGCAAAACAGAGTGGTAATTTATTATTAAGAATTGCTTCAAACAGAACTATAGTATGTATTTGACATTAAAAAAGATAAAATTAAATAACCAGTGCCTACTGTCAGTAACAAAAAATTTAATGTAATTTAGTGCTTCTGGTTACAGTTGTCTATCTAAAGTGTCTACTGTAAAGCTCTGCCTTAATAATCTTTCCCTCTCTTACAATAAATAACTTTAAAATTGTAAATGATTTCTTCATAATAACTTTCATAAAAATGAGTAATCCAAATGTACCATCTTGAGAGGAGTTTGAACAATGAGAAAGGAAGATTACTATCATGGTAATTAAACGCAGCATATTTGTCAATAGTTGACTGGAGTAATATAGGAAAATAAAATCTTCTTGAATATGTGTGACAGAAAAATAATTTATTACCATTAACACTAATTTCAGCCTGTTACACTCTGTCACATTATCTCCACTTCGTATGGGGAGTGCAATCCCCATAGAAGCTTGAAATCCAATCTCAGACTTCAACTGAAAAAATCCAACATAAAAGTAAGGAAAACTGTATGCAATTTGGTTACAACCAAATGAAAGTACAAGCTGCAAACTGCAAGATACTCTTGAAAATTATGAACACACTGACTCAGACACAAATGATGCCTTTTTAATATTAAAGACTATACTAGTGAAAAGAGATGGGACTAAGTTCAGGTGTAGTTACATGACCAAATAACATCTGAACATGCATTATCACTTGTTGCTACATATATTTATGCTTTTTTTGTTCATACTTTAAGTCTTTTTTTTTCAATGAAAGGCTAAAGAAAAACTAAGCATTCGACAAAAATTGTTTGCATAACAAGAATCCTATTAATATTTTGAAAACATCTCTTTGGTAATTTCTTTAGAAAAAGTAATACCTAGAAATCACATGCCCTTCAAATCTTCCTTCTGAATCTGACAGTCGACATTAATGTTGAGAGAAATCTTTGTATCCCACTGGACAAGACTGTGTTAATCAAGGTCAAAATCATAAGCTTTCTATTTATTGCCTAACGGTAATAAAGATCTGTCCTTCCTAAAGGAATCTTCCTGTCTGGAAGGTTTCATGGTTTTCTCTCTGTTTGCAACATGATGAAACCTGTTTCCGGAAATACTAATTAATTTATATGATTGACTTTTTAATTTGTTTGCTTCTGTCAATCAAAGTACACATAGATTTACCTTAACTAGAAATTATCTTCTTCACTGTCAGACTGTAAATTCACAGAGCTATTGTCAGACTGAACCTTCTATTGTAGCCCCTTGTAAACCTGGATAATGCAGATGTTTTCATTATTTGCTTCAAAGACTAGTCATCTATGAATTTCTACATTACCTCTATTAGAAGAGCTTCATTTATACCTTGATAGGCATCACTCTACAAGATTAAAGAGTGTGTCATGATCTAGATGTAAAGTTTCATCTCAGTAAATAAATCTTCTTTCCCTAGACTAGTGACTAAAATCTAGTCTGAAGTAACTAACAATGTTATCATATTATTCCTTTAAATTTTTATGTCTTTTTACACATCTAAAATTCTTTGAGACTTGTGTAAGTCTCAGATTCTTTGAGACTTGAGTAAGGGTCTACTCTATAGTAATTTACATAATATACTGTGCTACTGAACACTAGTATACTGAGGTAAACGACTCTTTAAAATTACCTGTATAGCCAGCGCTCGAGCTACAAGACTTCTAAGATATTGTAAAGGATCTTCTGGACCTTCCCACTTTCTTTGCCATGCAATGGGACACTGAAATAAAAATATATTTACTGAAAGTATCTATTTCAAGTCCATTAAATTTTAAACTAGCAATTTGAATAAAATTAAATAATCCAGCTATCAAATATATCTACAAAGGAAAAAGGAAATAGAAGCAATATAATGACCAAAACATACAACCACTAATTGAAAGGTCACATGTCTGCTAATTCTTCATGATACAGTGATGATGGGGAACTTGCAAGACACTCTGCTATTCAGTACGGAAACATCAGTGGGTTCCATGACACTTCAAAAAGGCCTAAGCTGATTATTTCTTGAAAAGCCATTTTCCCACACCTTTGCTGCTGCCTCCTCAGACTTGAACATGCAGTTGTGTGGCTATATGGTGAAGAGAATCTTGTACAATTCCTCTGAATGATTATTTTCTCATCAGTTTTTATAGGGCAATACCTGAGAATAAAATCCTACAATACCTCCCGATACAACTTTCTCATTGATTAAAAAAAAAAAAAAAAGGGCTTAAAAAGTCTTTGTTACATTTCCTCCTACTCCACAGGAATCTGTAAAGCACACTGAAGGTGACTCTGCAAGATTTTCCTAGTTACGAGAAAGAGAATTGATGTAAATCCTTACCTGAAGAATATTGCATAATACTGAAGATGCTGAACAGAATAAACAGTTTTATACTGTTTAATATTTAAAGCTGCATTTTCTAGGAGGTTCACATTCTAACTGCATATGTACTGAAAAGATTTTCAAAATCTGATCAAAGAAGTTTGTAAGAAAAACTATTTTTCTAAGTAAATACTCCATGTGTTCCTTTTACAGATAAAAAACAGAACAAAACTAGGTTTGGAGACTAATTAAGAATGAAGCGAATAAACTACAACACATAGAAGACAACTAACAAAGCACAGTTAACTGCACATTTCTTTTGTAATCATGATTTTTTGAATTTTTTTTTTATTTTAAACCATTAAACTTGCATTTTTGCAGACTCTTTTGCTAGATATGATTCACAGGCAGCTCACCAACCTATCAATTAGAAGGCATTCCCCTAATGTTGCTAATATATTACTCTAAGTTTAAAGAAACAGATTAGCTAATTGTTATTATGTAAGCATATTTCAGATGCATACTGTGTTCGTTTTGGCTGGGGTAGAGTTCATTTTCTTCATGGTGGCTTGTATGGGACTAATACAGTGATTTTACACAAATAAAGCACATTGCTGAAAGCTTTAGAAGTCACACATTTCTCGAATGTCACATTTCTATTAATAATCTAGCAGTTTTTTCAGGTGCTATAATCTCAAAAGAACTACAATCCTGTCAATTTTAAAATGTAAGTTTTTTTAAATAGTCTTTTGTTACATAATGCATTACAATACAAAACTAAACAAGAACAGTGTATAGAAGATACATGAAACAAATGATTTTAGGATGATAAATATAGTGAGGTTTAGCTGTCTTGAGGCTTAGCTGCCATGGCAAGAATTTGGCATTGGCCTCTCTGGAAGGCTGCTGAAAAGACTGTGATATGGTCACAACCCAATGAAGTGATCTGTGTCAAGGTAAGTGGGCAAGTAAGATGAAATGACAGAAACATTTTGGTGAATATATCAGGAAGCACTGAACTGATGCTTGTGAGAGGTAAAAATGCATAGAATTTTTAAGTACATTTTTGTGACAGTGATCAGCATCATAGCTCCTGCTGCTTCCAATTTGAAAGTGCAGCTTAAGCACACAAGCAAGCCATGCTCTCTTGATCAGTAACAAGAAATGTAACTCTAAGTACTGAAAATAGCCATTGCATGTATCATTTGCAATCACTTGGTACCAATTTCTACAACAGTCAAAACATGTTTAAAGAGGAAATCAGATCACTAACATGAAAACATTAATTTATTCTAACTGTATTGCAATTTTTGAATCTAAAAAACCAATAAATTTAATTATTTATTTGATTAGAAATTCAATAGATCAAAAAACGCATAAAAATCTTTTTTTAACAATACTTGTTCTTTACACGAAAATAAACAAGATGTTAATAGGAATTATCATTCACTGCAGAACCAATCTCAATATCTATGCATTAGCACAGCAGAATTGATCAATTGTTGCAGGTGAAACAAAACCAGAGTTTCACGTTACATCAACGTTTGACTATCTTCGTAATCAAATTATCTAGCTATTAATGATAGAGTATGTAAATTTGCAGTCACTAATTGTACTAGTTTATAAATATGCCCAGTTTGATGCCAAAAAACATGGAGAAAGTACATGCAAAAATTCTGTTTGCTCTTCTCATATATCAAGAATATAGGGTGAGATGATAGGTTGGTATGATAGGCACAGCTTGTCTGGTGTGATATGGGAATACTCCACACTGAATAAATGCAGGGAGTGAATTGTGATTACAACTTAAATTCTAAGAAAATGTAAAAACTCACTAATGGGACAGATTTACATGTCCTACTGGCTAATATGTTTCACTTATCTGGCATGATTTGGTATTGGAAATCGAAATAGTATTCCATAACTTCTTACTTTATTGGAATTGCCTTTAAGGGAAAACTTGATAAAAAAAGATAATATACTCAACAGTTTCTGCAAGTAATTGAAACAACATTTTTTCTGCAAAATTTTTCAGAAAAATTCTGATTCTGTTTAAGAGTTACAATCAAAGAACTCCATTTTAGAGTCTTCATCAATAAAAGAACATAGAACAAATGGTGACATGAACATGTGTATCAGAATTTTTTCGGTTTCCATGGTTTTTTTCGCTGCATATTATAATGTATATTCATTACAACATTACTTACCTTCTGGTTTAACAGAGCACTTGCTAGTCTTTGTACTTCAGAACTCAGTAATGAGGTACCTCTGATAACTTTACTTAAAGAAGCAAGGGACTGATGGACACTTTGTACAAGGCGAATGGCATTGAATTGTTCCAGAGTAATGAAGGATAAGATTGGAGAGCCTTTTTGCTCCGCAGGAGGGGACACCTTCTGATGGATCAGGTTAGAATTCTAAAAAGGAACATGTGATATCCACTTAATAAACTCAGGGAAACTATGGTGTTATACAACATACTATTTGTTTAATTTGTATTACTTCATATGACCTTGTTACCTTTGAAGTAATATCAGTATCATCCCTTTCCTGACTCTGGATTAAAACTACAGTGATATTTTGAGCAGTGTCTGTGAAATGTTCAATAAAGGCACCGCTCTTCTGAGACAACTCTGTCTACTCAGTTACTTCAAAAGTACTTGAAATTCTGAAAAATCTTCACTTAGCTGAATCACTGCTTTTAATATTTGTGTTAATATGTTTAATGTAAAAAAACAGTAGCTACTCAGCATAACCAGATGTACTGGGTACTATAAATTATGTTGCCAGATACACTTCTTGCTTAGGTAAGACTAATTCAACATGGAAGCAAAATAAATAGAATAAGAAATACAAAATAAGTATAATATTATGTGTAAATATTGGGTAACAGACTGAGAGGTACTGCTGCCTCTGGCACTGCCATTTTCACTACTTACTTCCCTTCCATTACAGCCACTGAAAATCCAAATTTATTCATTAATTTCAAGAGATGGTATAATTTTGCAAATCTGAATTCATATGCAGCTTATTACATAAATATATTTTCACATGTGTTCAGAAACTGCCAACCTAACATGTGACAAGAGGCTGCAGTGAGTTCCAGTTATAGAATTAAAAACTATTAGAAAATTCTACATGGCACGAATGCAAAAAAAAAACCCTAGTCTTTAAAAAAAATAAAAATTGATATTTCAATTTGTAGTAATTTATTGAAGGTAAAATCACATTTTACTTTCTCTGAAATATCTCTGCTTAAAATAACAAGTAGTTTTGACTATTTTTCAGATTAAATAAACGTCTGAATTGTCACACGGCATCCTGCTTTCCAGAACATACAGGATATCTACCTCTATAATCTTTCCCATGTGCTGTACATTGTCAGAACTTTCATATTTTTCATTTCAAGCTCATATCACACTAAACTAACAAGATAAAATATGAGAAAAGCTAAGTGAAAGAGCAATACTTTCATTTAAAACTGACAGAAAAATGTTAAACTTTTAAAGGTATACAACAAAGTTACTGTTCAAACTATAAGAAAGATACAGTATTTAGAATTGTTATACTTTGCAATTTTCTTTGCATGGATTCTAATATCACAGTACCAGTTTCACTTCAGTTTTTCTGAGAACATAGTTTGCTGAGTATATGTAAATTGTAATGTAAAACTAGCACAAACTAGTTGAAAATTTCTTATTGAGGTATTTAATTGCACAAGATAATGAAAAACCAAAGACATTGCAACTTGCAAGCTTTGATCAATCTTTCATATATACTCTCTTAATTCACAAAAGAATTACTGAGGGCCTCTAAGTACCTCAATATTGTCCTTCACATAACAATCTCTTATGAATTGCATATTCATTTCATCACTCTTTCTAATGCTTTCCCCTGAGACTTTGATAAAACAACCCATCTGCCATTTATATAGGAAAATTAAACATGAATATCAATATCAGCTTATACATTTAATGTCCTATTACATTCCCTTAAAATCCATTATGTACATAACTCATATCAGCCTTTACAATATTCTTATGACCTGCTTGGGAATTAAGATGAAGAACTGCTGAAGTACTGAGTGCTTTTCCTAATCATAAGAAACTGAAGATAGATTATAATCTTTAATATTAAATACTATATTATGCTACCAATAATAAATCAGGTCTATTTTGAGACTTTGATAATTTTCCCTCTTTCAGTTCTCTATGTGTTGCTTTCTTAGTACAATATAAGACTTCATATAATATCACCTAAGCTGTTCCACGGCCTTACTTTGTTACCTTCTTAAACTCAAGCTTTTTCAAAATTCAATATTTTCTGAAAATTGCCCCCACAGAAATGTAACAAATATGATGAAAAGAAACTCATATACCTCCACTAGTTCTGCGTTTGATTCAAAACTCAATTTTGGTAGTGGTGGCAGGTTTAGAAAACTCCACTAGCCTTTTTATGTAACTATTCTGCCTCCTCCTTTAAGTCTCTCTGCCTATTCTTTTAGGTGTTAGCCTCTCAATGTTTTTTACACAGACTTTTAATTATTGAAAATACAGAAAAGAATGATCTTATATTTCTGTTTCAGTGATTTTCCTCTGTGCCAAAAAAATTATTCTTTTGTTAAAGCTCAGGTACCTAACAATGTGGCTGTCCTATACAGGGCCAAGAGTTGGATTTGAACGTAGTGGGTCATTCCCATTCAGGATATTTTCTAGGCTTCCATAATGGTTTAGCTAAGAGAGCAACAACTCAATAATTTTCAAAACTAGTGCCGCAATTTTCTTGCAGCCTTATGCAACTTTATGAAAATAATTAGGTACAATTTACAAACACCACAAAAGACAGAACACATGACAGGTTATGATCATACACTCAGCAAACAATTTTGAAGCAGTTGCTGCTGAATTTTTATTGTGTAGGCCTTTCATGAAGCTGCTAAAGGGTTTTTCTGAAACAAGGTAAAAATGCAACCACCTTACAACAAAAACATAGCAGTCATTTCTCTCTCTCTTTCATCTCATGACAGAGAGCCATTTAGACGTGATGAAACACTTACAAAATGCTTTTGCATCCTGATACTTGTGTACTTCTCTGACAACTATTACATGATGTGCAATGCTTGAGTTCCACTGAACAGTGATTTCCAACTGATCCCATTATATGACAATGAGTGATTATGTAAATGCTCATATAGATCCTAACCTACACTCTGTCATGGCAGAAGGCTCTGTGAGAAAAGAATGGACTCCACGACAGAGACTGGTTGAATTAACTCTGATAGCCCAGCTGTTGACAACAGTCTATAAGTGGGTGGCACTTCCACATTAGGAAGGATTTTTAAAATGTGTATAACATTTGACAACTTATTCAGTAAAGACTTTATTTTATAGAGTAACAAGTCTTTAACACAAACTTATACTGAGCATGAGTATGTGGGGTTTTTTTAACTAAATGGCAGGTTCATGAGAGTTTAATCAATTTGATTAGTGTTAAGCTGTTATTAAATCATGCTGAAAAGACTGTAGAAACAGTTTTAGGACAGTATTCATTACAAGGATGTTTTCAAATGGCAAGAATTAAAATGTATGTGTTCCAATGAAGCTAGTATCGATGGAAATGTCAAGACATTCTGTATTAGTTCAGAAGAGCTAAATAAAAAACGAAGCTTGTTTGTGTAATTTCAACATAGGATCACATTGATTTAATTTATTATCTATTTAATTTCCAGTGTATATCTGCCATTTTTGCTGTTTGGCCACAAAGACTGTGACAGCTCTCAAAAGTGAGCCAAAAGGACTTCTATCCACAGAACCACAAAAAAACCCGAGGTTGGAAGGAACCTCTGGAGACTGCCCAGTGTTCAAACTATATCAGGTTGCCCAGACCTGTATTCAGTTAGATTTTTGTTCAGTTTAGAGGAGACTGAGGGGAGACCTCATTGTGGTCTTCATCTTCCTCAGGAAGGGAAGTGAAGGGACAGGCACTGATCTCTTCTCTCTCCTGACCAGTGACAGGACTCAAGGAAATGTTATGAAATTGAGTTAGGAGAGGTTTAGGTTAGATATCGGGAAAAAGTTTTTCACCCAGAGGGTGGCTGGGCACTAGACCAGGTTCCCTAGGAAAGTGGTCACAGCACCAAGCCTGACAGAGTTCTAGAAGGGTTTGAACAATGCTCTCAGGCACATGGTGTGATTCTTGGGATGTCTTGTGCAGGACAAGGAGCTGGACTCGATCCTCTTGGTTCCCTTTTAACTCTGCATATTCTATGATTCTATAACTCATTATCACCAAGACTGGAGATTCCACTGCCTCTCTGAGAAACTTGTTCCAGTGTTTCACCATCCTCACAGCAAAAAAATGGCATTTCCTGTACTTCAGTTTGGGCCCATGGTCTCGTCTCTTGTCACGGGACAAGACTTAGAAGAGTCTGTCTCCCTCCTGTACCTTCAACCTTCTCATCAGCCAATACACACTAAATACTAAGCTTCCCTCTGAGACTCCTCTTTCCCAGACTGAATGGTTTACATGGACATGCTTTAGATTGTGCCCCTTCAGCTCTGTTTTGCTGATTATGATGTCTACAGACCTAATTTTGCCTGCCAACTTGGTCAACTACTTCCTCATCCAATTTTTGATCATCCTCTCCCTACCTTGTTACTTCTGTTTCAAAAGTCTCCTCACCAGTAAGGCCAGTCTTTTGCCCCCCCTTAGTCAGGTGGAACCCTTCTCTTTCTGGGAGGCTATCATCAATCCTTAAAGTATCCCACAGTCACAAACAGCAAACCCTGTTGTCGACACCACCTGTGCAACCACTTTTAGGATTTGTTTACTATCACGTGTAGCAATCTATCACATCCTCCACCTTCACTGTAAGGATCAAGAAGAAACATTTAGGGCCCCCTGTCCTTAACCACCAGACCCACGTAGCCATGCTTCTTCATATGCTCCATGCTACCCCTGGCAGTATGAATGGGGCCTATGTAGAAAAGCATCAAGAGATCATATCTGAGGGCCAGACAAGCCTCAACAGTCCTTCCACAAAGGCCACATATCTGAGCCCCTGAAAAGCAGCAAAACTGCCTGGTCAACAGATGGGGTCAGAAAATGGGAGCAATCCTTCTCCCGACTACAGGGAGTTGCTCACCACTATTCCTTACCACTTCCTCGTGGTGCTTCTGAGTGGATCATGTTTAGTTGGCCTGAGTGTTCCATTGAGAGGGTATAGATGAAAATATGTCTGCCGTTAGAGATTATGATCAACCATTCTAGTGTATATTCTACAGGACATGCCTATGTCAAGTGGTAAATTTTGTTATGTTTCAGAATTATCAGCACAGAGATGTACAACCATTTTCAAGGTATATGTATAATGTTCCAGGGAAAAAATAGGGGTCCAAAGGGATGTGGAAGCCAAAACTGAGACACTGCAGAAAACTGAACCCAAGCAGCAGTTTTATTACCAAAGGTGGCCAAGTAAACAGGAAAGAAACCCGATAGAGAGAGAGGAGAGAACATAAGCCCCCAGGTGCAAACACCCAAATTGCCCAGGTGTCCCTCATGGAGTTGTCTCACCGACCCCTGGAATGCCCAGACCTCCCTAGCAGTGGCTGCATCCTCAAGGGTCAGCTGGCTCACAGGTGATGGCGAGCGTCCCCACCAAGGAAACATTGTCCTGTCCTGTGAATCGAGCCCCCCCAAAACACGAGCCATCTGCCTTTTAACTACTTGGCCAAAAATGACGTTTACCTGAGCGGCGTGGCCAGCGCCACCCAGGCAAAGGTATTTGTCACGGCCCCTTTCAGTACATACCAATTAATTTTAGTTTACACAGAAGTCTCTCTCTCAAGGTTACAGACCATCTTTATCAGCCTGTTTCCCATAACTTGGGATGAGAAAACCCAGCTTCTCACAGGTCGCTGGGCCAAACACAGACCAAAAATACCCACATTGAATTCTACCCGAATACACCTTTAAACCAGCATACCGTGAATACATCCTTCTAGCACCTGAAGGGAGCCTACAAGAAAGATGGACAGAGATTATTTAAGAGATCATGTAGTCACAGGACAAGAGAGAATGGCTTCAAGCTGAAAGAAAGTAGGTTTAGACTAGATATTATGAAAAAATTCTTCCCTGTGAGGGTGATGAGGCACTGGAACAGGTTGCCCAGAAGTGTGGATTCTCCAACCCTGTAAGTGTTCAAGGCCAGGAGCTCTGAGTAAGCTGGTCTAGTGGAAGGTGTCCCTGCTTATGGCAGAGGGGTTGGAACTAGATGATCTTTACAGTCCCTTCCAACCCAGATTATTCTACAATTCTGTGTTCAAAAATTACTACTGGAGTATTTAAAATTACAGGGTTTCCATCACAATTATGTTGACAATCCAACCCTGGAGCTCAGCTCATGAGGTACTGGAGGTTTTTACACCTTTATTTGAATAACATGAACAAAGTGCTGGCCATTTCACTGGTCACCCAGAAATGCACAAAACCTTAATGACTATAAATTCTTGCTTCCTATGCACACAGAGATTTCACCTGATTCCAGATGGATCTGTAGGAAGAGTTGTTATTTGTGTACAATGTCAATAAATGAACCTTTTCATCTTTCCTTAATTTATCCTTTTTGTTTCCAAAAGACAAGTCCTCTGCAAACAGTCACTAATTATCTCTATGCCCTTCCCAGGAGATGAGTGGGTTGATGACTTCCTTTCTGCTTCTGTTTCTTCTGTGTTGTAGTACATTGTCTTGCAAGAGCATCAGCTCTGTTATTCCCATCTTTCAGAGGGCCACCAAGCAGACTTCATGCCTTCTCTTTGCACTGAGGGTTGCCAGAAAACTGGGTTTCTGTTCTGTCTTATTTTCCTCAGGGCTCATGGGATACAAAAGAGGAAGGCTGATGAAGACATCTGGGAAGTATCTGCCTACCTTCCTGTTGTTCAAAAAAACATTGACTCGAGATTGCATAAATTGTATTCAAAGGAGCAACTTACTGGATTCAAATGTGTTTAAGAGTCAATGCAAACTTTCAACACAGTTCTAATTACTTGCCTGCATCATCCTATCATCTGAATCAAAATAAATCTGGTAAAACACTTGGCAGCATTTTTGCATTGCAACGATGTCCTGTTTCGTTCCATTTATATTCCTTAAGTGCAAACCGATACTGTTTTATTGGATACTTCCAGCAGACATGATTTATTTTTATTTCTCAGGATCAAAACAAACAAACAAACAAACAAACAAAAAATGCAGAATGATAAAGGGAGAAAATCCAATACTGAACAGTTCAGTTTCAGCCAGATCAAAGTGAAATTAAATGGCATCTTTGCTGTCATTTCGGTATGCTACATCTTCAGTATCTCAAGAATTGGGTGTCAGATCAACCCTAAAGAAAAACAAAAAAAAAGAAAAAGATATGGATGTGTGTGTGTGTGTATATATATATATGGACAGAGAAGGAGGGGTGTTCCTTGCTTGAAACAAAATACGTCACACAAAAACTATCATGCATCCAATGTAAAATGATGCTGAAGACCAAAGCCTATTCTTTGCTATTTGTCCAGAAAGAAATTTTCATTTCTTCTTCTCTCTGGTGGTTTTTAGTAGATTTAAACTTTGTACAAGAATGGTTGAGCTAGTCACAAGATACTGAGTAGTTCAGCCTTGGGAAGGACTGGATAGATAAACATTTCAGATGACCTTATAAGACTGCACTTAAGTGCTGCTCCTTATAAATTAAAATTCCTAAGATTTCTTTCAGGTCTTCACTCTGCATACTAAGTATCTCAGCTTGATGTTGCTTTATTAAACACTCCAAAATGACTGCAATGCAAGTGCTAAAACTCATGGATACATAAATCTTCAAATCATCATCTCTTTGGAAAAACCTTCAAACATAAGCTAAGTAACTGGAGCACATTTAGTGCCATCCTCAAAAGCTTTGACCTAAATCCTCAATCAAGATAGCATATGTTACAGGATGTATTAACCCTGAGTAAAGTCTGTGCTATGAAACTACTTGATGGGACACTGCAGAGAACATCAATCTAGACAAGAAGCGCTGCAGGTCATTCTGCCCTGGTATTAAGATGTAAACTAACATCCCCAGCTGGAAGTACTAAAGGTACCTAACCTCTGTCTTAGATGAGATGATTTTTGATGTTAATGAATATAATGAATCTATTCGTTCTAGAAAAACTGAGGTAAGTTTCTGCACAGAAAGTACACAAGGGACATCTTGTCCTTCATATGGAGTTTCTGCAGAGGAAAACTCACCCTGTTTTCCTTTATCAAAGTTTATTATTGTCTTTAAAATGTTTTTTATACTAGCAAGATCACTGAAGAGCAGACACGGTTCCTGACATTTCCATTGAAGTATACTTCAGAACAGAGGAGGGATATTTACTTTTTTTTTTTTTTTAACGTGATTAAAAAAAAAAAAAAACGAAAAAAAAAAAAAACAAACAAAAAAAAAATAAAACTAAAAAAAAAAAAATACTCTGATTCTTGGCCAGCTTTGGATCATAATCCTTATTATTTCAAAATATTCTTTTGGAAATTCTGCTAGAATCTTACCAAACAAATAGCTGCACTGTTGCACTGCAGCTTCCCTGCTTCTGGGTGTTACCTTCTCCATCATATTGGAGATTAGATTTCAGCAGAGTATTCACTAATATTTGTGAAAAGCCTGAATGGAAAACAGGTATAACTGGAAACAAACAAACAAACAAAACCCACCATTCTCCAAACAAAACAAACTTAAAACAAAAACACCAGCTTTAAGCTTAAAGGTTCCATATTTTGTAGACAATACAATCCTATTTTTCACAAAGATTTTTCCAACCCTAAATGTATTCTTTTTGAATTCTGTTGAGAAACTCAATGTATGGTAACTTGGTAGTGAAACACAAAGAGCTGACAGTTTAGATTCAAGTTTCAGTTCTGTAAAATTCTCTTTCCTGTGAGCTCATTAGGTATCTGTTGTGTGTTGTGCATTGATGTGGAACTAGAAGCAAAACTTTCAGAGCTTTAATTTTATACAGAACAGAATCCTTATTTCCTTGTCAAATTTAAAATGTGCTTACTCACTGTCTGTCAAGCTCCAGTGAAAACATACATCTGAATTTCCTTCTCCACTAGCCTGCCCATTGCTATATTATCAGGTCAAAGAACTGCCTCGTGTGTGTCTCAAGCTCCTCTGCATACAAGACCTGGCCCTGCTACCCAGCTGAGTCAGCACACAGACATGATTTAAGAAGACAGCAGCATGTTAATCTGCAATGACAGGAAATTTCAAGTGCTTGCTGCATAAAACCCAGTACACCACCTTTAATAAGATAACTCATGGTATTGGGACCACTTCAGAGTATAATCTTGGTAAATAAAATCCTTATCGAATTTTGAACACAAATCCACTCAATACACAGCAGTCCTTAACATCACTGTCCACAAGCTTCAGGGAGAAGAAGGTTTGCACTACAGTCAAGACAAGATTTCTGGAGTGTCCTTTGGCATATCGTAAATTTTTCTAAAGTGAATGAAAAATAGAAACGATATATTGTACTATGACTTTTTAAACAATGACTCTCTAAACTAAGAATACTGATAAAAAGGAGAGGGGGTTTTTTCTCTCCATTTTCATTCTGCATTTTCAAAATTAAGAAACTTCCACTTAGAATCAGCCAAGCAAATGCTATTTAGCTATCAGAAGGGTCAGTGTAACCAAAAGCAGTGTTTTCTTGTGAGGAACCTTTGCCTTCCTATTCAAAATACACATTTTTACCTGATTATTTCCTCATGAACAACTGCAGTCAAGTTTGTTACCAAGAGCACAAATATACCAGAAATTAATCATAACTCAGAGAAAAAAAAACCCAAACATATAACTGACAATAAACTTGTTTCTTGCCTTGTTTTTTGAGCCTCAGAAAATGGAAATACTGTAATACAAACACATACTATTGGTTTCTTCAGCTGCACAAAGCCTGATAGTAATTTAATCCAAACCATATTTACTGTGCAAAGGGCACGGTAAACCTAAGTGCAACATTGTGGATAAAAATTATCGTTCCCATTCTCAGGTCAAAAACTGAGTTTCTCAAAACACTGTTATCTGAGAACACAGCTAGATATACTTTTGAGTTTGCAAATTCTTTTGCTCAGTGGTTTTACAGAAGCTCAGAGACATAGGAAGATCAGAAAATTGGGTAAATATATGCACAGCTAAACTAACTTCATGTCCTTAATGCATTACATTTGGAGATTTAAAAAAATCACCACTGAAATGCCTTATCTATTAGGGTAGGGCATGGAGGAGGATGCCTTTTGGGGACAAATTGCAGGCAAAGGCTCTGATACCTTTAGTCACATATATCCTGTCAACACATGGAAATTATTCCGTTTTTGTATGACTACATGCTTGTTTGAAAGGCAAGTTGAAAACCTGCAGTTGTCTACTTCTCATTGTGGCAAATATTTACAAGAATTTTCCTGTTGTTTACAGACATCAGTTGAGATGCCACAGAGCCCATGTTGCAAAAGGTTTCTTCAGGTCCATTCTAGGACTGTGAACACAACTAAATTGCCTTAATTTTCCAAGAACCTACCATGAGATAGAGAACAAAGACAGTTTAGTTACATACAATGCAAATCGTAGAGAGTGTTGAACTCATGGGAGCACCATGGTCTCAAACAAGAAACTCCCATGGGTGTAAGGGTGACTCTGACTAGTACTTAATATGATGAATCTGGGCATTCATCAGGGGTCAGTGAGAGAGGATACCGAACAAAACCCCAAAGCCAACGCTTCCAGATTCTCAACACACAGTATGTTTCAAGGTGACATGCAGCCCAGAATGCCAATGGTATCTGGGACTACATCAAAAGCAGTGTGACCAGCAGATCAAGAGAGGGGATTCTTCCCCTCTGCTCTGCTTTGGTGAGACTCCATCTGCAGTGCTGCCTCCAGCTCTGGAGTCCCCAGTACAGAAAGGACATGGACCTGTTGGAGTGAGTACAGAGGGGCCCACCAAGATGACTGGAAGGATGGAGCCTCTCTCCTGTGAGGAAAGCCTGAGGGAATTGGGATTGTTCAGCCTGGAGAAGAGAAGGCTTTGAGGTGACCTAATTGTGACCTTCCAGTACCTGAAAGGAGCCTACAAGAAAGATGGAGACGGACCAGGGGAAGTGGATTCAAACTGGAAGAACGTAGATTTAGATTGGATATTAGGAAGAAATTCTTCCCTGTGAGAATGGTAAGGAACTAGCACAGGTTGCCCAGAGAAGTTGTGGATGCTCCAACCCTGGCAGTGTTTAAGGTCAGGTTGGAAAGGGCTTGGAACAACCTGATTGGATGGAAGGTGTCCCTGGCCATGGCAAGGGTGTTGCAATCAGATGATTGTAAGGTCCTGTCCTAGTTTGGGTTAGAACATAGTCAATTCTCCCACAGTTGCCCAGGCCAGGGGAGGGTGGGGGGTAGGGTGGGGACAGAATATGGATCCATGTGGGCACGTCTAGGGTGTTACCTATATCACCCACATTATCACTGTGGGGGGCATGGCTTAAGTGGAAGAAAAGGGAACGCAAAGTAGAACCACAACCATTTTGTTCCTTTTTCTGGGGAAGCAAGACAATGGACAGTAGAGTGGCAGGGCATGAGTGGTCCAGCTAGGGTGTTTGTCACTAATTTTTGTCATCTCAGGCCTAGGAGAGGAGCGTGGGTGTGGGCAATTTGTCTGCCATTGTTTTTCATTATCCCAGGCTCAAGGGAAAAAAAGTGCCTTCTGCAGTAACATCTACCATTTCTCCTTTATATCAGGAAGATGTGTGTCACTGACTGTGGTAACATGGTCTCAGTCAGATTTTTGTAATTTTTGCGTGTAATCACCCTCTTTTATGAACTGTTGTTATTAGTATTGTTGCTATCACTGTTTATTTTCCTTATCTCATTGCTGGTTTTCTACTGAATTGTTATCTCAACCCATAATCTCTGTCTTTTTTTCCCTTTCTCACTGAAGGGGGTTGGAGGAAGGGAAGCGACTGCTTGGACCTTAATTTCCAGACAGTTTTAAACTATGACAGGTTCCTTCCAACCCAGATCGTTCTATGATTCTATGACCCAATTAGCATATGGATTTTGAATCACCTAAAAAAATGTTCATGTATAACTGAACCATAAATGAAAGCATTAGAGTTAATGATGGCCATTAGCCCAGTGTTAGCAACACCTGATGCAATCTATTTGACCCAGATATCCAAACACCTCACAGAAGTGCAGAACACAAGCTCCAGCTAAGTTTCCTCAGTAGTCCTAGATAAATGGTTTTGATGATGTGCATGAGCCATGCCTACAGCGTGCACAGCACACCTGAGGTTCTGTCTACAGCAGGAATGCAAATGTACCTCAAGTATGCAGACGAGCCCACCCATGTCCCATGTTCTATAAACTCTACTTATGTACTGCAGGTCTGAAGCTTTCAGCAATGTTCACTGTGTGTACAGCAAACCTTGCATTTTCCTTCAGGACATATCCACGGATGAGCAGCACACATTCAGATTTCCAGAAATGCAGCTGCTCTAGACAGAACTCCTGTAACATAGAAGATGACCTTGGTGGTGCAGGATGATTTTACTTCTGTGTATAAGGACTGTATACGCCTCAGTATAAATAATGCTTCTCATGAGGTCAGTATGCTGGGCTCACACTCAAATGAGTTGTTTAAAATACACAGTATTGATGAATTGAGGTTGCATGAACTGAGACTCATTTGGGCTCAAATACATGTCATAATTTTTTGCTGGCAACACAAAGTCTAAAGCAAAAATATTTTGACACCACTGAATCTACATTCTAGAATGTAACTGCAACAAAATCTGGAAACAAAAAATGAAGACAGACTAGCAAAAAAAAACAAGCAAAAAAAACAAAACAAAACCAAACCTCCAAAAACAAAGAAAGGGAAAAAAACCAACCAAAAACAAACAAAAAACCTCTCAATTAAACAAAAAAAAATAGTTTACCACTGTTTCTTCTCTGAAATTGAAAAAATGTGTTCCAGAGAAAAGCATTCTGGCTGATGAGTCGATGTGCACTTCAAATCCAAGAACAGTACTGAAATTGGAGCTAAAACACAATCAATACTTTATAAAAGAGTAAATTCATATCATAGCTGATGTGGACTTTGCAAAACATTAGAAAAAGCAAACCTTCTATGCAAAGTTGTGCTGCTTCTTACATCTCTTGCAAGCAAGACTTGGAGGAAATTTGATACTTGAAGTGGAATTTACAGACTGACACTGGCTTAGAGTTAGAAGGGACAGTGATCATCAAATCCAGCTCCTGGCCCTGCACTAAGAAGGACCATCCCCAAGAGTCACATCATATGCCCAAGAGTATTGTTCAAATGCTTCTTGGACTCTGTCAGGCTTGGTGCTGTGACCATTTCCCTGGGGAGCCTGTTCCAGTGTTCATCCACCCTCTGGGTGAAAAATGTTTTCCTTATATCCAACCTAAACCTTCCCTGACTCAGCTTCATGTCATTTCCTAGAGTTCTGTCACTGATCACAAGAGTGAAGGGATGGACACTTTCCCCTCCACTTCTCCTCGTGGGGGTGTTGAAGACCATCATGAGGTGTTCCCTCAGTCTCCTCTTCTCCAGGCTGAACAAAGTGACCTCAGCTGCTCCACATAAGGTTTCCCCTCCAAACCCTTCACACATTTCCCCTCCAGAATCTTCACATTGTGTGTTTGCACACTCTTAAAACATCAGTCTAACACATTATATTTGTAGTCATGATTTATTTAGGACTCCATGTTCTCTTGCTGACCTGGCTACACTAGTTTGACAGCCTTGTAGCCATAAATAAGTTGCAACAATCCTCAACATAAGTCATATAGAATGACTAGGTTTAGGAGGGATCTTGAAGATCATCTAGTTTCAACCCCACTGCTGTGGACAGAGACACCTTCCACTAGACCAGGTTTCTCCAAGCTCCATCCAACCTGGTCTTGAACACTTCCAGGGATGGGGCACCCACAGTTCTCTGGGAAACCTGTTCCAATACCTCATCACTCTAACACAGAAGAATTTTTTCTAATATATAATCTAAACCTTCTCTTTGTCAGTGCAAAGTCATTCCCCCTTGTCCTGTCACTACTTGGCCTTATAAATAGTCTTTCCTCATCTTTCTTGTAAGCTTCCTCTAGGTAATGGAGGGCTGCAATTAGGTCACACTAAACTTTCTCTTCTCCAGGCTGAACAATCCCAATTCTCTCAGCTTTTCTCCATAGGAGAGGTGCTCCATCCTTGCATTCCTCAAACATTTTTGTGGACCTCCTCTGGACTTGCTCCAAGAGGTTCATGTCCTTCCTGTGTTGGGGACCCTAGAGCTGGAAGTAGCACTTCAGGCAGAGTCTCACCAGAGCAAAGTAGAGGGGCAGAATCTCCTTCCCTCCTCCCTTGACCTGCTGCCCACACTTCTGTCAAGCTTGAAATCTTCGCTAAGTGATTTTAGTTAAAAGTCACAATTAGCTAAACTGTTTCTCCTGTCTTCTTGCTCCAACTCATATTAAATTGACTTTGTTTTCAACACGTCCGGCTCCAGCAAGGTATCATCCTGTTACCAGTCGTGACCTGATACAGAGTTGACAGAGTACATGCAGCTAAATATCTGCCTAGAGATTTGAACGAGGTGATAATCCGGTACACCATACACTGTGTTATGTGTTCTTTTCCAGTTTGTACAGCATGTACACAAACTAGAATTGGCATCAGGTAGGGCTTGTACTCCACACGCCAAAGTGGCTGCACAGATGAATTTTTCCCAGCTTAATATTTTTTCCAGAACATGTTCCATATGGTTTAGCAGTGAGCTTATTCTAGCTGCCCTCTTCTGGTATGTCAGGGTCAGGCATTAGTCACATATAGCCAGGAACATCCCCAATGTGGAAATGGCTCTATGGAAAATAGCCAGCCCTGCTGCCTGCTTCCATTTGAGTTTGCAGATCACCTGACAGTGATCTGCACTTGTACTGCTCATAAATGTCTATATATAGTATAGGGCTTATGTCATATCAGAGCCTCAAAGGTGGGAGACAGAGACTGGCAGCAGGAAGCAGAAAGAAGAAAAGAAAAAAGAAAGAAAAGAAAAAAAAAAAAAAGAAAAAAAGAGGAAAAAAAAAAGAAAAAAAAAGAAAAAGGACTGACAAGGTGAAGGAAATATCCAAAATCTAATAAAAAGGATAAATG
>JAWWEE010000001.1:41096183-41114103 GCA_035221455.1 Xenops minutus | reverse complement strand
CCCTTACATTACATACCAATTAATTTTAGTTTACACAGAAATCTCTCTCTCAAGGCTACAGACCATCTTTATCAGCCCGTTTCCCATAACTTGGCATGAGAAAACATCCAGCTTCTCACAGGTGGCTGGGCCAAACACAGACCAAAAATACCCACATTGAATTCTACCCAAATACATACAATAATCCTTTTTGAATTAAACAGTGCTGTTGTGTTCAAGACACAATTTTAGGCCAAGATGTCTGTGATCTATGTGGAAGGGATTTTAATGAACATCAGTTTAAAGCTAACACCATATTTCAAGACTATATAGGCAAAATTTAATTTATAGTTAAAATCATTAAACATTGCCTTGTGAATATTAGAGAAATGAATAAAATAAATGAAATAAATGAAAATCTAAAATACATTATTATTTTTCCTAGAAATACATACAAGATACTAGTCTCATGTCTTAAGTGTGGTCTCAGTCCAATATGAAGGAAAAAGTGATAGCCTGTTATACCACATACAGACCTCATAGCTAGTTACATACACCTAACATTGCACATTACACTACAAATGCATTTACCTTTTCACTTCTTGTGTTTAAGAGAATTCCTTAGACTTTTTACGTAGTTACCATGAGAGAGAAAAAAAAAAGCGTTCTTGTTTCAAATCAGGTACGTTCCTACCTGGTTAAGTTTCTTCCATAGGTTGAGAACAGGAGAAAGTTCTGTAGACCATATTTCTCTGTCAAATTTGCAGCCAGCAGTTACTGACCTGCTCAGGATCCGAAGCTGTGAAATGACCTGAGTGATGAGAATACAAATAAAAACTTGAAGAAGGACAAACAAACTTCTTTTAGTAGAAAAATGTGACACAATAGCAAATACTCTCCAATTTATCTTTGAACTATACTTTCCTGCATACTTAATTACTGATCATGATCTGATCAAAACACAAACAATACCCATATTCAAGTACAGAACATACTTGAGCTTCATTCATATTAATCCACAAACAACAACAAAAAAAAAAATCCATATTTTTCTTATCGCAGTAATTGTCTTTGTTCAACTATAATTTAAAAACTAATGAGGCATATAATTAATGAATTAGCCTCTTTTCTATAAAATTTAGAGACAAAACTCAAGCTCTGTCTTCAGCTAGGCTCCATCTGTAACTAAAAATTTAAGGGAAACAAAAAAACAGAATATGTTACTAAATACATAGAGTAACTCTCAGGCATCATAACTCAAGATAATTATAGTCAATTCCTTCTGATCTGACCTGGATCTTTTATTTAGATATTCAAACTATTTAAATGCATACTTATTAGAGAAAGAAATAAAGCAATTAAAAGAATAACTGCAAAACTTTCGGAAAGAAGGAGAGCTTCCAGTTCATTAAATCCAACTGCATTTTATTGTTAGCAGCCTTGGTAAGTCCACACAAAAACTGATAATATATATATATATACATTTGTAAAGAAAGAACACAGAAACTGAAATATTTCAGTGATATTGAAGTCTGTCCCTTTAAACTGCATTTAATCCCCTTGATATTTTTAGGCATATTAGCTAAATTTTAGTTAATTTTCACAGTATATTTTTTGTATAACATGTTAGAAAACTCATTAGTTCTCTTTTGCTTGACAATAAAGAATTAAGCTTGATAGTAAAAATTATTCAGAAGGACTGGACTATTTAATTGTTACACAGAATGAGGGAGAAAGTCGTTTCTTCCAGGTTTTGACTTCTTTTCTATTCTTGAAAGATGTGCAATGATGAAGTGTTTTCTTTTGTTTTTCACTTTCTTTCACTGAAGCAAACAGCAGCTTCTTATTCATCAGTTTTGATAGGGACTATGAAGCACTACAAGATGATAGTACACCAAACCATTGTTTTACCTTCCATAATAAGCACTGACCATGAGATTGTGGGCTTTAAAACCCTGAGAGAAGACAGTAAGGGCAGTAGCAGAATCACAAACCACCCTCAGAAAATAAGTTTTTAGCTTAGTCAGAGATCTTTTTAGTAGAACACAGCTGGCGACTGTTCTGGAGGGCAAAGGAGGGCCAGGAGAGTTGGCTAATCTTCAAGAAAAATTTCCTCAAAGCATAAGTACAGTCCTTTCTGGTGCACAGGAAACAAGCATGATAAGCAAGTCAAAGAACAATCATGGCAGAAGATCAACATGAATGTAAAGGAAGTTACTGATCTCAAATCATAGAATATCCTAAGTTGGAAGGAATCCACAGGGATCATTGAAGTCCAGCTCCTGACCCTGCATAGGACAGCCCCAGAATCACACCGTGTGCTTGAGAACTCTGTCCAAACGTTTCTTGAACTCTGTCAGGCTTGGTGCTGTGACCACTTCCTTGGGGAGCCTGTTTCCACACCCAATCACACCTTGTATGAAGAATCTTTTCCTAATATCCCACCTGAACCTCCCCTGCCTCAGTTTCAGGCCATTCCCTTGGGTCCCATCACTGGTCACCAGAGATCGGAGCCTGCCCCTCCCTTTCCCTGCGTGAGAAATCTATAGATAGCTATGAGGTCTCCCATAGAAGATGGGAGCAGAGTTGGACTACTCAGCAGGGATATAAAGACATATAAAGTTGTGTTAGGGTTGAGTGAGGAAAGCCAAATCTCATTTGGGTTTGAAAACAGCAGTGGATGCAAATGATTAAAAGGGCTTCTGGCAAGTATCCCAGTAGCTAAAAGAAAATGTGAGCTACTGCTCTTTATAGCTTCTGTTATGTAAAATAACATTTCACCCTCTCATTCTTATAACTTAATATTAAACTTTAATAATCCTTTGTGTGCTCCAGTTATTGTGTATATCAGAAAAGACTCTTGTTTAATTTAGAAATTTTTTTTTTCTCTGATGAATGTTTTGAGCGTAGTATCTTTAGCATTCCTGTTATTCTTTCTCTGCACATATGCAAATGTTCTGACAAGCAATACAGATAATAAACACACATTTGTGCCTTCCAGATATCATTCTTCTAGCTATAGTTTTGACCCTTTTAATTTGTTTTTGGATAGTTGCCTGCCATCATTTTCTAAGCAATAAAACATTTATATCAAATATACTTTAACTGGTAATTCAGTATGCAGTACTTCATATAAACTTGCAAATAATGGATACTATAAAGCTGAAAAAAGTTTTATCATTGGTTTTTGAATATGGGGGATTGAAAATATGAACTCTGGTATTCATTTTTTAAGTGCCTTTAGAGGTATAAACGTGTATCTCCAGACAGTTGAAATGAATTTGTCCAGATAGCTGACATGAATTTGCAAAATAGTGACTGCATGATCAAGTAATTAAAATAGTTTTCTAACTCTATGGGGTTAGCTGCCTGTTTCTAATTATCTAATTATAGAATTTGTCAGTATAATTTAAATAGGAGATACACTATCTAACCTTTATTTCAATCTTTTTTTTTCCTTCAGTGCACCTGTATCTGTTTCTGCTTTGTATATTCTATCAAAGTAGTCAAAAAAAATTGGGATATCATTATCAGAAGTTAAATACTTAAAAGTACTGAATCAAAAGAAATCAGATTTTAACTCTGTGTTCTAGAGTACTGTAACATGCTATGATCTTCCTCAAATGTTCATGGAAACCCTTTAAGTTTCCAGGTCATTCCATTTCTTCTCTCAGGTATAACAGGTATGATGGTATAGTATAATTTACTACTAAAGTTTCCATGACAGCACACAATTTCCAATTCACTGTAATTTTTTTTTAATTAATGGTTTGAGTTGAAACTTTGTGTACCAGTGGCTCTTTTAGTCTAAACATTTTTTAAAAATTTTAGCCTAGAATAGTCATGTACCTTCAAAAAAGAGAAGGAAATACATTTGAATCATGTGAAAATATTTAGATTAACCTCACCTTTAAACTACTTCAGCACTCCAAACTTTTGCTAAGGGAATACAAATTTGATGAACATTTTTTTGTGGGCCGTTTTTTACATCCATGAAATCTGTTCTAATTTAGGAATGGAATTAGATTGTAAAATAGTAATTCATATTACTGCTTATGTATGATTACAAGTTTGATTTTAGAACTTGAGTGGCATAAGTATTTCATTTGCACAAATCCCAGTGAAGTTCCTTACAGTATTGACCAGTCTTTGCTAATTCAAATCAGCTGAAGTCTGAGAAAATGTTTACTCAATACCCTCAAATCAGTCTCTTTCCAAATGTTATGCAAACGAAAAGGGAAATTTTCCTTCTTTTAATAGGTTCATAGAACAATTCAGATTGGAAAGAACCCCAGGAGGGGGTCTAACCTCCTGCTTGAAGCATGATGAGTTCTGAGATCAGATCAGGTTGCTCAGGGCTTTATTAGTCCTGATCTTGAAGAATCTGAAGCGCAAAGACTGAACAGTCTCTCTGGACCACCTGTTCACTGCTTTACTGCCCTAAGGATGAAAACGTTTCCCTTAATACCCAATCTGGACCTTTCTTGTTTCAGCTTATATCCTGTAAAAACAAGAGAGTCAAATGCATGGGTTGGGACAAAGAATATGTTAAGATTGGGAAGGACCTAAACAAAACCATGAGTGGGATATATATCCCTATTACAATTTACCAGGTATATCACAGAAGTGTCCCAGGTATTGTGGTATGTTTGCAGTTGCTCCAAATAACCGTTTTTACCGCCAGGTAAGAGAAACAAGTTTGGAGTTGGAAGGAAAATTGGATTTAAAAGAAAGAGGAGTATCAGGAATAAATTCCTGGGGGGTCACATGACAAACAAAAATGGCTCTGTGAGGTAAAAGGACAGGAATGAACACATAGACTGGGATGAGGACCTAGATGGAGACCTTCATTCAAAGGGAATATGATTAGGAATCTGTATTTAAGAAGAGAAAAGAATTCTTGAGTTGAGAGAGGGTACTGTACACAATCACATCGGACAAGCACAAATTCACCCCACTGACCCTTAGGCACTTACTTAAAGTTTACTTAAAACTTATATAAATTACAAATATTACCACCTTAGCCTCCTTACATAATCAATAGACAGATCTTAAGTGGGCTAATTTGTCATGTGGAAGGCCCTCCTACTGAGTACATAAGAAAACTAAATTCCTTACATAGGCACCTCAGACAGATGGGTCTATGTTGTGGAAATTAGAATGAGGATTTTAATTTCATGTCCTGGAAATCTAACTACAAAGCTTAAGAAGAATTCAACTCCTCTTACTATACTTTATATACATTACCATTAGGTCAACCTATAGTGAACTTCAAATACTTATTCTAGATTAAGCTTGCCTTAAAAACAATGCTTCCATGACTACGAAGAGAGACCAGAAGTGGCTAGCACGGATGCATCCATCTAGGTCTGTTGAATCATATCCTTTGCACTCTAACCCAGGTATGCACTTACAGTACTAAGTAAAATGAAAATTTAATCATAGATGTATATTACAGGGTATTCAGGAGTACTTTTACAATACCTAACCTTTGAATGCTCTTCTTTGTTATTGCAACATATTCTTTTAATATATTACAAACCAAAAGCACTTATACGTTGTGCTAGTCCAAACTAAATACACATCTAAATATTCTGAATAATAAGAATGAAAAAATCTACCATAATGCAGGAAAACAGTATCATCATTAAAAATATGTGAGGGTTACGAAGAAACGTAATCAAAATATTAAAGCAATCATCAATAATATCTGTTTAAAGGTGTGTGAGAACACTATTCAGAACCAAAATTGTTTGTAGAAGCTGTCTGTTCTAAGTAAGGTTAACTAATCATAACATTATTTACATAAAAAATTCAATAGAGCTATTTATTTGTGAACATTGCATCTAATACCTATGAACAGCCTATATGAACTGAGTATTTTCTCCATTCTTAGTGGAAAATTCATGCACTGCATGGTTTTTTCGATTTGTCAGCATAGAAAAATATAAATTGCATATATTAAAAAAGGTGGGGTGGTCAAACTAAAGACATCAATATTTATTTACCTAGTTATTAAATTAGTTGTGCATCTCAGCTTTTTAATCTGTTGCATACTTTTTGGTTTTCCCTGGACGTAGGCTGCTCTGATATTGACCAACACATTACAGTTAAAAGCATTTAGAGAAATTATGAGAGATAATGAACAGAACTGAAAGCCATAAAGATAATTAATGATCCCATGTAGCTTCATATGGAACTACTAGAAAGTCACGTTTGACATGAAAGTTAAAATAAAAAGTTATAGGAAAAACAAAAATGAAGAAATTTCAATATTTTAACTTTTCCTTCTCTGGAACTTAGACGATACATATTTCTAGGAACACAGAATCTATTTCTGCTCTTTATTCATACATAAGACGAGGAAAAAGTCTTGCCTTCCATCTTCATAGCTACTGCAAAAACCGCTACTTCACAAATAAAATATATAATAAACACAGACTTAGATATAAGTCTTGTATTCATTTCAGAAGCAATATGCCCTATAAATCATCCAATAAAATCAAATTTTACACACAGTATTACAATTTCAAAAAAAGTAATACAGTCAAAAATATATTGTGAAATTCTATGTCAGTGAATTAAAAAAACCCTCAGATCAATAATTTCTGAACTAAATATGATTACTGTTCTAAGAATACAAAGCTGAAAAGATTTGCTAGTCAGATAACTGGTATTTTTTTCAAGACTACGGAACAGACAAAATAGATTTTTATTTTTGTACAAAAATCTAGCAAACTCCTCTAAGTAAATCTAAAAATGTCAAAGCAGATACTCTACTGCCATCTACCAGTTTTAGAATGAGGTAGTCTTAGCACTGAAACCACTTTTATGGTTCATTTCTCTGAATGACACAATCTATCCCTTTACACAGCTGTTCAAGGAGATATTTCTGGTTTTATAAGACTTTACAGCTCAAACTAAAATACAAATCTATAACTTAATTACTTTGGTAAATATTGTGAAAGTACTAACCAAGTGCAATACTACTATGCCTTCGCTGTGTCACGAGAGGCAATAGACTTCTGTTTGACATGCCTCCTGACAGAACTACATGCATTCATACTGTCTCTCAGTTTGGCTGCAGTTCCCACACAGCTGTGAAAGTAGCCTAAGACTGAGCTGTCATGAAAGCTCCCTGACCTTCAATCTCTTCATGTCCCTTACCGTCTCTGCAAGAACCGGATCCATGAATGCTGTTGGGACAAAGGTAATTTAATGGCACTCATAAGCAAATCATTCCTACTGTGTGTGGACAAATAAGAGACAGCGTAGGTCTATGCTTGCTCTTCTGTTGTTCCTTCAAGACCACCTCAAAGCTGCACTTCCGCTCGGTAAGGATCTGAAGTAGGATTGGACACTATACAGAGATACATGCCTTCTCAATGAAAATACAAAGCAAACAAGGGAAACACATTGATACCACCTGTATTTTCCTTTATACAGAAGAGGATCATATATCATATGTATCTGACAACAGGAAAATCCTCTGTATAGCAGGGATTCAGATGAGGAAGGAAGAAAATCAGCAGCATACTGTGGATGGACAGCACAAGCCCAGTACTGTCATAGCCAGTATTCCAGTTGAAACGGTTAATCCAAAAGAATAACTACGAGTGTTACTTCATAGAAGTCCACAGGATACACATTACCTGGAGACCATGATTCTAAGAGGAAAGCCAGAAGAGGTGGTTGACCTTAACTAATTATACATCCTGATAAAATCCAAAAAGATTGGAAGATTATAGCCTATTCTTAGAAGAGAACAAACTTCTCATAAGCAGAGCACTAATATATTCTCATATACACAGTACCGATCCTATGGGAATTAATAAGGTTACTTGAATCACTGCATTGGTGAAGAGATGTGTTTTTTGCTAGAGCACAGTTCCATTAATGGCACAGCATATTTCTTTCATGCGTCACCACAGGCGTACACATAATACTACCAATATTTTAAAAATTCTTGTTAAGTACTCAGATCTCTCAATTGCAGGATAATAAATACAGGTTGGCATTACTCATCAATTTCTGCTAGAGGCTGTTAGTCATGTATTTGTGATGTGGGATATATTTAATAAATGTCAGTAATTATATGTTCTGGACAGCTGATACAAGGGTTGCATAAATGTTAAATTGTTTTAAGAAAATAGATTTATGTTCATCTGGCATATGCAGAAACAACATAAGAAGTTCAAGACTAATATAACTTGCATGCTTTTCAATAATTATACCTATAATACTCTACATGGCTTGATTAGAATTATGGAGGAGCAGTAAATAAAAAATTGGTGTTCCAAGTTGTGTTGAGATAGATTTTGAAAGAGAAAATTTAGTCTGTTGATGAACACACAAAAAGCTACAGCTATCATTATATTACAGCACCTTTTCTGGATCTGACTTGGGTAATAACAGCAGTTGAAACTTGGTGTACAATCTCAAGAATGATCCCTTACACCTTCTGTTCTCTATTTCTGTCAGTAACAAGGTAAAAAACAGCACTGGAACTGTACTAGAACAATACATCTGACCACAGTTTTATAAAGAGAGCAATTTTAATTGAACTTTTTGCCTGATCTTGTAAACCTGACATTGTTCAGATATCATAATTTTCTTAGCTCATCCTTATATAACGTAATGTGTGAATATTATTTCTCTACATTGAGTTTCTGCTAGGACTAACTCTTAAGTTTTCAAATGATTCAGCTCCCATTCATGACAAGTATGAAATGTCACGGTAAGAATACATGAATCACAGAATGGTTGGGGTTGGAAGGGACCTCTAGAGACCATCTAGTCCAATCTTCCTGCCAAAGCAGATTCACCCAGAGCAAACTGTACAGGATCGCCTCCAGACAGGTGATATTCAATCACAACCTGTTCCAGTGCTGTCACCCACACAGTTAGGAAGTTTTTCATCATATTCAGATGAAACTTCTTGGGGTTCAGTTTGTGCCTGTTTCCCCTTGTCCTCTCACTGGGCACCACTGAACAGTCTGGACCCAATCTCTTGACACCCATCCTTAGGATATCTGCAAGCATTGATAAAATTCCTCTCAGGTGTTCCTTGTCCAAGCTAAACAGACCTAGCTCTCTAAGCCTTTCCTCCTAAGAGAGATTCTCCAGATCCCTAATCACCTTCATAGTCCTCCACTGGACCCTCTCCAGTAGTTCCTCATCTTTCTCAAACTGGGGAGGCCAGAACTGCACACAGCATCCCAAATGTGGCCTCACCAGCGCAGAGTAGAGGGGCAGGATCACTTCCCTTGACCTTTTGGCAACGGTTTTCCTAATGCACCCCAGGATCCCATTTGCCTTCTTGCCCACAAGGGCACACTGCTGGCTCATGAAGAGTTTGTTGTCCACCAGGATCCCCAGGTCCTTCTCTGCAGAGCTGCTTTCCAAGAGGTTGGGCCCCAGCCTGTGCTGGTGCCTGGCATTATTCCCTGCCAGGTGCAGGACCCTGCATTTGCTTTTGTTGAACCTCAACTCTTCAACCTGTCCAGGTCTCACTGAACAGCAGCACAGCACTTTGGGGTATCAGTCACTCCTTCCACATAAAAGTAAGTAGGAATACAGGCAGAGGTAATTTTTAAATACTCTCTATAACATTGCACTGTAGTTCTGTATGGAAACAAACTGAAATTTATTGCAGTTCTCTGCAAGATGAGATTTTTACTGAGTGTGAGAAATAAAATATACAAGTTTTATACTATGTCAAAGAACTGCATCAACAAATATTTCTCAAGAATTATATTTTAAAAGCTTAAATAAAATTCATGTCAGACCTGCTAGCTTAAAAAATTTTAACTCAAACTATGTTACCTTTTAGTCACAGAAGCCCTTTTAATAACATTATTTGCAACTGGGTATCTTTATATTTCAAAATACATGTGAAAAAGCTGTATTATTAATGATGACTACACTGAAGAAAATTTCTAAATTGCTGGTTAACAGCCAACATTGCAAATGCAAGCAGAAATTATTATTTATATAAATATATATGTTGCAAATAGCAATGAGGTAAACTGCAGAGTTATGATTTTGGACTTTAGGAAAGCAGACGCTGCTTTACTGGGCATAGGGGAGAGGAAAAACTCGAGACATTATAGTAAGGGAGAGGGAAAATTTGAGACTATATAATGGATAGCACATTAAGTTCAGTTGATGAAAAGGGCGAATAAAGGACTGCTTTTGAGTGAGCTTCAGAACAAATCACCTTATTGTTCGGAAAGACCAGGATTTTTAGCAGAATGACTGTTTGGGTTAGCATGGAGTATATGGGGTATCTCAGTGGATAAAAGACAAGAAAAAACAACAAAACAAACAAAACAAAAAACACAAACAAAAACCACAGAACACACAAGAAGCAAAATCAAGGACAGAGAAAGAACTGCTTGGGCGTTCTTGATGAGATTAGAAAAGCCAAAGCCCAGCTGAAGATAAGACCAGCAGTGAACATTGAGGGTGAGACAGGTTTCAACACACATGAAAAAGTTCAAAGAAAACATGGTGTAATTGCTCAATGTAAGAAAACATACGTAAGGTATGGTACATAAAACCTAAAGTATTCAGTGGCCTCTGTGCATGGTTTAGGAAGCAAATAGCATATAATAATGGGAGAGAAACAGTCCACTTAGAGAACATGAGCATACTCATAACATTAGCAGGGAGTTCAATCCAGCTCGTGGACAGTCACCACTGGTGTTCCCAAGGTTCAATATGGGGGCCAATTCCATTCAATAATCTGGATGAGGGAATCCGTGCACCCTCAGCCTACTGCCAAGTGTGCTGCCAAGACACTGAGCAAGTAACAGGTCAGTCTCACAAGCATATACTTTTCCATTAAGGTGAACGACAGCCTTGTGTAAGGATGCACAATTAGTTGTGGGAACCATTCACTTATTTTAGCAGTTAAGCCAAATTAAATCAATAACAAGCAAATGAAATTTGAAATGTGTTGGTCTTTAGCTGCCCTGGAAAACAAAACAAGTAAAAAAATATGTCTACTAATAAATAAAATTCTTTTTTTTTTTTTTCTTTGAGACAGACACTACAACCTGCATGCTTTAAAATGCTTGAATTTTCACTTCTTTCTCCTGAACTCTTCTTTAAATTGAATAGTAAATATGATATGCAAGTGTGAAAACTATAGTTAGATTGTTACAATACTCAATGTAGAAAAACAACTATTTTCCAAATCCTATTCTAATAAAAACCTAATTTTTCAAATGGTCCAGTCTCCAGTAGGTGAGAAGCCCTCCTGTTTTCAGCGTAACCAACAGCCTGGTACTTATGGCAGTTTTCTTTCCTCTCTGAAATGCTCATTAAAATGTTCATTATACAAGTTTTAGGAATGCTGTTCACTTTATTACAAAGTTTGATACAAAGTTCAATGGAAAGAAACAAGTAATTCCAAAAGGTGATTCACTCCTTTACTTTAGATGCTTATCTAAGAATGGCACAAATTATTCCCGGTAGCTGCTTGTCTTTCTTTAGTAACAACAACAACAACAAAAAATTGATAACTAGCTAAAATGAGGTGGATAATAATCCTATGATTGAAGCTAGATGAGAAGTATTACACTGGGGCTTCTTTTTTTAACTTCAACTGGCTTTCAATTGGGCTTATCATATTTTTCTATCACAGTACCTAAACATTTAAAAGAAAAACAAACTCATAGGAAACTATTCCAATATCGATCATGGAAATTTGAAGTGGCGTGAATCAATAAATACACTACACATACAATAAATAAGTCTTTTCTCATAGGGTTTAAACAAAATATCCCTTAATGTCCCCTAAGACTTGAACTACAAATCTGACAGAACCTCTCTGTGTATTTCAAAGAAAAACTTTAATTCCACAAAATCTATTTTTAAAATACCACTGACTTGTGGGAAATGTTAGAATAACATCTAAATAAAATATTTGGTATTAACACAGGAGGTATTTTAAGAAATATTACTACACTAACTGAAGATAACATTAGTGAAGAAAACCGGATTTCACACAACTACATAATTCACTCTATGGCAGGGACAAATGAGGTATTTTAGAGATGGACTGTAACATACAGGGAGCCTACATAACCATTAGATTAGACACCTAACTCTGAGAAAAATAAAGCTTTGTTAGATGACTATCACACTTAGTATTGAAAATGGTTTTTTCTGTTATATTAGTTTAGCTGCCAACCTGTAGTGATTACACAAAAAAATATGTCCATGCTGGTAGATAAAAAGGAAAGTTTGTGACTTCCAGCAAAAGGAAAAAGGCTCTTTTTCCAGCTGTAATTGCAGAATGAGCAAAAACAGGTGAGGAGGGAGAAGTTCTATTGGCATGTGGGCTACCAGAGCCTGTCTCATGGATTAGAACCAGTGCCATTCAGAGAAAATGGCAGGTTCCCATGGACATGGGGCCCCAGGTGGTGTTCTCTCCAATCCTACTAGTGAAGAGAATGGGTTAAGAATGGGTAAGTGTTAACATGGCTGCAAAGCTGGGATATTGCAGTCATAACTTCATCTCTTACGCCTCTGACACCCAATTTGAGAGAGATTGACAGGCAGAGGCAGACAGAATAAATATGACAAACTGTAAGACGAGCACCTGCCAACAGGCTTGCTACTAGCAAGGAGAGCTTTATACTAGGTTTATGAGACAGAGAAGATGAAATTTCAAAGAGAAATGATGGGGCAGAAGGTCAGAAAAAAGCACCTATAGTATAACATGATGGGAAAGGTGTTTCTTCAAATATGTCAAACAGCAAGTCAGTTCTCTTGTTAACAATACAAAGAAGCACAATGAAGTTACAGGAATTGGTAGACTCCTTATGGTGGTTTCATGAATACCAGATGGAGTATACAATTAGATTAGTTTGATGGGACAGAAAAGCAGAATCAATTACTAATAAAGGACCCGAGATAATTATCTAGGGTTAAAAGAAAAAGGAGTATCCCAAGAAACTAGTTCTCTGCAATTACTTTTAGATAACAAAAATAATGGTGTTGCCAACTGGGAGAAGAGAAAGTGATTCCTGTCACTCATCTGAGACAAAACAGGCAGACAAGCATGCATCTGGGTTTGAGAGAAATCTGTCTGAGAAAATTAAATTTACTTATATTCTTTACCTTGTCAAAGAAAACACTAGTCAGATTTGGCTTCTATTTGAGACTATAAAACCAGTATGAGATAGGTTCTTAAGCAATTTTGTTGCAAAATCGGAACCACCTAAACTGCAGAGTATCACTGGCATGTTTGAAAAGCAAATAAAATTACAAAGAACAAAATACAGGAGACTTCCAGCAACTTCGGCTGAAGTAAACTGGAACTCAGTTATTTGAAATTATAAGTACTCAGAGACTAACATTTTTAATTTATATAAAATCTACAATTAAATAATTTTATAGTATTATTTGAAAAAATTGGTAAGAAGCTACAGTCTGTGAACACTTCAGTAATCTGAGTTTCAAAGGATTATTTTACATTTTTGATGTCCTTAAGCACTTTGAAGATGTACTGGGTTGACCTTGGCTGACCTTCAGGTGCCCACCAAAGCCGCTCTATCACTCCCCTTCTCAGCTGGACAGGGGAGAGAAAATGCAAGGTAAGGCTTGTGGGTTGAGCTATGGACAGGGAACGATCACTCACCAGTTACTGTCATGGGCAAAAAGACCTGACTTGGGGAAATTAATTTCATTTATTACTAATCAAATCAGCATAGGCTAATGAGAAATAAACACAAATCTTAAAACACCTTCCCACCACTGCTCATTGCTTCTTGGGCTCAACTTTATTTCTAAATTCTCTACCTCCTCCAACCCAACTGGTACAGGGACACAGGGAGTGGAGACCATGGTCAGTTCATCACATGTTATCTCTGCCACTCCTTCCTCCACACTCTCCTCCCCTGCTCTCAGCATGGGGTTTCACTCACATGAGACATTCCTCCATGAAGTTTAAAAAGCAAGTTTCAATTATGCATGCAAAATCAACACCAAGAGGTTCTAAAAAGTGAACTGTAGATTCACAGGCTTGCCTTCCACTTGCCATGGCTGGGATGGTGGACACAAAAGAATCAAAATGCTGTACTAGTACAGAGACAGACTGCAACTATCCTTAACCCTTGCATGATAATGCATGAAAGAGTGAACTCATTTAACTATAAAACTATCAAAACCAACCTACTCTTCAACCTGTCTCATATGATACACTCAGTGAAACACTATGAATCTGTATATGTAAAAGAATGCTGAATTCCTGAGGCAAGATATTATTAAAATTATTAAACAAAGTATCCTATATAGAAATTAGCACTAAGCAAACTAAGTGCTAGCCATATTCATTATCATTGGCAGTCATAGTTGGAGTCTTGCATAACTTGCCACTTAGTGAATGGCTTTCTTTTTTACTGAAAATAATTTACCATATTATTGGAGAATGTTTAGTTTAACCAGTTGACTGATCATACACAGCTACTACTTACAGGCTGTAGTCATTTGCAGGCACAGCTATTCGGGAGGATTTGTTGGGATCACACAACACAGAAGGCATTAAGTTATGCTCCCTAAGGAGTGCTGGCAACAACTACCTCTGCTGTGCAAAGAAGGAAGGGAGATAAAACAATGGCTCTGCATTTTCATTTCATCTTCCCAGGGTGGCTACTGGCAATAAGTCATATTATTTGCAGGTATGGTAAATCCTTCACAGAACAAGATAGTTTTTACTGCTTTTCCAAGGTGTAATGCAGGCCTGTCTGTTTCAGTCTGTAAAAATTCCATTTATCACACATGATAAATTTTATTTTGATGAAGACACCTTATGTGTGGTTCTATTAAAATTATAAGAAAGGATGAAATTGGTTCATAGGAATTCATAAAAGAACAGAATTATGGACCCAAAAATAAGAAACAGGTATACTGGCACCAAAAGCCCACTTTGCAAGAAGGTGACTGAGGAGATATCCAAAATAGAAGACCCTTCTCATTGCACAGGAAACCTAAAACAAAACTCCACGTACTCTGATTGCTCTAACTGTAGCTTAGACTGGGAGACTGAACCACATGAAAACAGGCCAATATGCAGGCAAAAATACTGCATTTATCAGATCAGAAGAAAGGACCATGACCATAGCTAAGTGGTGAGAACTCTTGCTGAGTGTGAGGAAACAGGAGTTGCAGATGTACAGAAAATCTCTACATGGTGTAAAATGGACAAGGTAAGGTATACTGAGTCCTGCAGCTGCACTGTCAGCTCAGGATTTTTTCCGTTTTAACGCACTGTTCTGCAAAGAGAACATAGCATAAAATGTGAGATTATTCATGACCATATTTAATCTAAGAGATGTTGTGTCAAAGGCTTGGTGTAACATTAGATGAGACAGAACCAAAGAGACACAGTGAACTTTACAAATCCATGCTCTAAAAATTTACTTAGCTCTACCTACCTAGAGAAATTAAGGACAAAAAAAAATATGTCATGTTTCTGAAAAGATCATGTCTTTTTAAGTAAAATATTTTCTTAAAAACAAAATGTCTTTTACCAGTATGCATTCAATATTAATACTCTCTGAATTAAACTACATAACATTGCAAGACATGATTTCTAACAATTCAATTAGTAATTACCAGTATTAAAATAATACTGCTCGTGATACTCAGCTTTTAAATTAGAAAAGTTCTCTGCTGGTAAGAAGCAGAGATATTAGCTAAATTTCTGAAAAAAGTCTCTTTCTTTTTATTGCTGTTTTATGTTTACCTGAACATTTGCAATGCAGTAGGTTACAGAAGAGATGTCTTCATGACTGCCAAAATGCAGCACTGTGCTGCAGCAAATTTCTACTACAGTAATGTGTAGTGTACTACAGTTTGTTGCTGCAGCAATACAAACTATCAGTCCTAAATATTCACAGAAAGTCTACAACATCAGTGAAGTAGTGGACATGGTATTGCATTTCACCTTTCTGGTGCTAGAGACATGGCAGTTGAGCTGGTAGCAACTTATTTCTCACTACCTTATTCAATCACCTCTTCTCTGCTTTAGCTTGGTAATGGATTTCTGATAAACACTCCTGTTAGAAAGCAATCATTCAATTTCAAATTGTGAACCATGGGATCATCTAGGGATCTAAGACTGCTAGAAAACTGTCAGAAATTAAATGGGAGTAGGACTCACAGTTAGGTAGAACCACAATTTAAGGAAAATCTCACAATTCTGTTACTGAAATTGCCTAAGACTTAAAGAAGTACCACAAACTATTATTGGAAGGATGACAAAATCTCTTATATTACAAAAGAATCATCTCACAGAATTGTGACTACAACAGTCTTACATTTTTAAGATTATAATCCATTGTTTATAGCTTATAATCAATTCTGTGAGAGACCAGCAGAGTGCAAGTTTGCATGTAAATGCACTCATTACCTATTTTCCTTCAAACGGCAACTCTCAATCTGGTCAGATTTTGTAGAGGTTAACTAAGGATTTATTTTCAAATACTAGCATTTTTAACAGCTGCAGTTTTTAACAAGTTATGTAAGCATAGCTGAAATAAATGAACTTATCAGCAGCCTACAGTGTATCTGACAGAAACAAAAGCCTTTAAATTGATGTTTACATAAATGACTTTACCAGAAAACCAAAGAGAGATACGCTGAATCTTGGTGAGTTTTTTAGCTTTGTAATAGATGCGTTCTTGAGTTCAGCCTATTATGCTATGCACCCTCATCCCACTGATTGTTCTTACATACCTTTATGATTTCATGTCCTAAACCCCCTCAAATAGATGGACAATATAGCTATGAATTTAAGTAAAGAGATATATTTAAACAAATTTAGCAGCACTCTATTTGATAGCCAACAAATGTAATACCTGAAGGCAATTTTATTCTTTTTACCAGATCAAAGGTCTTATACCGTTAAGAAATTTCTGCTTGGAGCCCTTTTTTGGTGATTATGAGTAAACAATTTGATACTTTTTTAAAAATTGTAATTCTAAGTCTTTAAATTATAGGAAAATCCAATTATGGGGAACTTCCAATTTATTTTGCCAGGAAAGGTTGGAACAGATGATCCTTGAGGTCTCTTCCAAACTGATACTCTGTGATTCTGTGATTTAAATTTTTCCCCCCTATAACATACCCTTGCACAAGACAGCATGCTAGGGCTGTGCAGAAAATTAAAGACAGCCGTAAATTACAGACCAGTTCACTTCACAGTTCTGATGTAAGAGTCTCAGTTCAATCAAATTTTATATTATATGACACAACTAATTTACCAGTCAAATAAACTATGCTAAGGAGCAATTAAGACTTGCACTGTTTAACTGCATTTATACAGTAATTGTGTTCTCTCATCCAAACTTCACTGAAAAGCAATGAAAGAAAAATATAGAACAAAGAATTTAAGCTTTGCCTCACAGTCCTAAACTTCCTCTATAGTTGACCTAAAGGGTATTTGAATGACCAGCAAATCTGAATTAAAAAAAGGTGAACTTTCACCTGCCTATGAGTATTACTGAATATCAACTCAGGCTGAGGTACAGACACATCTTAGTCAAACTAGTCCTTAGACACTAAGGCTTTAGTGGCTCAATTCAGTTGTTACACATACAGCCAAGAAAATGTTACAGATCGGCAAATACAACACAAGACCTTCAGATCCACACCCTATTGGATCTGAGTGCAGAAGCAGTGGGAATCAGTTGCTTAAACACTGGCTTCTAGAGCCATTTTGCCCTGAATTCCAGCTGCTGGCCTCTAGGAGGGGAGTCCAGCAAATACAAGGACTTTCACGACTGGATGGAGTTGTCATCAAAATGAGAAGGACACTTACCAGATCTGTGGGCTGTTACTTGGAATATTGGAGTGTTTCCCATGTTTTAAAATTTTTTAATAGTTAGATATTTAATGTATTAGATAGATAATTATTACGTTATTTAAT
>JAWWEE010000001.1:41054191-41096083 GCA_035221455.1 Xenops minutus | reverse complement strand
ACCCCGAACCCTTTATAAGTCCCGTGCTCCCTTAATAAATGTTCCACTCCTGTTTCACCCTCCATGAGTGTGGACCGTTCCTTTTTACCCGACAGACCCCAACAATGGCCCAGCAGAACATGTATTCACTTGGATTCTGTGTTGTCTTTGGCAGTTCCTAGTAGATCTCTTAAATACACTAGAGCATCTCCAGATTATAAAAGATACCAATCTTTAGGCAACTGAATTGACACCTAAGAGAAGTGATACAACACTAGCAATGAAAAACTTTGTTCAACAAACCAAAAACTATTGAAGATGAAGACATATGGAATTCAAATCACTCCATCTTTTCCATTCATAAGCTGACAAAATAGAAGTTATGACAAGCACAAGGGACACTCAGGATTTTTGGGCTTCTGAAAGGGTGAGAAGGAAAGCTGCCCCAGCTGTGTCCTTAATAGTATCCAAGATAGTGCTTGACCCATGTCACTCACCCAAGCTACATTTTCTACATACAAAGAGGTGGAAAATTTTTAGTCATTGTCTATTATTCCAGTACTAAGATTAAGGTATTCTCATGTATTAAATATATACTCAAATCTCTACAAGACTGCAATTAAATGAAAGCTGAGAACTCTTGACTACGATACAGCCATCTGCTATATCTTACAGTTAAATCAACAATGGAAATATTTAAAATTAGTGAATTTTTAAATTCAGGCTTACAAACACCCTGGAACTTACTTGTCATTATGTTGAGAATTTCATTATGGCATGCCTAAGTAGTCAATGCTACTGTCCAGTAAGAAAAAAGTTTTTTAAAGAAAAAACACATTGCTTATTGTAAAGATGGAATTTTTTCACTCCTGAAAGAAGTCTTCAGAATTTCTTTCAGAAAAAGCATAAATGTTACCCATATTCTATGTGTAAAACTATCATATTGCTCTTCAACATGAACTGAATTATACTATTGGAGACTTATTATTTGCTTGTTTTTCTAATTGAATACTATTCTAACTAAAGATTAACTGTTACTGTATTAAAACGTTCTACAGATAAAAGTCAAGATATCAAAAAACCACATCTATTTACTCCAACTTTCTTACGGAAGCACATTTATGAACCGGTGCTGGGGTTCTCAAGCTTATACTGGCTGCAGAGAAGATTCAGAGGTTGAGGAAAAATGCCAACTGTACCTGGCAACTGATGATACGCTGTGATGAACGAGCAATATTAGCTGGCAGGCCAAAAAACTCAGGTTTATCATCTTCTGGAAGGCTTTCAATAATATTACGATAATCCTGCATTGGAAGAAAAGAATAGACATAACTGAGGGAACTTTTAATTCAGATCATGAAAACTAACTGTATTCTGAAAAAAGAATTTAATTAAGTGCACTGCAAAGATTAAAATAAATATATAAGACATGAGATATCTTGGTAATCTTATTTATAGGTTTTTTTAATGTTATTTATCAAAAACTATCTTCTTCTATACAGCATTTCAGCTCTAAAAGAGCAAAAAGCACTTCTGATTACAGTAATGCTCTTGACCGAAAAGAAAAATATGCCAAGACTGTCCCTGAAAAATAGTTACATTAATTCTGTTGAAAACTTAAAATTAATGACAAAATTAAAAAAAATCATTAAAAAAAAATCCTCATTTGGAATTCTAATAGGAGTATAATACATATTTAGAAAATTAAGAGCACTTCTATTTAAATCTATGAAGATATTATCACTCAAAGAAAGTGAAATAGTTTAGGTAAAAATAGGTTTGCATAATATCAGAGATGCAGAATAGCATCAATTGCAATTACAATGTAATAGTCACTAGAGATGCCCTCATACACAATACTGAAAGAGGCCCTGCAGACTTAGGTAGACTAATGGTGCTGGACACCTCTTTTATTGTGATTTATAGGCAAAAATATTTACTATTTGAAAGTCTGCCTCCACCATCTTGAGTAGATGTGCATTTTGTCTTTGCTTGTGGGAGCATGTGCTAGATATACACACTTTAACATGGAATCTCACTTCAGAAGTAACTACATTAGCAGACCTCTATACCAAACACTGAGAAAGAACGAATTTAGTAAGATATACTATTGTAAATAATTTAAGGAAACAAATGTAGCTTTGTAAATTATTATTAATGTTCTACTAATCAAAATTACTTGCAGAAAAGAATTGAAGACATGGAACTATAAATTCTTACATAAATAATTATGTAATATATCAAGACATATTAAATGCAATGTGGGCTAGAAAAAGATTAATCTGCTTGACCATATTATCTACAAGAACAGAGACCAGCTTGGTTTGTTTATTCTTTCACTCTTTATGATATTTACTCAGCACATCTACGGAAAACAAAAAATAACAGTCATATTAAAGTAAGAAAAACCACAACCAACCAAAAAACCCCAAAAACCAAACCCCAAACAAAAACAGTCAGAATCCAGTTCAGAAAATGTCAGTGACAGCAACGTACTTTAAGTGGGATAATTCTATTTACATCAACTCATATTAGAGGTCTACTATGGAATTCTACATGAAAACAAATGAATCTTAATCATGGTAAAAACAGCCGTAGTATGTTAAAGGATAGGGAAAGTCCAGTTCTTTAGAGTCAGGAAATCCCTCTCATGTACACTAAAGGAATACTAAAGGACAATCAGAATTCATATTGTCATGAAATAAAATGTCATACACACTAGAGAGTATGTCAGCAGATTATGTCAGAATGTTGATATATTTTGTAAATAAAGAGATATATTTATATTTTCCTATTTCATCCAAAAGCTGTAGGAATGTTTAGTAGTCTTTACAAAACTACTACTACTACACTAATACAGCAATTAAATAAAATGTATTTATATCCTTATTTGTCATAAATTGACACAATTTCTTTTATACTCAGTTCTTCACAGCTATGCTGCTTTGCCCCACAGTCCAATAAGATATCATAAAAAAAACCAGTGAATGAACAGACCAGCAGAACAGTTCTGACAACTCAAGAATTAGTGCTCCACATAAAAGAAGACCTGAAGAAACAGATATCCTTTGGATTGTAACTGTGGTTTTCTTTGTGGAAGAATTTCGTGAATAATTCTTGAAAACAAATTATTTACTAGGTGATAGAACATGTACCTACCAAAATACTGCAGGAATTTGGTAAAGAGATTGAACATGGGAAACCAGTCATCCTCTTGCCTCTAGCATTTAAACTGCCAATGACTCGGGAATTGAAAAGCTGCTCCAAGTAGGACCGAAGAACCCTCATATCGAAGTGATTATCTACACGGCCTCCATAAATTGCATTTTCAAACAAGCCATGCACAAATTCCCACTGAAAATCTTTGGAACCTATTAATAAATTAATTAATATTCATTTTATATCACTGGATAGCATTGCATTATAGGAATTTCTTCTTGTCACTGCAGTTTTTCAATGAAATAAAAAGACACAAACATATCAAATAATTATTTTCTAATTGCTTTTCTTCTATATTACCAAATAGCAAAAGTTGCAGAAACTTGGATGAGTTTGTAAATATTTGTCATTGATAAAGTGAACACTTACTGTGTTTCAAAATGAATTATTAAAAATAAAAGTTAAGTCTTGAAGTGCTTTTTGAACCAATTGGTTATATGCATTAGTTACATGCATTTCAGAAATTATGCTCTTAAAACTTTAATTATGTGCTTCTTTGTCATAAATAAAATTTTATACACCACTTTGTATGACAGCATCATCTGATCTCATAAAATAAATTGACTGATTAAATCAAAAGCAGTTAACGCTCAAAATAAGTAAGATTACTGGAAATGCCATCTTTCAAAGAAAGAGGTCCAGGCTACATACTTTGCAAATCATTATAAATCACACATCATGCATAAAACTAAGCATGTTACTAGTAATATCGTGGTCAGATTGATGAGATTGATGAGATTATTCTGGTTTAGCTATAGCCCATAAATTCAAAATATCTTATTTTCCCTCCATTCTATCAAAGTTATCCAAAATAACTATATGGGACAATGATCTATTTATATCCTATAGCTTTCATGTGCAGGCAAAAGCTTGATCAGAAAGGTACTCCTTGAAGTCCCTTGTAAAAAGGGAAGTAGCAGGGATGGTTTATTGGTGGTAACTGTTGCTTCCTAGTACTTAAATAATTTTTTCATAAGAAAAGATATTTTCACAACAACACTTAATGATTAATGATGAGCATTGACAGTTAATGATTTGATCTTTTTACATCACTGTATGTTTCAAGTCTGTGTAACTAAGGTCTAATTTTGGAAGTACTAATAAGCCATAAATCCCATGTAAGTCAATGATCGCAAATTATCTCTAAATATCAGTTCCTAACTTTACTTTGAATTTACACAAAATGGAAAGACTTTTTAAAAAATTACCTTTACCATATTAACTAAGAAATTCCTACACTAGTTAACAGAACTCCATGTAATACTGAGTTTCAATATGAAGAATTCAGTCATATTCAATTTATTTTCAAATCATGTATGGGCGAGTTCACACTGGGAAGGAATGCAGACATGAGATTTCGTCTTACAGGCATCCCTGTATTTCCTAGATGTTCCTCTGGACTCAAGAAGCTGCACAGAATACTTCTTGGGCACCGAGAAATTATTCGTTTACCCAATCACCCAAAAATGCATTTATTGTTTCTAGCTTTGATACTGGTGATGAGCTCTGCAGCATCTCCACTCTTATCTGAGTGTTGTAGAAACATAAAGCTCTTCATGCGACATTCCTGTTAATGGGACTTTCTTTAAGATGTGACTTACCCTCAAAGAGTGTATCAATAATGTCAAAACCAGCACGGAGATCAGATAAAGAAAATTCATAAAACTTGGTCCAACCCTGTCATTAAAAGAAATCCAAAGAATATAATTAGTCACATAATGATGATTATGAAGCAAAATACCAATATTATATGATTACTGAATGCTGTATAATGCTTAATACTGAATGAAAAAAAAACAATCTGTGTCCTCTAAAATGCATCTTTTGAAACATTCAGTGAAAGTAGTATAAAAAAAAATAGCTATACCAGTGCATTTAATTTTACATATTTATACAAACCAGAATCCATTGAGTATGAAGAATGTAAACTTAAAGTTTTTTTTATTTCCTAACATTATTTACTTCAACTAAAAGTCACTGACATCTGTGACTAGATCATGCATTGAATTATGATTTTATTTCTTAGGGTCTTTTAGTATTTCACTATATGGAACGAATTTTCATAAATAGGACTGATTCTTCAGAGTCTTTACCATACACTCATCATCTTACTCTTTAATTCATGCCACTTCATTTCTGACTAAAAAAAAAAAATATGAGAAAATCAATTACTGCTATTACATATAATAATACAGCGAAAATTCTAACCACTATATGCATATTTTAATCATTTGCAGTTTGTACCTCCTTTCTGTTCTTGGTGGCATTACTCTTTATGTAGCAGTAACATGTACTGTGTATGTCATTGTCATAAAAACCTTTCAGTGTGAATGGATAAGTATAAATAAAAATTGATATATTATACAGAACCTAGGAAATCCAGATCTCAAAGGTATGTCCTCTTGCTGTATCTTCTTATGGCTGTACCTTTGCATATGGATCATATGACAGCAATAGGTGCATATGACTCTTGATGAGAAACGCACAGATGTGTCAGGTAACTTTGTACACATCCAGTGACATGGGTACAGTCCCAGGTCAAGACTGTGCCTGCTCCACAAATCCCAGTAAACTATCAGCCAGTAACCCTGAAGGTCACATACTGAAAAGATGCTCAACAGTGTTCATGTTGGGGTTTCTGAACAGATCCCAAATACAAAAGCGTCTACCTGGGATTAACTGCAGTCCATCAATGTTAGGAACTGGTAATCTTAAAATATAAAATCATCACTGTCTGCACATGAGACAAAAACACAGTAGAATAAAAGAGAAAGCAGTAATCCTATCTTGTGTTACTTGAAAAACTGGTGCTAAATGACAGTGAATTTGAACAAAGACAAATGAGAATTCATGCATCGGTTTAGTACTTCAAATACTTTCATCTTAATAGGTGAAAATACATCTTGAACACCATATTAAAAACTCTGTTAGTGCAAGAGGCAAACAACCTTACAAACAACAAAGTCAAAAGCAGCAAAAATCTCTCAAACATTCTAGGCTATGCCAGATCAAATCCTTCAGATGACAGAGTAATTTCATCCCTCGTCTAAATAGAATAAACAAGACTACAGCAGTTTGCTCTTTGGAGGGCTTTGTCTGTTTTATTTAAGCATCTGCAACCAGAAATAAATGTTTACTTTAAACAAAAATTTGTCTAAGGAAAAAAAGTCACAGTCTGTGAAAACCATTATAATCCTCGCAAGAAATGAATAATCTTCCTTGTTCTTCCTTCTCTCTGGAAAGGGTTTATGTGCAGAAAGAGTAAACACTGTCATCTCCTCCTTCCTACCAAAATGTCTCTTTTCTCACATCTTCCATTCAACTGTGTGTTTTCCCTAATATTTTTTCGTGTCCCAAGCAAACAGGATTTACAGAATCTTTTCCACAGGACTTAACTTCTTCATCAGCATCAGTTAGTACACAAATAATAACCTCATGCACGCAGGAGGAATTTTCAGAGGAACAGGAATTGAGTTTACCAAGATCTTATTTTGCAATTAATTCAGAGACAATGAAGGCAGGCACCACAAGTGTCTTTCCGAATGTGACTCAATATATACTTCAAGAAAAACATGGCCAAGCATAAAAGCTAAGAAATGGGGTTAATTTTTAAAAAGGTAGCAAATAAAATATTACCTGAGGGATATAATTTCTTCTTTCTTGGCATACAGCATGAAACCATGCTAAACAAAAGAGAGAATGTGCCCGAGACAAATTTCCCTTTTTATTAATTTGCTCTGGTGTCCAAGATTCATATGTTCGCAAGAGATTCTTTTTTAGGCCTGGAGGTGCCTGCATTGGAAGAAAAAACTGTCTTAGACAGAAAACCTGTTATTTTTATGTGCTATTTTCTTAAATTCTAACCTAAAATTTGCAAGTTAATGAAATGACAAAAAGTCTTTAAAAGAACAAAATATAACAAGATAAAAAATTGTTTCTAATAAATGGCCTAATAGAATGATTCTACACTGAAAATAACTTCAGCATACTGAAGGAAACTGTAACCAGTGCCAACTGATAGGACTGTATTACATTAAAAGAACTGAATAGTAAAACAATAGTACTCTATTAAAATATGTAAGCAAAAAGTAAATTCAACTAATATAAAAAGAAAAAAGAACTTTTTTTCTGATCTTACAAGTTCAATTACCAATTACTTCTGTGATGAGTGTCAAATTGTCTTATACCATCACCTTACTCTGTTAGCTAGCATATAGATATGGTATATGTGTATGATAAAATGCCAGTTCTCTGATTTAGTGGCAGGTAATGCTCAGAACCACTAGAAATAAACGCATTTAAAGCACATACCGTAACAGAAATTACACTGCTTAAAGCCAGAACAACTGGATACCGTCATTCTTAAATTATTTCCAAGTGTGAAGGCAAACATAGATTTTAAAGAGATTTAAATTGCACGTTCATATTTCTAAGAATGTTCTTTGTTTTTTCTTTCTTTCAAAAAATGGTTATTAGTGTTTCCATAAGATTGCCATCGTTCCATATTTTGCTAACGAACAGTTCTTACAAAGAATTGCAAAATACTGTAGTAAATTAACTTTTTTTAAAATATCTGCACCTTGATAACAGTCAAGGGACATACTATAACCACACAAGAATCAAATATCATTCATTAAGTAATTTCCTATAACTGACCTTTCATGGTAACCAAATATTTACTAAAAATGAAAAGAAAACAAAAGAATTTAGAATATTGCATTTGTGCAAAGTTGCAACTATTCCAAAGATAGTGGGAGAAGTAACTTCCAAAAGTTAGATGAAAAGAAATGAGATGATCCTACACAGTCCTGAAGTTTCTGTACCATTGAAGACCTCAATATAAGCAAAAAGGTACTCCAGAAAGTTAAAAATAGCTGCAGTCAATATAAAAGTGTAGCAATTTTGGCTTCTTGAAAGTCAACACCACAGGACTCTAAAAGGTCAGAGTTTGTTTGTTTAGCTGTAGGCAAAATGTCCACAATCCATAATGAATGGAAGAGTTAGTAGCTATCCTATCAGTGATTTCCATAATGGACACTACTGCTTAAGTGCATTCATGATTAGACTACTTTCCAATCAGCTGCAGGAACACAGTTCCAGTTATTCCTTACTTAAATTGAGCCATTCCAAATGCAAAGCTCTCAATTTCAAGTAAAGACCTTTAACTTTATGTTCTGCAGTATAGGAGGAGAGCCATTTTTCTCAAAAGGTTCCAGTGAATATAAAGCTATGGGGCCAAAAATGAAAACAAGGAAGAGAAAGTGGAATTCTGTGATCTTCAGATGAGGGCACTGACCAAGAAGGAAAAATTCCTTGTTTTCCACCCATGTAACAGATCTTGTGTAGATTTTGGCTTTTAAGAAATATTGATTAAATGCACAAAGGAATTTGGAGCACAAGACAGAACCACTACTCCCATTATGTAAACTTATTTTCAGTTCATACTTTCAATTGGAAAAATATCTTGGAAAAAAATCATCTTTCAAGGTAAATTCATAGCATTTTTTGAAATATAAGGTAAAACTACTTATTCTATCTAAACATAGTTTACTATGCATTCAGGTTTATTCAATGTAAAAATGTAATAAAAGCTTTCTAAACAGATCTTACTTCGTAAGTTATTTTCAGACTTGATTGAAGCAAAATCGGAGTAAATTTTGGATGAACTTCAGTAGTAAGCCAAAGACGAAAGTTTGATTGAGGGTGTAATGTATTCAGTTCCTATTAAAGAGATAATATATATTAAGATAGGTTTTGAGGTGTTCTTTTTAATATACAGAACATTATTTACAAAATTATAATATCCTGGATTAGAAAGTTAGGCTTATCTAAAAAAATGCTGTTACACGTGAACTACCGTCTTTTGAATAACCTTAAGATGTGTTGCCTTCACACATGCTGTATCATCTCTATGCTCAAATTTGAAGTTAATCCTAGCTGTGTGAAAATATTTACACCTTTCCCCCAGATACTAAAGTCAAGGCATAAAAATATATAGCAGTTCTTTACTTCTTTTAAGCACAAAAACTACATCTCAAAAGATGAAGGTTTGCAGTATGGTCTGCCTATCAACAACAGATCTCAATGACTTTCAACAACTCTATAGCTATATTAATTTCTTTTTCTTCAAGCGTTTGTTATATGAACCCTTCATATTATCATGATTCACAGAAAAGTGAAGATAGGAAAATTGAGTTCTAAGAGAAATATTTTCAAAAGTTATTTCAAATATAAAGGCTTCACAAAAACATGCAGTTAATGAATATATGGAAACACACTGATGGTGCTCTATGTGCAGCTGAAACAGACATATTGTCCATTGAAGACAACTGACTTTAGAACAATGGCAACATTTTGTGTATATGTCTTGGAAGAAACACAGCTCAAAAAACTCAGCAGATCTTCTCACAATCCATTCATTCTCATAATATCTGAAGCATAATCTTTATCATTTTGGTTTTGGTGTTTTAAGTAAAAATTCTGAAAAAACATTACTTATTCAGCTATTTTGCAAAATGACAACTATAACTGGTACCTAGAATCATGAAATCATGGAATTTGGAGGTAAGTGCTAGAGACTGCCTAGATCACCTCTGCGCTCAAAGCAGAGACAGATAGAACAAGTTCTCCAGACCTGTATCCAGTCAGGTTTTCAGTATCTCCAAGGTTGGAGATTCCACAGCCTCCCTGGGCAACCGATTCTTGTGTTTGACCATCTTCACATTAAAATCAGTTTTATCACATATTCAAATGGCATTTCCTTTATTTTAATTTGTGCCCATGGCCTCTTGCCGTGCCATGGGACATGACTGAGAAGAGTCTGGCTCCATCTCCTTTACTCCTTCCAATCAGCCACCACACACGAAATAACTAAGATTCCCCCTAAGGCTTCTCTTTCCCAGACCGAACAGTCCCAGTTCTCTGTTTCTACTTGTATGATACATGCTCCAGTTCCTTCAATACCTTTGTGGCCCTTCATTGAATTGGCTCCAGTGTGTCCCTGTCTCTCTTGCACTGGGTAGCTGAGCACTGGACGCAGAACGTCATATGTGTCCCACCAGTGCTGAGAAGAGGGGAAGGATGACTTCCCTCAACCTGCTGGCAAATCCTCTGCCTAAAAACAGCCCAGGAGGCCAGTGGCCTTCTTTGCTGCAAGGTCCCTTTGCTGGCTCACATCTCCTTCTTACCCACCAGGACTTCCAGGTCTTTTCTCCCAAGCTGCTTTTCAGCCAGTTAGTTCCCAGATTTCCTGAGTGGCTGGCGTTACTCCTTCTCATGGGAAGCACTTGCCATTTCTCTTTGTTGAACTTGACACGGCATCTTGTCAGTCTACTTCTTCAGTCTATCAAGGTGCTTTTGAATGAGAGCACACTCACCCGTTATATCAATCATTTCCCCCATGTTTCTTATTCTTCTCTACTTGCTGAAGATGCACTTTGTCCCATTATTCACATCATTAATTAAGATGTTAAACTATGTTTGCCACAGTATCAATGCCTAGAGGAGAACACTGTTGACTGGCCTCTGACTGGATTTTTTGATGTTGACAATAAAACTTCAAGTAATGCAACTAGGCCAGTTTTCAGTCTACATCAGTGTGATACACTCAGGTCCATATTTCATCAGCTTGTCTATGAGGATGCTATCGGAACCAAACCACAATTTGAAAATGATCCATGGCTTTGGAAGCAGGAGTTTTAGGAAAAGAAAGCAAGGGACTTCACATGCTGTTTCAGGCATGATCATCTCAGTATGCATCCTCTGATACTCTATGCTTGGCTAGAAGACAGCTAGCAGGGGGAAGTTGTAAGCTGTGAAACTATCATTTTCTTATTGAAAAAGTTCACATGGACCAGAAGATATATTTCAGCTTCTTAAATTGATAATTGTGATAAATAAATGTAGGTGCCTGGATGGAACCAAATTATAAATATGCAGAAGTCTCTTAAGAGGATGTTCAAACATGAGAATTACATAGCCTCATACTTGCTAATGGTATGCAAAACAGACAAGGGAATGTGCAGAGTCAAACATCAGCAAATCTCAGTCCATATTAAGTTCAGCAGGAAGTTTAACACATTCAGTATTACGTTTTTGTGGAAAGAATAAGAACCTCCTGACACATATCCATATTTTAATACTTATAAGATCTGAAATTTTGTAATCGGCAAGAGGCTTACAAACACTTCTTTACTGTTTCACTATCTTGTTCAGACTAGATGACACATATCAGTGTTATCTTTCTTTGCCTTTCCAATTTTTTTAAAATGAATTATGGGAATACTAAAGGTATGTGCATGCCGCACTGCTAGACAGATGACGAACTCCAGGCTCACATCCATGAAGGACACTTTAGGAAAAATCATAGAAAACTGGAAAATTAAGATTGTAGTAACTGTTGACAGGAATTGCCTGATTTTCTTCTGAGTTAATTTGTTTTGAGGATTTCACGATGATACACATGACAAGTGTATCATATAAAATCACTTGTTATCAAGTCAATGATTTTATATGCCATACATAAGTGTGTTTCTAGAAGATATCAGACATTTTAATCTCAAATTAGCAAAAAGCTTCTAGTAACTAACTCAGACACAAGCTACACTTTACAAAAATAAGAACTACTAAAAAAAAAAGTACTAGAGCTAAGGGGGAAAAGAAATTAAATTCAAGCATACGTAGATTCATAGTTCAGCAAACATCACATAAAGTACGAGAAATCCTAACTGGAGCATTTGCCCATTCATTGTGGTAGAAATACTCTACATTGTATGAAAATTAAAGCACTCACACAAAGAAAGAAGCTGCTTAGATCTGACATAGTTCACTTAACTCATGATTGAGAAAATCACAAAGGTGTATTTTTAAACTGGAATTTTAAACATCATCATGGAAATGCCTGAAATGCTTCAGAAATGCTGCATACTAATTTTGTCTGGTTTCTAATATCATCTTCTCTATTTGCCCTCACCTTTTCCAGTACAGGAAGCCAAGACGTAACAAGATGCAGGTTCTTTAAACACAACCATTCTCCATTACGTGCACATTCTTTTAAAGTTTGAATAGCCAGGTCAGCTTGGCCCTGACCCATTGCAATCTGAAATGACAGACACAATTGCATCAAGAATTTATTATATCTAACAGCTAAATAAAAAATTGTGTTTTCAAGTTAGGATGCACATGTAAAAAACGAGTGCTAAAGACAACCAGAATTTTCTCTAATGTGATAGGTTAATAAAGCAGGGAAAAGAATAAGGAAAATAATTTTCCTTTGCAACTGCCCTAACTAGAGTTTCTTAACAAACTAAATTACCTAGTCTTTTAATGGAAAAAACCTATACATCTCTTGGTGACAATGATTCTATTCCCTGGGAAATCAAAAAGTAATTTAAATATCAGTGACTAAAGTGTATTACTGCAGAACTGCTGATACAATAAAAACATGAGATACATGAGAACAGTTTCTTTTGACTGCAAGTTAAGAGTAATTCCTTTGAAGAGAAACACTCAGTTTTATATTAAGATAAGTGAAAAACTAAGGCTGCTCTTCTTCCAGCTGGGAAATATGAATAGTTTAACATACAGACCTTTCTTCACTTTTTATAATACCATATTAGTTCTACTTTAGAACCTACTTGGAAGCTATACATAACAAAAAACCCTGAACCAAACAAGTTGAAAATTGAGGGATCTTAGCCCATCTGAACAGTCTTGTCTTGGCATTATTATCCTCTGCCTAAATAAAACTGAGTATAATATCTTGAAATAATTTAAAATAGCCAAAGGAAGATAATTGAAAGTCACCAGCAATATGGTAACAGACCACACAAATATGTTCTTTATCCCATATGAGAAATAATGCAACAGAGAAGAAAAATCTGATCTTCTATGTTCTATTCAAATTACATGAAAAAATGCAGGAAAAAAATAACAAAATATTCTCATAAGTAGGACAACTTTCAGATGATTTAGCTTTGAGTACCACTTCTTAATTGAGTACCATACCATGCAACATTTTAAAAGTCCAATGTGTAAAGGATATTTAAACATAAAAATGCATGTGCCAGAGTAACAAATATGCATTCTGCAATGTTCACAGCTAGATAAGATGGCAGTAGGATCTAAATATTTACAGCTTGATGGGGAAAATATATTACATCAGTGTACCTTCCTGGAAAGGAACAATTTCAAGGCTGTTTAAAAGCAACATTAAACTTGACATTTTCCATTTCTGTGTTAACCAGTGATCAGCAAGATAAAAACTTCCCTCCCCTGAATATTTCAAATGACAAAAGAAAATAATGTTTTACAGAAAGGTATAAAGCATATTTATACAGTGTATTTGGAATATTAAGGAACCCCTTGTATCAAAGAGTAATTTGAATCTGAATGAATCCTGGAAGGTCTCTAGTCCAATGTCCTGCTCAAAGTAGGGCCAACTATAACATATCAGACCACAAGTTGAGGGCTTTGTCCAGTGAATTCTTGGGAACCTCCAAGGATGTAAAATTTCTCAAAATAGTTTACAAAATTTCACAAATTACAAAAGTATTCACAAACACTGAACATCTGATTCATGTTTTCAGTTGAAGAAAAAATATGTTAGTTCTACAAGCAGAGGAAATTATGAAGCCTAGTTTTCAGTGGATTTTGTTTGTATTTCAATTACTCCACAATACAAAAAAAACCCTAACATGGTAGCATGTATAACAAGGCTCAGCTTCTTTTGTTCTCTTCCATCTATCTTCTCATTTTTAACTTCTCCAGGTTGGAGGAATGCCTCCTGTGTGGATTCTGCTTCTTTGAGGATGACTGATTATGTCTCCCCAACCCTTTTTGCCAATGGAATGAGAATTTAGTGTCAAGACAGATGGGAACAACACACAGACACCAAACTATGCTTTTACATATTAGCTTCCTTGAAAAACAAGGTAAAACAGATATTACTACATTAAAATTTGACACATTGTGTTTTTTAATCATTATGCTTATCTAAGACTGACCTGATGGTAGCACTCAGTATTTCTTTCAACACTGGCAAGTTCCTGCAACTCTTGAGAAGGATCAGCACCAGGAGAAATTATTATCAAGACGGGCTCAATTTCCATAGTCTCTTTATATAGACGTTTCATATTCAGAGGTGATGGAGATAATTCTTTTATTCCTATAGTAAGAATTAGAATTATGATGGGAATAAAGTGACTCCCCATAATGGAGTGCGTCAACTACTTTAGAGATTATCTGGCTGTCAGAGTTCTGTTCAATGAAGACCATAAAACCAGTCTTAAAATGAGAAGAAAATCCTTAAAATATGTAGGCAGAAGACACCCTATATTGATAAGAAAAATAAACAAGCCTGGATTTCCAGCTTGACAAACATAAACTGCAGTCTTTTTTTAGAGTGTAGTCTTGAAGAAAACATACCAAAAGAGAAGAGTGGAATGAGAAACTATGCTACTTGCTGAAACTGATTGCAGTGTGTATGTCTGCATGCAGAATTACTCTCCTTATTGTCCTAAGAGCCTTAATTATTACTTATACATTTCTTGGTACTATGATTACTTCTTTCTATTATTTATTTTAATATACAACTTAAATGGTTAGAATGTTTACCTAGTATAGGCAAAACATTTATATGTGAGTCTTAAGCTACATATAGAAGTGTATAATAAATGGTGTTAACAACATATTTTCATGCATCTTTAGATTGACCCTTAAATAGTGAAGTGCTAGGTGCAATAGGAAATCACAACAGAAAGCAAGGCAGAAGACCCAAAATCAGTGACATCTATGCCAAAACTACTAAACGATGCAATACACATTTCCTAGAGGCCATGATCTGCTTTCAGACTTGAGCTGTAGAACAATACTACATAATTTGTACAATAGAATCATAGAATGTCTTGGGTTGGAAGGGACCTTAAAGATCCTCTAGTTCCAACCTCCCTGCCATGGGCACGGGCACCTTCCAGTAACCAGGTTGCTCAAAGCACCATCCAGCCCGGTCTTGAATGCTTCCAGGGATGGGGCATCCAGAATTTCACTGGGCAACCTGTTCAGTGCCTCACCACCTTCACAGGAAATAATTTCTTCCTAATATCTAATCTAAGCCTACTCTCAATTTAAAGCCATTAGCCCATGTCCTGTCACTACATGCCCTTGTAGTAAGTCCTTCTCCAGCTCTCTTTTGGGCCACCTTTAGGTACTGAAAGGTTGTTCTTAGGTCTCCTTGGAGCCTTCTCTTCCCCAGCCTTAATGACCCCAACTCTCTGAGCTGGTCCTCATAGGAGAGGGGCTCCAGCTAATATGGTGCATTTTAGCACTGCAGGTAAGATAAAGAAATAAGCATGCTTTAGGTGGCCACAAAATACATTCATCGAAAGCTCTTATGAACTTTATCTTCAAAAGAAATTATTTTAATCCCTCTTCATCCATAAATTTAAAAATATATGTAAAAGATGAAAAAGGGAAAAAAAAGAACATATCTGGATAAAACAGAAGTGAAAGGCTCTCTTGTAGGCTATTAGAGCTCTTATGGAAATCATTTTTCTTACAGGAAAGCAGCCAAAGGAGATTGGAAACTTAACGGCTCCTTTTTGAACTAAGTGAAACAGTTTGTTTAAGTAGTTTCAGGGCAAGAACCCTGAGAAAGACATGGTAGAAAAAAATATGAAAAAATATTCATACAAGTGCGATATCTTTTATTAGTTAGAAAGTGCTAGCCATAATTTATGACATGATCTCAAAATAAAATATTACTGCTAGGCATGAAAAATCTGTGGATGATTTGTAAATGATTTGCTGGTTTTGAAACTCCAAATGGAGCCAATAGTATTCTGCCTCCCTCGGTGAGGCTGTAGCTTCATTCACTTAAAACCATTCCCTTGTGCAACATTCCTCCGAGGAACTGATATCAAAATAAGCAATTTATGTAATACAATTAACATTTGGAAGGCAGTAAGCAGAAAAATAAACTTACTGTGCATTCAGGACTCTGCTGGGCTCTGAGCCGCACAGACTGCAGATCACACTTGTCATTTGATTGCAACAGGCAGTGACATTGTCAGCATAGGCCTAGTACACTTAGCATGATCAAAGTACCCTCTCTATCTACTAAAAATGTCTGACAGAGAAGCTGTACTTTAATCCTGAAAATACCAGTCTTGGTGGCAGATATGAAACCAATTTTGACCAAGAAATAATGCCCACAGACAGAGAGCATAAGAGATTAAAATAAAGTGACTTTTAAAACTTTCAGTGTCCGCCCCAATGAGACACTCATAATTAATTTTCCATATATCCACTAACTGCTAAAAACTGAAGGAAGGCTTTGGTGTGCTATACTGCAATATTATTTAGCATATAGATTTCAAACTGTAGATACAATAGACTTCAGAGGGGAGAGACGGACTAGAACAAATAGAAACCACAGTATTGAATTATTCTAAACCATGTGCATTTTTAAACAGACCGTTGAAAAGTATTACAGACCAAGAAATACAGAAAAATTACTGAAATTATTAAATAATCTTTTGAGACACAATCTACAAAATCTCAATCCTAACAACATTAAAGGAAAGTATAAAACTTTAAGACAACCAGTTATCTTCCTTTCTTAATTACTCCAGTGTTCAAGAATTCATTAAAAGAATCTAACAGATCTTTTATTATATTTTCAATCACTATGCAGCATAAACCAAACCATTTTAAAAGCACTTTTTAACAATATTTTGCAAGAACAAAATCGGCAAATTCATTTACAGCATATTTTCAAATCCTGAAGCCTACAGATTGCATAAGAACTATAAAATAAAAAAAAACATGGGATAAAAAAAGATATTGTGCAGAAATACTCGGGTGAAAACTTACCTAGGGTTTTACATGCAAAAAGAGCCATGGCACTCTGCAGCCTGTCTGGTCGGACAGCCTGGACCACAAGTACCTTAAAATAAAATATATTCAGGGGACATGAGTATATAGTGACAATTTAAAATGCAAGACTCTTCTAAGGATGGATTCTTTAAATTTATCTTAAGAACAAAGCTATTTTTCCCAATATATAGAGCTATCTGATCATTCCTTTCCAAGATAATCTGCTGTAACTATTCTTTTGTCAGTAGCTTGTTCTATTAATAGAAGATAGATCTATACCTAATGTGTATTTGCAAGCTATGAACTTTTCTACAGTGTTTTAGAAAAAAAGTAGTTATGTGGGTAGCTAAAATAACAGAAAGCAAACTCACCTTTTTACTAGCAATCTCAATTCTATGTAAATATATAGACAGTAATGTCCTCACCGGAATACTAATGTTTCTGATTTTAGTTCACGGTAATTTATGAGTGGCGTATCAATCTCACCAACTAGTTTCAGTGTATTTCATCAACAGAAACATTCTTAATACTTTCTGTACAAGGAACTAGATATGCTGATCATTCCAGATTTATTTTCCTATAAATGCAGATTTTTTCTGACAACTCATTGCACACATAAGTGCTCTTCTGCATTTCATTAAATCAAACTAACTCAGAAAAATTTCTTTCCAAAATGGTTTGTTACTAAATTCCATGCATCCTATTTTAAAAATTTTCCTCCTCCAGCAAAAATTCCAAATAGAGGGCTGCTAAGAGCTAATCAACATGAAACTACATGAAACTACCCTATCCTTTCCTTGGAATGGCCTTCATTTTTTTGTGCGATGTGACTTCAAATGAAAAATCGCAGCATCATTTGAAAGCAAGTAACAACATCCCTTCTTCCATAACCATAAAAGGGATTACATTTTTCTCTTCCAGTGGAGAAGGGCCCTCGGGTGGAGGAAGGAACTTTCCCCTCCAATATTCTTGGTAAGTTCTTTATCATCAGGCTTTCAAAAAGAGTCATATTTCACATAACTACTATTCTGAAAAAGCACAGGCTGCCACTAGGTTTTGTGGTTTTCAGTCAGATGTGTGAGTTTGTACATTTAATGATGAACTAAATTAAAGATACAAGCTGACATATCCACCAGTAACAAAGCAACCATGAAAGAATTTTAATACCTATTCATGAAATTTATTCTGTGAGTATTACTAAAGAACTTGCTATCTTACAGGGTATACTCAGTTGCAGTCAATACATCAAAACAAGAGACTCCAATAACAAAGAACTCAACATGCATTATAGTTAAAAAACCCCATAACCCTTAGACTAAAAAACCTAGTTAAACTGTAAGACAATGTAGATACTGTCACTGTTTATAATTCAACCAGGCCTGGATGTAAAATTTACTTTTAATACTGACCTCATAATTAATATAATAAATGAAAAGATTACCTGCTGAAATAAGGAAATTCTTTTTACAATAGTAGATGGAAAGTCTTGTTCACATACAGAGCTCTGAGAAAAAGTACGCCACAGACTTTCATCTTCAAAGCAAAGTATCTGATAGAGACCTGGGAGAGAAATCTACAAAACAAATAATGTATATTTAACTAAAAAGAAGAATAGCCCTTTGGACATTGTATATTTTAGTTCATTTCCAAATACCAGTATGATAACTACTTGTGTATTATCACAAAATACAATTTTATCCTTGGCACTAAAGAAGAAAAGAGTACATTTTAAAAATAATTATTTGTTTACCTATTCCTTGGAAATGCTGTCTGTATTTCCACTATATTTTTGGTTTTAAAATTCAAGGTTCTCTGGTTTTAAATTTTGGGCTCTACCTTTAAGAAGTTTCCTTTAATCACAATCAAGTTCTTTTTCTATCAGTACCTGCTACTGATTCACTCAGTTACCAACATTCTGTTTGTTTAAACCCCTAACTATCCTGCCTGCTACACCATTATTGTGATTGTTTCTGATCCCTGGTTGGAGACAAATTAAATAATGAACTCTGGATTTATCAACAAAAGTCCTTGCCAAAGACCAGTCAAGGTTTTTCTTTTTGCTGTTGAGCTACATTCAGAAGAGCCTCCTAAGATAGAATTTCAAGCCCTAGTATTTTCCTTTAGTTCTCTTCAGGATCAGAGGACTTCAGCATGGACTGGGGTAGGAGGGACCAATGCAAGAAAGTGTTTTTGTTTTAGTATGATATTACTCAATGTGAGCAATAACAAACTTTGAAGCACCTGCAAAGATGTACAGGGAAATGTGATGAGGAGAAAACTAGTTTCTCAATTAACAGTTTATGGCTTTTAAATACAAAATTAAGTGGGTTTGTGAATGTCCTTACAAAAGTGAAGCCTGCAACTCAAAGATTCTTTGCAATTTTTCCTTTGTATGTTTCTTTTTTTTTTTATTTATAAAAATTGTAGTAACCTGGGTAGACTTACAGTATTTTCTAATCCCACTATGATGACAGGCTCATTCACATGCACTGAAATTCATTGTTAGATAGATAAGAAATGTACAAGAAAAAGGCTCAGAAAAATGAGATTGAACTATCTATTTTTTTTCAAGTGGGTATATATTGAGCCATGGTTTCTGAAAGACAGAATGAACAGCTTAAAATAGCAAAATATTTCTATCTGACAAATATATATTTGAATATTCAAGTCCAAACAGTTTTTTGACAAAAACAAAGTCCTTTAAATTTAAATTTAATCCACAACACGATGTATACCTTCAAAGATGCTACTGCCCAGGCTCGGTCCTGTTCTATCCAAGAGGGAATCTGGTCACGAACACTTCTTTGTGAATCCTTATGGAAGCAAGTTATGTTACACATGTAAGTTACACAAATTTTTGGGAAACACTGTATTCAGTATTAAGATTTTGAAATCCATGTTTTTAATAGAAATAGCATTCACAACAGCAATCTGTGGTCTTTTGCAAAGTTCATAAATGGCATGACAAAACAAAACCTACCAAAGATAAAATATGAAACATACTGTTCACACTAGCTACTTGAGCCTGAAATTAATATTATCATTTAGAGTATCCTTATGATACACTCAGTTATAAGCTGGTTTTCATTAAAAATAAGTAACACAAATGATTGGCTATCTGCATATACGCTCTGAGCAACTGACTTAAAAAAACCAACTCCATTACATGTGTTTGCAGTCATGAAGAAGATGATTTTTCACACAAAGGCACTTTTAGGGTAATTCACTAGCAAAACACCACTTCTGAACATCTTTGTGCTTGTAAAGTTTGGCCACAGCTCTATTTTTCTGCTTTTTAGATGGTTGAGATGGAGAAAATTCTAAAGATGAAAAACACAGTTTAAGCTCCAGTGGAATCTCTGTATTCATTATAATTTTTTATTAAAAAATCTTACAGTACTCATTAGCCAGTCTGACAGTCTCTGCATGGAAATGTGTTTGAATATCTCAACTACTGAACAACTTCAAGAGTAATCTTGAATGTTCAGCAAAAAAACCAGAAGCTTTCTTGTGAAAGGATATCTTGGCCATGAGTCATGAAGTCTGAGAAAGAACAAAACTAGAAAACTCAGAAGGAATTGTAAGTATAAGTTTGAGATGGGTCTGCAATATACATTCCAGTTAGAACTGGGATGAAGAATGCATGCGCACAGTCTTTCCAAAATCTATGCGTTTTGTGTTAGGTGGGTATAGGTAAGACTGGTATTAAATTCCATTATACAATCAGAGTTCACATAGCTTGAAAATGGTCTATGCAAGAAAATAGTTGAGAACCATTCAGTTCACTGACATTTAACTGAATTTCAAAGATGAAGGGGGACTTCTGCAATCACACTGAAATGCAAAACAGGAAGCAAACACTGAACTCATGATTCCTGATTGTGCTCATGTTTCCTAAAAAACACCTTTCAAAACCTTTGCCAAAATATTTGGCTCAAAGAAGGGCTATAATGGGCATGAAAAGTTTAGCTTTTTACTCTACCCTTTTCTACTGTAAAAGTGTACAGATTCAATAGAATTGAGAGACATTTAGTAAACTACAGGATGCTTGGTCAGACATGAAAAGAAAGCTTCTTAAGCTTGCTCAGCCACCTAGGAAAACATAAATACATCTCCAGATGCAGAACTCTTAAGGTTCTGGAAAAAAGTAAGTCAAAGTTAGCAAAGTGTATGGACAATTCCATTAATCCATACAAAAAGTACAACTCATATATGACTCTGTGAGAAAGAGGAATTCAGAAACACTGATTTTAGTTACAGAAGACAGCTGAATCCTGGTAAGAGAAAAAGAAAAGAAAGAAAAGCAAAAAAGGGAAACAGATATACAAAGTAGAAAATTAGTTGCTGTGATCAAGAAGTTTTTTTTTTTAAATTTCTATTTTTATATTACTATGTGAGAAGCTACTTGTTTCTTTAACGTATGAATACAATTAGTTAAACAATACAGTAAGAATATAACTTTAACTTTTTAGGATTAAAGTAAATGTTCCTTATTTCAAAATATGCAAATAAATGTAGCTTACTGATTTTCTTATGGTATCTCCAATGATCACACCTGTAAAAGTCTCCCATTCCTAAGGGAAATAAATGGTAGCTCAGATAAATCACTCAGATAAGATATCTTTAAGAAAAAAGATTAATACATAGTAACATGTAGGCAGAGTAGGATGGTAAACAAATTAAATCCTAAATTCTGAAAGAGTTTTAAGACATTTTTAAAATACTAGGTGATACTACCAGTATGTCATTTCTTTTGCAGAATCCAAGCTAAATGGCTGCAGTTCTCTACAAGGAAAAGAAGCAGAGGGGAAGTGCTCACTTTCTAAGCATCCACAGGTCCCATCCAGATTGCCTAACTATAGAATATAGAGAAGTAACAAAAGTGGCTGACAAGGAGACACATACTGCCTGATAGGGCATCAGCAGCTCACATACAACAGGGAACTACAGAATCCATGATTCAACAGTGTTTCATGTTACAGTATCCAGAAGATGAAGATTTTAGAACAGGGGGAATACTTAATACAATAGAATGGCATTACGAATACTTTGGTTGCACTAAAAAAGGGAAACGTAAGTTAAATTTATGGATGATTAAATCTTTTAGACTTGGTATATGCATGCATGAAGGCAGTTTTTAATCATTTTAAGTCAGATTAAATAAGTATTTGAAAATGCTAAAAATTACATAATGCTCTACTTGGAGGTGGCAAAAAATGTAATAATAAATTTTCATAAGTACTGAAAATTTGCATAATCAGTATTTATAACTCTATGATAAAGATTTATTTTTTTATTAAACACAACAGCAACATTAAAAATTAAAAAAATCAATTAGTACTAGTCTAGTAGTAGACTAGTACTAGTCTACTGATACAAACCTCAGCATAGGTTTTTGCATCCGTGTGTCCAGATGAGTCTTGAAACAACTCTCTCAGTTACAAACTGGTGCTCATCTCCCAGTTACAAAAAAAATGCTTGTGCACAGAAAAAATACCTGAAGTACTTTTTCATTTTAAAATCAAAAACTGTGCAATATTTTTATGAAGAAAAGTAAAAGTAGAATCTGTAGAGACATATAAACTACCCTAGAAAAATCTATACATTTTGATTCAGAAAGAGAATGCCTCTACTAAGAACCGAGGTATTCTATAATCTAATGGTTTAGTTCTACTATAAATTTCTCATCACTATGCAAAAAATTCATAAGTGCAGAAGGTTGAACTCTTTTGGGACAGGGACTTAGAATATTAAATTTTCTAGCAGCATAATAAGCAAATTCTATTTCATCACATTAAAAGATTTAAAAGAAATAATTTTGAATGAATAACCACTTCAGCTTAATTTTCCTGAATAAATATTTTGCACACGAACTCCTCTCTTAACAATTTAACTAAAATAACTTCTACCTTTCAGAGAAGTATGAAAATTATTGATTTTATTTGTCTGGTTTCATTCTTGAGTACTCAGATAGTGCAGAAATGTGTATTATACATAACCTAGATGAAGCTATCTAAGAGCTCTAATAGCTGATGGAAATGCACACTAAACAATAGAAACCAACACATAAGGCTGTACTTGCAAACACTTAGGAAGCCAGGCTTTAATTTAGTCAGAAAACTATTTGCAAGTTTCTGCCTTTGTGACTTTAGAAACTCAAGAAAAATAAAGCAAGATATTTTCAGAACTGCAAAATAAATAATAAAGATGAAATGAGGAGTATTTATCCATATAATTTATCCATATGTCTGCAATAAAATTACACTGCATTCATAACATCGAGAGGTTTCAATCAACCTTTCTTAAACCTTGCAGCTTAAGATCACATGCTTCATATAATGAAGTTCGGTTGCTTCCTTCAAAGGTATTATCTGATTTTTACCTTTTAGACTATAATGGACACTCCTCTAGTGAACTGACATCTACTAGCATTTGATATTCCTTCTGGTCTGCAGCTTCTAGTATAGAAAACCATAGTTCGTTACTGCATTCCTTGTAGGTATTTTAGATAATTAAATGTGTCTTGACTCAGGCTAATCAGCCACGCTTAAGCAATTGTATTAAGTCAATTATGCATACTGTTTCACTGCAGGCAGACTTTATAGGATTAATTCAACTACACTATAGACACTGTAAGTCCTACACTCACTGATAAAAACTTCATATTAAGCAAAATACTTGAGGATTTTCTCCTCTCGCACTTACATTCTCTTGAAAAAGTTCAGGGTGCATTCCTCGTACAAAATGTAGAGCAAACATTAGCTGATCAGCCTGAAATAAAATCAGCAAAAATTTATATATCTATAGGCTCAGCAAAATTCACTTTCTTTTTTTTTATAAGCAACATAAGTGATCTCTAATTCCACAGTAATGACTTAATGACATATATCCTAATGTAAAATTGCTATGTACCTTTGCAACTTCGAGGCAATGACTAACCCAAAGTGGTCAGTGGAGTGGAGGGCAAATAGGCCCCTACTAGGAATTAGCATCAAACTCTGCAAGGCACTGATGGTTTCACTTTATTGATAAATAAAATATGTTCATGAATGTTATAAGACACTGAGAATAAACCACACATCTCAACTCTTTCATCTTCTCAGACAAGGTCTGCAAGCAAATCCAAATCCAAACTGCCTATTAGGATGCTCCCTAGATGATTTAGTATACAAAATTTGAATGAGAATTATTTGGAAGAACACTAACTGGCAGAGGCCAAGACTGTAGCAGCAAGTGTTTTGACAAATTAACCACACAGGTGGGCAAACTTCAGTGCTCAGAAAAATTTCATGGCACCACTTCACTTAGTAATATACATGAAGCTTATTTACACACAAACATCGATATTAAGCATAGACAGACAAAACCCTCTTTCCTAAGTCTAACATAGTTAAAAACGTATAAACTTGTATCAGCTATACCTTTTATGAAGACACTAGTAAAGCTTTAGTGTCACAGCAGTCTTCAAAAACTTTCATGGATAAAAGGCAGAATTAGCAGTGAATTGTAGATCATGTGAGGAGCTTATTTGTTCTCTCAACTATTAGAACACGTTAATAAGCTGGATGTACCACTAGTTTGAAGCTGTACAGTAACACATTTTCAGTATTTTCTGAACTCCCATCTGATCACTCACAGTTAAAATCTTTTCTATTAGAAATCTCCTCTCTATGCCTTACATTTGAAATCTCTACTCTTTTCTTACATATAAAAATAGCTGCCTTCCAATACTCACAAGATGAACTGATTTAGTGTAATGCTTCACATACTCATGACTTCAAACAAAGACATAAAGATGATGAGAATATTCCATGAGAATCCACTTCGACTTTGATAAACACAATTCCTTAGAAATATGTGCTATCTCTGTACCCTCAATATAGTGTTGCTAAACTGGGGCAGAGGGGAGGAGTTGGTGTAAAATTTTCAAGATCTCTCCATTCTCACTGATCGAACTCCAGACTTGTGTGATTTGTACTACTACTCAAACCATCTGTGCAGACCTACTGCGCATTCTTCAGCCTGGTATTATGAGACAAAAACCTCTTGTTATGACAGTTCCATATGAAAAACAAAACTTTAAACTGAAAATGAAAGGCATATTTATCCTAGGTTTTCAATAAGAAAGCAAGAAGAGAAAAGACACCTGATTGAAATAAAGAAGAAACACATTAAGAACATCATACGTAGGAACAAAGGAATAGATAGAAACAAACAAGGTAGCAGGCAGGAAGAGATTTGGGACAGGCTGAGAAAAGAGAAAGGAGAATATCACAATGTGGGGTTTTTTTAGAATCAGAGAATCACCAAGTTTGAAAGAGACCTTTAATATCTTGAACTTCAACTGTCAACCTACCACAACCACTTTTGTTTCCCCTAAAAAAAAAAAAAAAAAAAAAAAAGCACACACAACCTTATCATGACAGGCAGGTCAAACACTCATACTTAGAAATCCAAGAAATAGGAGTAAACTGAAAAAGAAAAGTGCTCAGTAGACTGTGAAGCCCAGGACTGGCTATGAAGCCCAAATGAGGAAGAGAGAAGGAGCTCTGTGCAAAAATGTTCATAAGAAATATTAATTTTGTCATATCTTAATTTTTGGTCCCCCTCATTTTGCTTGTTAAATATTGATAGTGCATTTTGCATCCATTACACGATACTGCTTATTTGAAGTAGATCAAGTGTTGGCTGCTGAAGGAATACTTTCAAACCCAGTGCACTGTCTAAAAGTCAGAAAAAATACAATCTTACCTTAAACAAACAACGACATACATATTCATACACTGTATGTTTCAATGAGCCAATAAGAAGCTTGATTCTTTCCTCAGTATTACCTGAATCCTAAAAAAAAAAAAAATTTGATTTCAAAAATTCATGTGGAAGTAAAAAGCTTTTTATGTACTTTGTAAACTTCAGTAGACTCTACGTGACACTAGTTCTAAAAACATATTAGTAAACTCATCTGCAATTATCAATGAGTAGATGATTAAATGAGAAGTTCATGCTAAAGTATTAAGAAATAAATATTTTGTGCTTGAATATTTTGATTAAGAATATTATAAAACTTTGTATATAAGGTAAATACATAGGGAATGAGAACAGTTTCTTCTAACACTAATATCCTGACATCTCATAGTTTTCACTAGGTAAAAATTGCTTATGTGTTCAATTACTATATTTAATTCTACTGAACATGTATGTTGATTTTAAGTGTAGTTACTAAACTTCTGGCCAAATTTGAACCAAATGAAACGAATGCTGTAGAAATAGTAAGTGCACCTGGCCTTCAAAGGTCATAGACTGAACGACTAATTCTACCAGGAAAAAATTGAAAGAAAGATAGGACAAAAGAAGAAAGGGGATGGGAGGCATGGGGTGTGTAACAGGTAGTATGAGTTCCTTTCTACCATGCTGGAATTTGAAAATATGTGTTTAAGGAGGGCAATTGGGCAACTGATTTGACTAATATCTTTCCCATGTCTAAATGATTGTTTGGCAAAAATGAAGAATTGGATAGAGGAGAAGTAATAAAGAAACAAGGCAATGAAGGCAAAAGCAGAAGTTGAGCTTTAAACAGGTAACATAATAAGGAGAAAGAAAAGAAATTACAAAGGAGTGTGAAAGTAAGGACAAGAGGTTAAAACCTCATGTTGTGGAAAAGAAGAAATAAGAACTTTAAAGAGGGCAAGTTCTTATAATCAAACTGTGTCCCTGGTAATGACTGAAGCTGAAGGAAAGTTGTAATCATGGATGTCAGAATAAAGGGGAATCCAAAGCAGACATGATGAAAGGTCAGCGAAAACCTTTTTAAAGTGAAAACAAAGAGAAATATAATGAATTTTGGGGATGCTGAATAAAAAGAAAATGCATCATTACTCAGTGTTGTTATTTAGATCTAAAGAGTTTGGTGACAATGAATAAATCCATTTTTTGTTTCAATAAGGTTATACTGGCCATTAGAATAAAGAAAAATAAAAACTACATTTTCAACAAGACAGGCTGCAGGCATGCTTACAAACTGTATAAAAGTAGATAAAGTTTTGATCTTCCCTCAAGTAACTGGACCATGTAGAAATATAGCTCTTATTCTAACTCTTGTTGATAAAATTAGCATTATTAGCAGATTAGATCATTACTTTATTTAAATAGAGTCTCCAGTAAAGTTATAATCAACGTTTATTTTCCTAACTCATCTTAGACGAAGAGCAAGTCTAAAATCACAAATAAAGAGTTACTTTGCTTTCAGATGGCACAGCAATACTTTAATTTATATGTAACGTGAAATAATTTAAAATTCCATGTGCATGTATTCTGAATATCTAAAGCACAACAGTTCAGCATCACTAGTTATTATACATTTTATCAACAATTACTATAAACTTATGTCCAGAGAAACTAATAAATTCTACAGATCAAAGCAGATTGATTCTTCTGCAGCATTAGCAACTTCAGGAGTAGAGAAAATACCTGCTCACTTTGCAGAGCCCTTTGGAAAAGCCGCAGGAAAGCTGCCAGACTAAAGCGGTACATATTATTAATTTTGGACAAGTCGGAGATAATGAAGTACATCTTGCTGGCACTCTCGGCCAAAGGGAGATAGGCGTCCCTTTCCTGCAGAGAAAATAAAACACACGCATATAAAAACCTGTGCATTACTGCCACCTACCGCTTACTGCAGAAACTATTACTCGTCCCACAGAAAAAAAACTCCGATGATTCCCACGGCTTTAGAAAATCGAATCCTTTCGAATTCTTCAAATAGAGGGTCCAGTACTCAAGACACGAACACTTTTTAGGTTTAAAAATTGGAAGAAAATATTTTTAGCAAATTTTTTTTTTTTAAATTAAGAACATATTGGAAATTAATCCCTAGGGCCTTGAGGTCTCTTTCCACCACAGAACGTGTTCCAGAATTCAAAGCAAAATTTTAAACTAAACAAATAAGAATGCAGAAGAAAACTCCGTAATCTGTTACAAAAAAAAAGGATGTCAGATGAATAGCATCACCAATGATCTAAACTTTTCCAATAGCAAGGGATATAGTACGTAAAATCATTCATATAATTTATAAAGTTTGCAATAGTGGAGGGCAAAATAAAGTCAAAGCCCATTACTTAGCAAAATTCCTTTAATTCAAACTGGCAGACTTTGAATTGTGTAACTGTTCAGCATGCATAAAACAAAGTAATTTAATATATGAAAATACTATCTGTACTTGCACATCCCAAATATCATTTACTCAAAAAAATTAAATACGTTACTCATCTTATACTCCTGTGGAATGTTTGTATCTTCTCCATATAGAAGAAGCCATTTTTAGTAGGAAAAAAAACAGTACTAAAAGATTAAAATATTCTTCTACCTTATCAAGGGAAGTCTGAAGTCTGCGAGATTCAGCCAGTGATTCTTGGATGAGTGCACTACTTGCTTTAGTTTGATTCAAAGATTCTACCAGATCCTTATTTTCTAGTATATTGCCTTGTGATGTGGCAAGTGTCTGGAAAAAAAAAAAGCAAACTATGTTACATTAAAAAAAACCCCAGTCCTGTAAAGTAACCATTTTGGAAGCTGCCCATCTTTCTGACCTGTACATATTCCTGAATTATTCAGTGCATCTCAAGAGTACTAGAAAACAGATGGCTACTCCAAAAACTGATATGTTTTGAAGAAGCATGGAAAATAAAACTCAAGAACACACTCCAAAAATCCAGACTGCCAGGTTCTGAAACATAAGTCACCAGCAAGCTTTTGAGAATGATTTGTATAATCAGGGTCTCAGGCGCTAAAATCCCCATGGTAAATACAAATCAGGGTATTTTTTTCTTCTGTTTGACTTCCAATTTAACTTGAAGCTGGCTACTTGTAAAAACTTCTGTATCCACTCACTCATAAAGTCACGTTCTTTCAAAAACATTCCAACAAGGAAGGCTTTTATTTTCTGTAATCAAAAATCCTAAGGGCTCATTATTCCAGCACTTCCAGCATCTTCATTAAGACACATAACAATATGACACTATTTTATTGGTCAAACATATATAAAAGAGGTTAATATATTTTACCTCCAAAAGAGAATCCTCAAGCTTAGCTAACTGTATCTTCATATCTTCTTCCTGTTGTAATAGTTTTGTCTTCTGCTCTTCCAAATCAGGCTTTTCATGCTGAATTGTTAAAGCCAAAAGCTAAAAAAAAAGGAGATTACTCAGTAGGATAAAAACCACTAAAATTTAAAAATACATATTCATTAGTTATATAGCATAATGCATATTCATTAATCATATAGCAGTATATAGTCTATGTGTTTGAAAGTAGACTTCTGAGGGTTTACTCAGATGCAGCAGACATGAAATAGCTTTCCATCTATGGACACATATCTATGTAGAAATCCTGCAGTGGCAAGGATAACCCAGGAACTACTGTGAACCATGCCCTGTGTATAACAGCAGGTGCAAGCCAGGTGAGATGCTCAAGGCCATCTCAAAAGGCTCTTGATCACTTTAATGAGGACATCCACTCACAACATTTTATGTTTAGAACTAAACCTTTGCACTTCATTCTGAATTACGTGTATGTTTAAATGACTGGCAGTCTTCATTTCTGCAGGTGCTGTTACCAGGTATAAAAAGAAATAGGTGATGTAGGAAAGCACAAACTGGAAAGAATGTCAGCAAATTTCTTTCCAACATGCCTACTAATCAAACCTCTCTCCTGCTAAGACAGAAAACAAAGTTGGTGTTTTTTTCTGTATTTCCACTTAAAGAGGAAGCCAATTTGCATAGTTACATTGTATGATGTCAATTCCCTACCTCCAGTGGAAGGAGGAAATCCATAGGGGTATTTGTGCTTCATATTTTGAATTGTATCTTACTTATCAACATCTTACCTACATCCTATTCTAAGGTTCATTAGTATGAAAAAACTTGTTTCATACCAAATAAAGAAGGGGTTTTATTCCCTTAATTTACCTCTTTTTTTTTCTTCCATTTGTATGTTACATTTTGCTTCCTAAAATTTTTAGAGAAAATCTTAAAAGCTACTAGCATTTTGAAGGAAGTAAAATATACAGTATTTTGGTTTCTGTACATGTTTGCTCTACAAGAAGAATCTTGATGATACTAGCACTACTCTCGAAGTAGGACACTAGAGAGCTGTAACAGAAATGTTTCCTGGTACCATAAATGTTTCCTGGTACCATAAATGTGTCTTGAACAGAAAGCAGAGGCTTAGCAATTAATTTGTTGCAACTGAAGTCAAGAAGACCCTTTAAATTTTCTCTATTGGACTGGCTACTTGGTTCCAAAGTGCATAAAAACAAGACTTTAAAATTTAAATTTAGTTTTATCTTTGATTTTTACTATTTACTATTTGTGAGCTAGAAAATACCTCCATAACCACTCGCTAATGCAAACTGCACCAAAGGGCTTCTTCCAGACACTGGATGCAGCTACGCATTTAAACTATATATACACTGTTTTTATTCTAAATTCCTACCTGTCCTCTTAGGCCACTTGCTGTTGTGGTAAAGTTTACTTCTGTAACAATAGAAGCAGCATCAGGTGGAATAAAGGGATTTGGGTTCCTTGTTGACAAAAAAAGACGGAACTCTTCATTATAATCTATCATTTTTTCACCTATTTGTATAGCGTAACGGGGTCCTGTAAAAAATAAATAGGTGTTATACTCACTCTGATTGGAACATTCTAAAATTATCTGAAAATAATGGCATTTGTGTAATACTTTGTGACCAACAGATGTAAATATATTTTATAAAATTTGTTTATACATTCTTTTGAAAGAAATACAATTTTAAAAAATTCAAGGAACATATCATAACCTGCATTGTTAGAGCAAAAAAGCAGTAACATAGCACTAGTACAGGAAAGTTACACAGTGAGAATATTTAATACACCTGAGTGGTTTAATTATCCTTACCCATTACACAAAGAGTAAACGGCGAAATCACACTTCAAATAAAAATCTTCAAACAAGGAATAGCAGACAAAACACCACAGAAGATGCACTGGAGAATCCCCATTATGTGTAAGAAGCCTGTCATAATTTATACTTATTCACTTGCATTTCCACATCTGTATACCACTCTACCAAAACATGCTAGTCATAATAATATATTTTCTAAATAAGATGGTTCAACATTTTCTGAATGTGACCCAAAACTATTAGATTTCATCTCTGGATCTGTTACATTTATTTGTAGAAGGTTGATGCTGCTGTATAATCATAATTCTATTAAAATGTTACTTTCTATGATAAGTCTTATAGAGCAAGTCCGTGAAACTAAAGATGTTGGAATATATACATATTAGATTATTAAAAACCTGATGTCATGTTTTCAGTCTGTTTATATTCCTAATATTTCTCAACAGGCCTGTCACAGAATAAAATTGCATTTATGGACCTGCATCACACCCATTCCACCACAGGTCTCCATTCTAGCAGGGCTAGAAAACAATAGACTCAAACAATCACATGATTAGAGTAAGATATTGTCTCCTTATACTGAAAAAGAAATAAGAACAGAATTATAAGATGAAAATGCCCATTCCAGAAAAATTTCCAAGATGGCATAGTTAGGTGCTTCTCTATTTTTAGCACTGAGTGCAGATCAGAAATATAAATCTCTTGCTAAAACACTCGTAGACATGAAAATCACATACCAATTTTGCTTCTACATCAAGGATCAGAATAAATTTTAGGACTGTGTTGTAAAAGTGTCAAACAGAAAATGGAAGCTGTACAAAGACGAATTTATGGCAGTATATATATTCACATTTGCCTTAATGTTTCATTCCAACTAATGAAGAGATGTACAGTCATCACAAGTAAAATAATGCAGACAGGCCCCCACCTCCATATTTTGACAAAAAGGAGTGTGTTATTTGCTCATAAAATGACTGAAAATATTCAAATAGCAACCCATTCTCCTTTTCAAATAACAGATCCCTAGTTTGGACCTGCACAGACCTATCATTGACATAGCTCATTAACAAGCAAAAAAGGATGTCTGAGTGTTATAAGTAATTTCCCTGAATAAACTAGTATATTTGAATTTAATCTGCTTTCTCCACAGTTCTGCAGACATACTCATCTCTCAATTTGATTCCTTGAGTAAAATCAATTAAGATGCCTACAACACTATATGTGCTTTCCAAAATTGAGCAGAAACTGGTGGGAAAAACAAACAAACAAACAAAAAAACAACCCACAACCACATTTGTACTGATGTTCTACCATAGCCCTTACAGATCCCTGAAGTCACCACTTTGGTGGTGCTCTTTTACTGAGAATAAACAGCAAATACATCCGTAATGGAAGAATGATTTAAAATAACATTTTCTTTTCACTAAACAGATCTTTCTATTAGCAATAAATCTATATAAGATTCTTATGACATTTGCACTTATTTTTAGTATGTACTTATTTTTCTAGAATTACTGCTACCTCATGCATTATTAGATCTCAGTGGTTGAAATAACGGCAAAGTCTTGAGCTATTTTCAGTAGTCAAAGTTCATACTGTAAATTACATGCATAGGCTGTGGCACATGCTGAGGAATTACAACTTGAGGCAGAAATATAATTACAAAGGATAACATAAATCTAATTTAATTACAGTAATTTAGAAAGTATTTAAAACACACACTGCTGTATTTTTAAATCCACCTTTTTTAATATAATTTCAAAATAAGTAACATAATTCATCCTGATATACTTCTATAATTACTATTTACTTTTGCTAAACTTTCAACACAGTTTTTCATATCTGCCTTTATTAAAAAAAACTAAATCCAAAACTGTTATATATCGTTATACAGAGTACATTATCTGCCCAAAGAAGAGATACTGCATAACATAAATGTTGGGTTTTTTCCCCTTTCATTGCAACAGTTAAAGGACAACTTTCATCATTTTGCTCATCTCTATGGCCCTCCCCATTAAAAAGGCACATTAGGGACAGACCTGTGTGCCTTCCTTAGTTTCAGACAATTGAAAGAGAGACAGGAACACAAGAATTCTAAAACTCTGATTTCTAACTTCACGACCCATTGTGCAACTTCTGGTCTTTTTAATGCCCAAGTTTCCAAGTAAAACTAAGCATTTGAAATTATCACTAGAAATTAACTTGGAATTTAAATTCCGAAGGGTTGGTAAAAACACCTTATTCTTCAAATAAATAAAATTCTTTAAATTTCTACATTTTAAATATATTTCAGTATTTTTCCACTTACTAAACCAACATATTTCCCAGATATTTTATGCACCAAAATGTTAGTAACAGGTTAATACTAAAGACCAAAAAAATTACACAATACTCATGTTTTCAGAAAAATCAAGTTTTACATACATATGGAATTAACTACAAAAGCTTTGAGCAAGCATTTGTAAAGATGTTGGTCATTTACCTTGAGCAATAAGATCTTTTCTTAGCAATGGGTAAAGTACAGGTTCCACTCCATCCATTTCCTGTATAATAAGTGTTTTCCCAAATCTCACTGCCAGCTCAAGAGCAGTTAGGAAGTTAGTATCCTGGGCAAATAAATATAAATTGCTTTGATTCATGTTTTTTGAAAAACATAAACATTTCAAAATGAGTAGGAAGGCATTATACCAAATAGTCCAAAACCCAAAAATCAGTAGTATAGCTGAAAAGTTCTATTACAGGCATCATATGTTATTTCAGGGTTTAGCCATAATTGTTTAGTTTAAATAAATTTGATCTACTCAGATACTGACTTACACAAAACCTATTTAATATGCCTAGATCTTCAGGTGCTTTATCAGAAGACATCAGGTCTACCAGCATTCCTGTCAGGTGCACCTGGCAGTCCTGGCCAGTTAATGCATCTCAAATGTCAGTATGTAGCTATATCTCAAAACTGAATCAAGATCTAAGGATAGGTTAGACATTGGTATTAAAAGGTCTAAATGCAGTCTTTTGCTGTAGCTGTTTAAACATTCACATAGTGTTTAAGATTCCATTAGTCAATGGAAATCCTAGACAATGCAGTCAACAGAGCCTAAAAGGTAAAGAGACTAATCAGCTAGCAGGAGAAACAATCAGTTACCCAGATATGTTATCTCTTACCATCAGAGTGTATCTACAAGGCCTACACAGAGCCAGCAGGGTTCTGTGCAACACCTACATTCTGTTGAAACAGTAACTTGAGGCCAGATGGGGTTCAATAAGGGACTTCTGAACAGAATTAGATGCCTGCCTATGAGTGTGCCACTGAGCCACACCTCACCACCCACATGAATAGACACAGGTAGACAATTAATTTTAGCACCCTAATCTCAAACTTACTCTTTCCAACGTAGCTAATACAATACAAAAATCATAGGGAGTAAGTGTACACATATTCCTGAAATCCAGTGAATTGACAAGACTACAAAAGACCTCTCTGTTTACAAATCTTCATCTCCCTCTCAGCAGGAAATACGATATTCTTGAAGAGGGCAGCACAAAGAGGCAATCTTGTAGAAGTAATACCAGATGTTGACCCTCTAATTTTCAGCACTCTGATCCCCACCTTGAGTAAACAAATTTTCATGAAAGAATCACTGTAACTTAGAACTGAGAAATTACATGCTTCACAGAACACCCCATTTTTGGTGATTGCTATCATACCCCATTAAAAACTGCTCTCTAAAGTCTGGAATGAAGAAAGTTCAAGGAGAACAGAATTGTAAGACCAAGAGTAAACACTGCACCTGTTGGTTAATAACTTCCAAACGTGATTCCTTCAAATGCGTCTTCAACCATTCAGTAGCCCGGAAAGAAGGGTCTATCAAAAATGGGCAGACTTTACTCTAGGATGAAAAAGAATATATATATGTATTTATTAAAATCTATTTTGTTTAAGAATAAAATTGAATTGAGTCCCCTATTCCCTAAACCAACAGTATAAATACTTTAAAATCTTTCTTCATTAACAAACTCTAAGTATTAAAAAGCTACAGTGAGGTCTCTCCAGAGCCTTCTCCAGGCTGAACAACCCGAGCTCTGTCAGCCTGTCCTTATAGCAGAGGTGCCCCAGCTCTCTGATTATCTTGGTGTATCAACCATGCCTCCCAGTTTTGTGTCAGCTGACAATTTTCAACAATTCTCTGATTCAGACTGATAGAAAAACACTTGCAAGCTTTTTTATATTGAGTTCCAGTATTCTAAACTGAGTAACTACACAGATCTCAAACTGAAAGACAGAAATATGGACAATATACAAGCATCAAAAGATGATGAGCACAAAAGCTTGAGAACTGTACTGTAGATCACATTGGTAAAATACCATGTTCAATTACAGCTTTGTATGGATGCTGAAAAAAATGTACACAAAGAAAATTATTTGAGCTGAGGGAGCACTTGGAAAAGCTCTTTACACATTGGAAGATTTTTAAGAGCTCAATCTATTCAACTAAGGAGAAAGATGAAAATAAGATTTTATTACAGCATACTTAGGCTACTTAAGTAGCTTTAAGGGTGCAAGACAGTATTTATTGAAAAGCTTTTTAATCAGACTGAGTAGATCTACTATCGATCTACTATCCAGATGATAAAGCAAGATAAATTTAAATTGAACAAAAGTTTATAACTGACTTGAGAGAATCAACAATCTAAGCAAATCACCCACCATACATGCAGATTCTCCTCATGCCACTTACTTAAATACTTACTCGCTATCAGATCTAACAAATGACTACAGTATCATGTACATAATTGTACAGTATTATGTGTTATATATCCATATATAACCATATTGTAAAACAATCTTTCCCCACTTTTTTTCTCAAATTCTGTTAGCTATATATATAGGCTTTGAAAGGTATTTGCATATAGACTTTTTCTGAAAAAAAGTATTAGAAACTATATGACAAAGTAAACACACATAGGACATAATCTTTCACTGATTGTACCACTGTTAATGACTATTCACACTTTAAGCCCAAATACTTATGTGGAAGAAAATTGTAAAATCAAAAATGAAAACGTGTTTTCTTTAACTGTTTTTTTTTTCTTTTTACTACAGAATACCCAGTTCACATAAGTGTTTATTTCTGTGTGCGTTTTCTGTGATGCAAATAAATAACACAAATGAAATAGTTCAAAATTCCAGAATGATGTCATGTTACTGAAATTTGTAAAAATTTAAATACTTTCAAGACAAGCCAAAAAAGCACATTTACCTGCAAGATGACAAGAGCATTTTCTATTGAAAGGTCATCTGAAGGTAAGCCTTCACTTTTCCAAACTAATTCCTCACTTTCTGTACATAGGAACCGCCGTAAATCAAACTCTGATAAATGAAAGAGTGTAAGTTTGCTTCAGCATTTATAGTCTGCATAATTATAGAGCATTTACCACTCTGTATACAGTGGAGACTGTGTCTAATAGAGTGCCAGTCTGTAGATTTCCCTTTAATCTATTATTTTATTGCGTGAATTTATTACTAATAACTAGCTGATGCCATAAAAATATTTAATGGTGCAATTAACACAAAAATAAAAATGAGTTCTGAAAAAGCAGATGCACTCAGAATGCATTGGTAAATTTATAACAGTTAATGTGAATACATCAATTTCTGTAAACATTTCATTTTAAGCAAGATCTATAAACATGAAATTATTTATAAGTATTGATAATCTTAATAATTTAATAGAATAAACCTAAGAAATAGTCTGCATAGAGAAGCATTTATTGAGTAAGAAAACGTCATCACTTTTCATTTGGGAACACAAAGACAATTCAGACTGTTCTTTAGAACTCACTGGCATTTCTCACTTCCTCAATCGAGCTTAATTACTAACATGCAGACACTGACAAACACACACACAAGAAATTACTTTCAAGGCCTGCTGATTTGGTCCATTCATCCAAGCTGGTTTTCCTCTGATCCTCAGGAGCAGCAGAAAGATAAGTAATAAATGCAGCTGCTAACTGAGCTCTTTTAGGCAACGTAGCCAGTTCATCTGTTATCTCTGACACCTTAAAAGAAAAAGTATAGAATGTATAGGTGTTTTGCACATAAAAAACTACATTAACATATCTCAGCAGTTATTAAAAAGTCAGAGTTAAATTTGCCTGCCATTGGGAATACAGTTGAGATAGTCTCTGCTTGCCTTTCAATCTGTCCCTTTTGATTGTATCTCAGCCTGGAAGGTCCAACTGCTGACATGTTCAGCCATCACAAAAATTACATTATCATGATTGAAAACCGTAACAGAATGTTGTATGTTCTGTATTAAATTAAATGGCATTTTTATATGTTCTATAGCAAGATGATATAACTCATATGGTGAAGTAAAAAAAAGTTCTAATTTCTAATGAGAAATCAAATAAATGTACACTGGCAGACATGCAGAATGGCAATAACTCACATTCTCCAAGCAGTGCAAATACTCTATTTTCAAATTATCAGCTACAAGATGTATTTCTGAAAATCTTCACTAACCTGAGTGCTCCATCTTTTGTGCTCCCTATCAAGTTGATTTATCAGTTCCTCTGCAGCTTTCAATGTTTTCTGAGCTTTACTTAGTTCTGCTTCAAGTTTTGCTGCTTCTGTTGTTCTACTCTGGAACCTGTAAAATAAATTCTCTTTGAAATTGCCATCATGAACTACTAAAGTTATGGACAGTTACTTTCAAGGCAGTTAGTTGACTGAATTTGTAATTAATTCCTCCATTACTGTTAATGAAGAACACAACTGCAGTTCTTTTTTTTACCTTCTGTTTTTAACTGGTAGATAGACTTGTTAGACTTTTAACTAACAAAACTTAGATAGATGCATAGGTGAGATGTAAAATACATTTGAAATAGACTATAATGTCTGAAAACCATTCCTTCTTCTACTTAAACAGCCTGACTTGATTTTAATGATTGTGTAAAGTTTTGTTCAGCACTTAGGACAATAGCAGGCTCAATGCCATACTAGACATTTGTACCTTTTTGATAAATTTAATCTTTGAAACTTTAAAAAACAATATTGCTAATTCACATGGATGACTCCAGTTCAATGTACAGTAGGCTATTTTGTAAATTAATATGAAGAATGTGACCTAAAAAATGGGCATGGTTTAGTTATCATTTTGTAATGTTCAATATCTAATTAGTTTAATTAATATTTAAAATAATTAATGCATTTAATGTTTAAAGTAAAATGCAATTAATGCAATATCTGTTTAAAGTAATATATTTAACTGTAATATGTAGTATATAATTAATCTAAGAAATCACTGCATAGCTCAATGACAAGTATTTTCCCTTTTTTTTTTTTTTTTTGCAGATGACAGTTAGTAACATGTACATATGTCAGATTGTAAATTATCTCCTATAAAAAGTACATAATAAAAACATCAAGCTAAAAAGCTTGGATTAAACTGAATTTGAAGAAAGTATAAAAGTTTACCAGAGCTATTTTTATGCCACTGTGAGTCATGTACTCAATGAGATGCTAAGAAAAAAAGGAGATAGCTAACTGTCAGAAAAGTAGGCCAGTCTAAAAGAAAATAGAACTGCCTTTATTCAAGCTGTGATCCGTAGGTTTCTATAGGAATGTTCCCAAAATTCTAAGGAGTCACTGAAGTCCTCTGTGATATAGAAGGTTAGAAACATACTGCTCACCTTGGACATTCACAATGGCTACAATAAAGGCTACCAACAGAGTCAGTAGTGAGAAGAGGTACTTTTAAGGAGCCTTTATTTGATCTGATTGATTAGATGAACTGTATTCTAATGGTATTGATCACCACTGAGTGTACAGATAGCCTAAGTGTCTCTTATTCAGATGTATGTATCTTGCAGAACAGGAAGTTACATTTGATGAGATAAACTTCATTATTCATAATGTAAAATCATGGATCTTTTTATCTAGATCTTGAAATAAACAAACCCAACTTACTTATCTTTCAATTCCACTACTTTTTCACCAATAGATTGCAGAAGATCCACTAACTTCTTTTTTCTGTCTTCAGTTTTCCTGAGATTACTACAAAAAGGTAACATTTATTTTAAGACTATGGATCCAAAGGAAAAAAAAAAAAGTAAATATAACAGGAAAGTAATTTACATAGAGATAGTTTAGAGACACTTCTTCTTTGTGTTTTATATTAAGAAAATATTTTTTCACATGTAAAAGCTGTGAGTACTTCTTATCACATAGCTTTAAAATGGAAACTAAACACCCTATTCTTAAAGATCAGAAAAATTCTTCCAATACAGAATTTTAAGACCTGGCAAAACAATCAGTAAAGATTCCCCAGGTTATGGATGGCCATAAGACTAAGTCTGAATTTTTTTGATACAAGGAGAACCTGATCATGCTTGGTACATAACTGAAAAAAGAAAACTATGCATCACATAAAATAGCATAGGTTTCACTGAGAGAATACATTTTAAACATATCTGTGATGCTCATTTCTCCCTGACACTATTCAACTGAGATAGGTAACTCCTGATTGTACAAAAAACATCCAAGGCATAGCTTCTAGGAAAAAGAAAATATTGCATACTTAGTATTTCTGTCTCAGCATGAACGTTTTACTGCCTATGACAATGAGGTATAGTTTCTTATATCTTTTGGTTTTAATAAACTTCAATTCACACAGAATCAAAAAGCAGTTGCGGTTGTTAAATACCTCTCAGATCATCTAATCCAACTCCTCTGCTAAAGCACGTTTACCCAGAGAAGGTTGCACAGGACCATGTCCAGGCATAATTTGAATACCTTCAGAGGAAGAGACTCCACAATCTTTCTGGGCAGCCTGTTCTAGTGCTCTGTCACCCCCTAAGGTTTTCCTCATAATCAGATTCCTCCTTGGAGGCTTTAGACACCCACTACTATTGGAATTAAAAATTAAAAATTTTGTAATAGTGTCTAACTTACGCTTCCAAGCCAGCCTTTTCTTTTTCCAAAGGCTGAATTCTTTCTAGGACATGGGAATACTGGATGTTGGCATTCACCCAAGCTGCTAACGGAGCAGCTGCAGCACTGGCTCGTTTAGCATTCTGAAAAATTCAGGTTACAAGAAAGTCCTTGAAGTATAATGCAGAAAAGATAAATACAGGATAAATAACTGCAACAGATTTACTAGTTACCAACTTAAATATGCCAATTAGTCAACTCATCTATACTGAACTAATCTTTTAAATTTTTACTAAGAGATTATATTGTAAACCATCAATCTGTATAAAAAAAACATAGTGGGCATCTTTACAACTACAAAGCTTCATTGAAATTAACAAGTTTTAAATTAATGCATGATTTATTAAACTCTTACTGTTACAAGGAGGCCAGAAGAAGGCAGTTACAAATTCCTTGGTCTGAGTTCTAATTTATACCAACGACAAAAATATCTGAGGACTTGATCCCATAATGACTTCTTATTCTGCAGCTCCTCACTCATCAACCAAATTCTCATGGTTAGAAGCAGCATGCAACAGAGTAATCTCTGCTAGATCTTTATCTCTTTATACTAACAAATTCTGCTAGCAGACTTCATTACTTCTTCTCTAATTTAAGTTCATTAAAAAAATTACTTTGGCAAATCAGATAATCAAGTCTTTTTTATTCTTTTGTCTTTTTTTTGATCTTTTTTTCATTTTATGTAATGCAATCAGGAATTACCTTTGGATCAAAAGATGCTCTGTTTTTAGAAAGTAGTTCTTCAACGCTCTCTCGTATTTCTTTTGGAATATTACGGGCATCAAAGGATTCTATGTCCTCCCTTACACTTCTTTTAGCCAAGAAGCTGTAAAAATAGTTATGTAACAAAGTAAAAAAGAAAAAAATATTAAAAAGTTTATTTCTGTATGAAACCAAATTATTCTGAACAAACATTATTCTTTAATATAATTGAAATTGGTTCATACTGAAAATTAAGTTTAAAGCTTAAATAAAATCCTCACCTCTTCATGCTCACCCACGATGTATCAAAGATTCCCATCAGCCGTAGAACTCCCTCTAGTATGTCCCTGATTATGTCAGGAGGCATCCGTAGTGACCGGATTTCTAACAAAGACTCTGGCTTTATATTTCCGACGGCTAGTTTAGCTTCACTAACCAGTGGCTTAAAACATAAAAACACATGGAAAAGAGAGATTAGGATACAAGAAAAGGAACATTTGCCACTTCAGTTTTCACAGAATTACTTGTTCTTTTTAAATACTTTATTACCTAATCAGCTACCACTAATGCATATTCACATTTACATGATTATTAAAAAATAGTCACGTTTACGAAGTGATAATAAATATATTTCCATATAAAACAGCATATTATAATCCTCACATACCCTAGCTTTTCATTCATAAACATTACATAGATAACAGTATCAATCATGTTTGCTCTTTCATTGCTTAGACATTCATTGTGATATGGGTAACTTCTAATAATGATGCTAATTACTATTTATAGGCATGACTGAGGATCTCTAGGTAAACATACGTAGGACTACAGGTCATAAAAGCTTTCTATTTCCAGTAGCTAAGAAAATCCAGACAGCCTTTTCCCTTATCATCAAAGCAATAAGATGATAAGAAAACAGGAGAAAGTTAAGGATTATAATTTAAAAACTGTGCACAGCTTGCACATCCTTCGTATTTATCAAAGACCACAGAATGGGTTCTAATCCCGTAGTTCTATGTCACTTTCAATACAAGGATATAATTCTTTGGCACCTATGATATTTAAAAGGAAAAAAAACTTGCTGCAGTTTTCCCTTACGTAGGAAAATGCATTAGGCCTGTGAATTTCTTAACAGAGCAAAAGGAATTTGACCTTGGCCATCACTGCTGTGTAGCTGTGAAGATAAACTA
>JAWWEE010000001.1:41006737-41054091 GCA_035221455.1 Xenops minutus | reverse complement strand
TGTGTTCCTTCCTCTGTCCTTTTTTCTTTTCTTTTTTTTTTTTTTTATTTCCCCTTAAAATGCACATAGTGCAATGAACTGAATTTCCATGTCTGGTCAGCACTGGCATTTCATAACTATTGAATTGTTGCTGGATGTGGATTTATTTTTTTTTTTACTTTTTCTGTAGTACATCCCATTTAACAGCTTTCATTTCTAGTTCCACTGTTCCTCACGATTTCTTCCAAAGAGCATTATAAGGAATAAGACCTAACCTGCTGGACAGAGTGGAAGCATATGGCTCTGAGAAGCATGCAGTTCCATATACTCATGGACTGAAGTATATTCACTGACCAGGCATGTAAGACAAGACTCGTATCTGAGCAGGTCAGTGTACTTGATGTCATTGCTGACAAAGAATATTGTATTCAAAAGAAGACGCTTTTAGTGCCTCTGCTTACTGCTTGAACCTTACACTAAGTGCTAAGTTTTTAATTCATATAAAAGATTGACTGAACATTGTCCTAAATTTCTCTACAGAAAATTGATCAGTGCAAAGGTAAGTTCATGCATTTCATCTTGGACATCTGTCTGTGGCCCCTTAAAGATAAGAAAATCTAGAATGAAGAGCCTATTTGTCCAGAACAAAAGCCATTCCAGCTCTGTCAGCTTTGTCAACAAAGTCAGGGAAGAGCAATTAAGTAGCTGGGGAAAGAAAAAAAAAAGTCATGCAATATTTAAGTCTAGAGCTTTGTAAACAAGCTCTTAAATATATGATTCATGTACCTCATTCATCTATGACTGTTCACACTATGCTGCTGTACTTCTGTAATGTAAAATAAATTAGTAGTGCATTTGGCATTTGTAAGTTCCTTCCTCATGCTTTCTCTACTATATACCCTCAAAAGACAATTTCTGCTGAGACTTCCTGCCCTAACACTTGCTGCATTTTGTTAAGTAGGAGATGTCATAAATTAAAATGAAAAAACAAAAGAGATATTTAGACAGAAATTAAACTAACTGAATTATTTAATAAACAGATGCCATGTGGAAATGCATAATTTATTCTCAATGTGTGCGAAGGAGCTTTAAGGTTACAGTGCTGTTAATTCAAATAGCTTTTCTTCCTTATATCTTTTAGGTTATCAAGCTACTGCCATCCAACCAAGCAGCAGAGTAGAAATAACATACGTTCTTCTTTGAAGACCCATAATGCCAAATATAAGCCCCTTCAGGTCCTACTGGCTTGCCTTTTAGTTAAACTGGTTAACTAGGAAGTGAGCTAATTGAGCTAGCTGCTGAAAGTAAACAGCGTAGTAAAAGGGTCAATGAATCAGAAGTGTATGTGTCAAGTAAGATAATACTTAGGTACCCCCAAAATACCAGGCAGTGAAGAAGTTCAGGAAAATTTATTCCAAAAAGCTGAGAACAATAAAACTTACAAGGAAAACCTTTTCGCAATGCTGCAAAACACTGGGTCCAAGAAAGATGTACCTCCTGTTCATTTTATCTTCTCTGGCCTCCCTGCCCAGGCTCACCACCAGCAAGGCCAATAACACCTGTTTATCTTGCTTCATACCAGAGAGAGAAAGAGCCTGCAACCCCCTCCTGATGCAGAAGGAAAAGGAAAAAAACTGGTCCAACTGCGTTGAGAAAGGCATTTCCTAGGCAGGAAAGGCTTCCTAGGTGAAACAAGTCCTAACTTCTCATTACAAATTCTTCCAAAAAGGATACTTTCCCTTACAGCTTGTGTGTATGTGTGTCTGGGTGTGTATGAGGAAGAAATGAAGGCAAACAAAATGAAGAATCAGAGAATCCTTTAGGTTGGAAAAGATCTATTATCATTGAGTCTAACCACTAACCTAACACTGCCCAGTGCAACATTAAACCATGTCTCTAAGTGTTGCATCTATACATATTTTTAAATGGCTCCATGGTGACTCAACCACTCCCAAGTGCAGACTGTTCCAATACCTGACCACCCTGTCACTGAAGGAATTTCTTCTAATATCCAACCACAACCTCCCTTACATAACTTGAGGCCATTTCCTCTCATTCTATGGCTTGCTACTTGGGAAGAGAGCATCCTCCATCTTGTTACAACTTCCTTTCATGTAGTTTTAGAGAGTGATAGGTCTGCCCAGAGCCTCCTTTTCTCCAGGCTAAACAATCCTTGTTCCCTCAGTCACTTCTCATAGGACTTGTGTTCCAAACCTTTCAGCAGCTCTATTGTCCTTCTTTGGATGTGCTTAATGGAAAGTTACAACAGTCATAAAGTAAGCATGACAGAAGCAACAGGCAAGTTTTTGAAACATCTCTATAGCACTCTCTAAGGATAGAAAGAAATTGGGAGACCTACAAGTCACATAAAATGAAAGTTGAGGCATCATCAGCACTACATAGTCACAGGATTTTAATAGTGGCCCAACTCTTGCATTCATATGTTTTTAAACAATGTCACATGATTTTTACATTAGAAGTCAATAAAGTACATGCTCTCCACAGTCCAGAAAATGTGAGACTGAGATGTGCTGTAGGTCTCTGGGTGGTGGAGAATACAGCAATGGCTGGCAATGTTGTAGTATGGATTATGGTAAGAGAAAAATGATGGCTCACTGAGTAACCAATAATGTGAATAAACAATGCAACCACATAGAGAAATTTGAAGTGTTCAATCACCTTTTTCTTCAGTATTAACAAACATAATAATTATGATCAGATTTTTTTTTTAAATTATTATTTTTTAACAGTGTGGAATAGGAATCTGAGCCAGAAAAGAGTGGACAATAATACAAAAATAATAATATAGGATGTTACTAGAGCCTAAGTTGATCATATAAATCTAAAGGATAAAGCTGAAGTAATTCCTTCAGTATTAATGATTCTCTTCAAGAATTCAAGGCAAAAAAGACCAATATAATGAGTATGTAAGAGACAGAAAACAGAGATTAAAGGATGCAGACTAATTTAAACTCATTAAATGAACAGTCACTGGAGCAAATATTGTATGCATAGATCATATAGGAAGGTTGGATTATATGAGAGGATGGTGAGGGTAATTGAGACCTGACAGAACAGCACATCCCAGATGGCCATAATCCCTCTATTAGACCACAGGGTCTAGTTTGAAGCCTGTGACCAGTGATGTCCCCCAAGGTTCAGCACTGGGGTCAGTATTGTTGAACTTATTCATCAATGACCTGGATGAAGGGGCAGAGGCCTCCTCAGTAAGTTCACTGATGGCACAAAGCTGGGAGGAGTGGCAAATAGCCCAGAGGGATGTGCAGCCCTTCAGAAGGACCTCAGCAGGCTGGAGAGATGGGCAGAGAGGAACTGGCTGAAATTCAACAAAGGCAGATTCAGGGTCCTGCACCTGGGGAAGAATAACCCCAGGCTGGGGGGGCGCAACCTGCTGGAAAGCAACTCTATTGAGAAGGACCTGGGGGTCCTGGTGGACAACAAGCTGTCCATGATTCAGCAGTGTGTCCTTGTGGCCAAGAAGGCCAATGGAATCCTGGGGTGCATTAGGAAGAGCACTGCCAGCATGTTTGAGGAGGTGATCCTGCCCTTCTACTCAGCTCTGGTGAAGCTTGACCTGGAGTGCTGTGTCCAGTGCTGGGCTCCTCAGTACAAGAGAGACATGGAGACCCTGGAGCAGTTTCAGCAGAGAGTACTAAGTTGGTTAAGGGTCTGAAGGTGTACGGAAAATGAATAACACACCTTCCCTCTTGGCTTTTCTCTGTGTCTGTGTGAAAGACTGTGGGACAGACATAATAAGCATTGAGAAATTAGACAGCAAGACAGACTGTGCTGAGTGGGAGGTAAGAAGAACTGTGTAGGTATGCAAGACCTACAAAGGTGTGACACAGCAGCAGATGCCCACATCCATGTAATCCCAGCAACAGGACATCCTATGCTTCCCACTTCATTGCAGGAAAGTAATTCATATACAAATTTGTGTTGCATGACAACCCTCAGACTAAAATTCATCCAGGTTTCTCAGAGTAGGGGCACAAGCAAGCAGTATCAGTTCTGCAGTACATCAGGGCAGATCCAGTCCTTCAGGACAATCACAGCTTGCACTCAAGTAGGGAATTGAGTCCCTTAGCTGAGCAAGAGAAGCATTGTCCTGTAGGATTCAGTCCTCCTAGCCAATGTGATGCTTCTGGTGAGAAAACATAGCTCTCCACACCCAGTGGGGTGTCTGAGGAGGAGTGATGTTCAATACTGTACCCTTGCACAAGTGGGTGTGTTGTAACAGTGGGACATTGCTGGCGGACACCAACATCAGCAAGGACACCAACTCTCCCTCTCTGACATCCACTCATCATAGAGGGAGGTGAGTGGGCCATGTAAAGCCCAGGCAACATCCTGGTCTGAACTGTTTCCCCAACTCATTCACTATAAAGACATTGAGCGTGGTCAGGAAATCCTACCTTACGGATGCTCAGGCAGGAATGAGTATGTAATACAGTACCTATACTGTCTTATGAGCAGCAGTGTGAGAGGGAAACTCTTCTGGAGCTCTTACTCCCACCTCAGTATTTATTCAGGCACAATTCACAGCTTGCCTCTTAAAAGGCACTCACTCAAGTCCACATTAAATTAAATTATTCATAAATGAAACAAGTAATAAAAAAATTAAAAAAAAAAAGAAAAAAGAGAGAGAGAGAGAGAGAGAGAGAGAGAGAGAGAGAAGACATGACAAGAAAAGGAAAAAAAAAAAAGAAGAAAACCTGTTAATGATCACATTTTTTCTCTTCTACCCTTCCAGGAATGCTCTCAGTACCAATATCACACCTTCTCTTCCCGAGCTGGCACTTCCTTTTTCTTTGCCAAGACTTAACCACATCTTGCATGTGCTGCAGCTAAAATCCAAATATTTCTAGTGTTTTGTGCTTTTTCGAGCTTTAACACGTAAAACCAGAAACTATTTTAAGAAAAAGATTAATCTTTTCTTCAATAAAGATTTTGACTATTTTTTCCTTTGTTTCTTAATATAGTGCTAAATGAAATACAATCAAGAGCAGCAGCCAAACCTAAGAAAATTACCAAAAGCTTTCTACTCAGACATCATCCTCACAGTTAAGCTGCTGCACAATATTATTATCACTTCTCCACATAAAAGACAAGATTTGCCAAAGTGCAGAAGACAATCCAATGAAAACTTGTGGGTTTGTTATGCTGTAAATTAAGCATTCAGTGAGTGCTAATAGGTCATACACTGTTGGCTCCTTGAAGCCAGTGTTAGGTGTTTTTGTTTCATGGAAGAATGAGTTTTAGGGAAAGGCAGCAGAGAGTTCTTAGGACCTATTTAAATGAAAATAAACTTTCATGGGCCAAATTGTGGAGCCTTCTTAGGCTTTGATTTTGACAAATATAATCCCCTGATCTTCTGTGGTATTTTAGACTAAGTATTTTCAAATTTGGCCTCAAAAACACCAAGAATGAGAAATACTGGGATGAGATAAAAGATCTTCTTACTTTTGCCTATCCCTAGTACATTCAGTCCCCTGTCAGTGATCAGATTACTCATGTCTATCTGCTCACTATTTCAAGAGACTTAAGATCTGGCCCATAAGATGGAAAAGTTTTAATTCTATTCACTGCATCAAATAATACTGCTCAAAAGAAGAGAGTTAAAGTCAGCAGAGTATAAAAATGAGAACTCTAATTTTAATTAAGGAGCAATCCTTGATGAGCAAGAAGGTCAGTAGCCTCTTACGTTTGAGTTTAAATTGTGTCTTTAAGAGGAAGCCTGAAGCCTTTAACTTATTCTGGGAATTAAAATTCTGGTTTTTCCTTTATATTTTATTAGTGCTCTCTGCACATAGTATCTGTGGCCCAAATTTTGACACCTCCTTTTTCCCAAAGATAATGTTGGGAATGGAGAAAGTTGAGAAGAAAGCTCAACCATATTATTTTCAGTCCTAGGTACAGAGTTCCCTTCCAACTTTTGTTCACAACTTACCCATTTCTCTTGGTTGTTACTTGTTGAACTATGTGGCATACTTTAAGTAAGTATTTTTTGCAGAGGTGCCTTGATTTTGCTCACTTTTTAAAGAGAAAATATCCTTTTCCAAGGTCCTGAAGTTTACTTTGTGCTCTTCTCCAGCCAGGGACTAAAAGACTTTCAATCTGGAAGAGACATGGATACCTCCTAGGAATGTGTTTACATGATGTTTTCTTCCCCAGTGCAGATGAGGTGACAGAAGGAGAACATGCATGTGAGGAAGAATGAATCTGTTTTGTGTTGGTACAAATTAGAATACAATTTTTTTGATACATGGACTGTTTTTACCTAATATTGCAATGGCAGTTGCTGGCCAGGACCAAGATTTTGAAAATGCCTCTGGGTACCAACATGAAGATACATGAGAAGGAATTATGTAGCAGTTATAAAAAAATATGATGTTTTTCCCCTTCTGTCTTTAAACACAGATCGTTGCTCCCAGACACCCCCCTCACTTTCAGAGATCCAGGACTCTCGTGTTCAAGTAAGAAATGTAGTCTATCAGCCTGTCTTGAGGAGCTTGCTATAGATAGGATGCTAGTTTTGGTGCCTTCTTCTGAGAAGTCCAAAACAAGAGCTGTCCAATAAATCCTGGAGAGAATCACAGAGGAAGTGAATCTGAGATGCAGTGTCACAAGGGTCTAGTAGTCCTTAGAGAGTGAGCACACCTGAGAGATTCAGGCACAGTCAAAGTCATGTTCATTAGGAACTTACCATCCAATAAAGCAAAATGCATAGTTCACATCCTGTTTTTTAATCCCATTCATTCCAGAAAAATGTGAAGTGTGAAATGACTCTTACCACAACAGATGGGAAGAGCAAAGTGAGTTCCTTTTTCTGACACCCTGTTAAAGGAACATACACCCTTTCTCTGCTCTTAAGGAAGATTCAGTTGTCCTAGACCCCTTTTACCACACGGTCCTTCTCACAATGTCCTACTACCATATAGGATCTTCCTCTCCTGCAGGACCACAGAAGGTTACTTGTTGAATTGCAGGCTGTACATGAGAGGGATAACTTTTCTAAATAGATCTGGAGAATGAACAGGAGTGTATTGATCTTAACTACTAGAAGTGTTATTTGGAAACTGTAAGAAAATGCATCAGGCCTGTAAATTTCTTAACAGAGCAAAAGGAATTTGACCTTGGCCATCACTACTGTGTAACTGTGAAGATAAACTACTTGCAAAGACTGAGAGAGCTCAGAAGAACCAGAAGGTAAGACACCTGCAAGAGTTTGTACAGAGACAGAGCTTGTAACTGTGGCCGATAGATGATTGCTTGTATGCTATGTACACCAATAATGTTAGTGCACGTACTCTTAGAAAAAGTATAATTGTGTGAGTGCTTTGGAATAAATTGAGCTTTGCTAGTTAGTCATATTGAGTCGTCGCACTGCCCCTCAAGCCCGCCTCCACAACACCCTTATGCTTTAGTTTAAATTTAAAATGAATAGGATGAAAAATCTGATGCTTAACACAGAATCACAGAGTAACAGAATGCCGAGTTGGAAGGGACTCATAAAGATCATCAAGTCCAACCCTTAGCCCTGTACAAGACCATCTCCAAGAGGCACATCATGTGCTTGAGAGTATCATCCAAATGCTTCTTGAACTCGCACAGGCTTGGTGCTGTGACCACTTTGCTGAGGAGACTGTTCCAGTACCCAACCATCTGTAAGGTCTCTTGAACAAGCAGTTTGCTATAGTACCATTAGGATATACAATTTTCTGCATTTAGTAATAACTGGAAATTATCTCTTATTAATAAAACTATTTAGATTCAGCTGAGAGTACCAAGCCCTATGGTGTTACCAGCGTGATCAAGGCAAAGTAATGTAGTTGTCTATATAAGATAGGAGTAAATGAAAAATATTCCATAAAATCAGAAAAATTCAGCTGTAGATCATGGCAGCACTGAAATAGCAAATGGAGGTAAGATTTGGCTAGAAAATTCTGTAATTCATATCAAAGAGAATGTAAATGCCAAAAAGATAACGTAAATTTGGCAAGTAGAATACTGTTTTCTAATGCATAGAAGTTTTAATATCAAAATAATTTAGAATTTCAGAGAAAATTCAGAATTGCAGGGATAAATTTTGCAAAACCACTGTGCACTTGAGTAACTCAGATAAAATCAGACTGCAAAACATTACGTTTTCTTATCAGATCTTACCTGAACCTCTTTTAGTTCATATTCAATTTTTAATTTTCTTTCTTCTATTTCTGCAACCTCTTCTGCTATTCGCTGTTTTATTTTTTCCATTTCTGCTTTTTGCTCACTAGCACTCTGTAAAAAAAATATACCTTTAGTTAGAAAACTGACAAATATTTCAACCCTTTGGGGATCTTATTTCTTTTAGTCTTCATTATAATAACTTGCACAATATCAATTACAGTAAAACATCCAAATCTATTTGATATTAGCCAGGCTGACTAGGTAAATAAACTATATGGAACAAGCATTGTTTGCTTTTACTGTCTCTTCTTTCCTTTTTTTTTTTTTTTTTTTTACCACAGACCAGATCTATACCTCTATTTTTGAGGCTCATTATGACCTTTTTTCCTCTTTGCCTCTGACTTTGCATTCCTTATCAAGATGTCAGTCTTCCTCTAAAAGGATAAGTGACAGCCTCTGTAACAGTCTCACTACATTTGACAGTACTATCTTTCTGTCATTATCTTTGCAGCTGCTCCCATTTCTCTTTCAATTTCTTTCATAACACCATTAAAACTCTATTTTTCTAACATTCATAAAAGCAGCAGTTGTATTGGAATTAGAATCTATTAATCTAAAAATACTAATCATAGAATAGTTTCTTTACTTGTAAATTTGTACCAAACTATCTACAAGGATACTTTCTTATGTCCTGCCTATATATTGTAAGTTGTTTGGTCTTACACATTTAATTTTTTTCCTCTGGATTTGTACTGTACCTATCATACAACAGACAGTAGCTATTAGCCATCTCCAAAATCCTGAACACTCCTGTATAACAATTAATACCTAGTACATAAAAATACAACAAAAAGGACCTTACATGGCTTTTATCATTGAGGATAAATATATAAAACACATAAAATACTAATATTCTAGGCTCAGTTCACCTAAAAGACATGAGACAAAAAAGCTCAGAGTTTATGTTTTTCTGGTATGTAACACATTAGTACCACCAGCAATTGTCAAGCTCAGTTGAAGTTGTAGCAGAAAGGATGCGTATAAAAAGAGAAAACCTTGAGATAATAATAATCCTCTGAGCACTTAACCCAAGCTATAGATCAGCACATTAGTGAAGATTACATTCAAATCCATAAAACGTTAGCTTCATAAAACTAGATTAAACATTTCATGCAAATGAACATGTGCTGAATGATCACTTTGAATAAGAAAACCTTAAAATTCAGTTGTAGGTCAAAAGTCTTGCTCTGAAAAAAGATTAAGAGTCTGTATGTATTAGAGTCCTCTCTCTTACATAACCTAGAACATTTGAAGTGACATTAAAATGTTAGAGGACACCAATAATTTATGCTAATCTAAATAATCAGAATTCTACTGTAATTTTTCTGGTATCAGAGGGCCATAATGTTGCATTGCTTTTGGACTGTTCTTTGATTATGTTCTACAATGTAACATGTGCTACCTACATAACCTGTAACTCCACTGGATAACAGCAGACACAGATTTAAAACTGACATCAGTGAATGCCCCAAGCTAATCATCATTATTCAAATTCATGTACAACAGGCAGATACAGCCTAAAATAATTAAAAACTGCCATCAGAAAGAGACTTAAAAAAAATGGGAAGTAATGCAACCTTAAAAGTACTGTGAACCAAATGGTTTGAAAAAACAGGCATTTACTGCATACAGAGAATGTCTTTGGCATTGAGCTTCAGACCGATCAGACTAAACCAGTAACAAAAGAATCTCATTGCAGTGACAGCAGATTCATTGCATCTTATTCTACATTTATGATTCCAGGAAGTATCAATGTGGAGATCAAATGACTGTGCAATTATTTCACTTGACCGAGAAAACACTACTAAAGAAAAGTACAGAATATTTTAAAAAAGGTTGTCTACCTCTAAGCTGAAGAATAAAAATTCCAGGAATGATGAACATAGAGGTATTATTTAAACTTCTTTGAGGTTAAATGCTGAGGACCACACCTCATGAAATACACACTTTCTAATAGTCCAAAACTTTAATTCCTGGTATTTTTTCCTTAAAATAGTGCTACTTGTATGTATTTTATTCAAAGTTCCTATCTGTGATAAACATAAAACACATCAGTTTGGATTTATGAAATTCTAGGGAATTTCAGACAGAGTAAACTACAGCAGTAAACACTACTCAGGTGCAAAACTTGCACTGATCTCTTCCTATTCAACCAGTTCAAATATGATTTAAGTTATAGGATCCTCTGTCCTGTTGAAACTTTATTCAAGCCTCAGGGCTCATGTTTTCACTTAGGCAAATTCCTGTAAAAGCATCAGGTTTTGTAAAAGCATCATTTTGGGTTTTGGGTGGGTTTTTTTTCAATTTTGATGTGATTGTATACACCACCTGCAGAGATACTGTAATTTCTTGAAGAGCAGAATCAGCTTCATCCTGCTTCGTTTTGAGTAAAATGCTTTGCTCTGCAGCTTTTCTGTTCAGTTCATCTACCAGGGCTTTAGCTTCATTCAGCTTTGAAACACCGGCCTATAAAAGTTTAAAAAAAAGAAGATATTTAGCAATGAATTTTAAGTGGATTTAAATGAAAGTTTGTCATAAATAGTATGGACAAAAAAAGTGATGTAGACTAATCTGATTTTTTTTAATTATTATTCCACATTTTCTTGATAGTATTTACATTTTGTTGGTATCACTTAATCTAAGAATGAGATCTGATACTTCTGGATGTGTCACTGTAAGATCTATTATTAAATCAAAAAGATATCAACAAACTTTTAATGAAACAATAACTAGCACAATTATTTCTCAATAACTGAAGAGAATTTCAGTTAACTGGCACTAATTCATTGTAATTATATCTCCCCTAAAAATAAATCTATGAAAATTAAAGAGATTGAAACAAAATAGATCAGCTAATTTCTATATACTTGTACACTCTCTAAAGAACAGAGATGTACATAAAAAAGTTTCTATTATGCTTGACTATTTTCTTTAATCACACTTTCTATCTTACTTACTTTATGTTCATTACAAAATAGAATTATTTCAAAATATATTTGAAAAATAAACCTGGAAGATATTTTGACTTAGGATATACACCTCTAGTTTTCATGTATATTATTACTTTTATTTAACCAGAGCTTTTACCAGGTAAATTAGTGTTTGTCACAAAACATAGTTACATTCTAAATAAACAAAAGAATTTTTATTACTACAAATGTAAATCTTCTTAAATTGCATACTACAGTAATGGAAAAATATCGACAGACAGTAAAAATAAAGTGCAATGCAAGGCAAGGAAGAAATTTGGTTTTGACAGATGATTTAAGCAAAAAAAAAAAAAAGTACAGATTTGCAAGTGCAGTTTCAGAACAGCAGCAAGGATGACTGACAAAAGGAGCTAAAAGGGACAGGAGAAAGGTAAAGACAAAAGTTGTCCTAAAGGATCATATAGATCTTTCCAGAAATATGCTGGAGGGAGAGAAGTAAGCATAACTAGAAAGATACCAAATGGGTTTCAAAAATAAGGATATTATACATACAAAACAGGAGTAAAGTGACACGTGTCAGATGAACTGCATTTAGTCTAGAACTGCACAAAGGTCTGATGTATGCCAAAGGAATTAAAAATCATTCCAAAACACAAAAGGAAAAAAAATCACAACAAAAGGAATCTTGTTCAAAGCTACACATGAGCACCATGGAGTTAAAGATAACAATTTGTCAACTTAGAAGGACATGAAAATCACTCAAAGTTACTGTCAAGATATAAAGTAAACAATGCAATACTGAGCTACACAGGGAGTATTTACACAAGCAGAGGTGGGAACTAAATTGATGGAAAGATGATGGGGTTTTAGCAAAATAATTCAGATACACATGGGTGAAAGAGTTGAAAGTGCTTTCAAGTACTTTTTATTTTTACTCTGGCACCAAAAATACCCGGTCTCATACATTCTTGGGGAAAATTATTAACAAAAACCACTTTTCACTCTTTCAGGCATTTCAACAGAGAAGCACATTAAGATTCATGCTATTTCTCTCCTGAAACCACAGCATGAACATATGCCATTAGAGGACACATCACACAACCATGTTAGCAGCTACATTAATACAAAAGACATTTCCACATATGAGAGTATTTTGAAAAGCCATATGACAAAAGTGTTTTAAACACATACCTGCAAGTGGTTCTGCCTTTTTATTAGTTCTCTTCTCTTACTGTTATTGATGGTACTGTATACATGAAGGAATGTCATATACCTGCTAGGTGTTGCTCCGTATATTTTACATGATTCATGGATTGCCAGAAATGACTTCAGGAAATCAGAATCACCTGTACAACAGCATTTGTTACACAGATAATATTATACTCAATTTTATCTCACACTAAAATAACTAAGGAAGAGCAAGGGAATATGTTTTTTGAGATATGAAGTGCATTCAAAAATAACAGAAAGACTACTTTTTTAAAGTACTGTCAGGGAAACAACATGCAATGACATTTGAAATGCATATTTCTCAGAAAGAAATATACTGAAATTGTTTAATGTTTGGAAAAGCTGGCAAAATTAATTCAAATTATTGAGGGCTAATCATGTAAGAAACTACTTCCACAAAATTTGAATTCAAAAATACTTGGACTTCTTTAGAAATGAAGCTCATGTGTTTTTGTCTTTTATCTCTGAGGACAGGCAAACTAAAAGCTTTTTCTGAATATTCTATGCCCTTCAGTTTCTTGAACAGTTTCTCAAATGAAGCTAAAAGATACTGTAAAATAAATTGCATTACCTTCCAAAAGAAAAAATTGCTAAAACATATTTACATATAAATGAATGCCCCTAATAAGTACTACAGCCTAGATTAAGAACAATGATCTAGGATAAAGAGGGATGGTAATGTGAACAATAAATACTAGGTTTGGACATTATTCTGAGCAGCTGAAATGCCTATTAAAAAGCAATCTAAACAAGAAGCTCAAAGTGAACCACTTACATATTTATACTCTGTTGATTTCATGACCTCTAAGTGCTAAAAGTGGCTAGAAGTAGTATTCTGCAAGCGCTTTTTTACATGGCTCAATTTTAAGTCTGATTATAAAAAAATATTCAAAGCATGTGCCATTACTTACAAGAAAGTAGTTATTGAAATTTTTAAGTAAAATGAGCAGGTCTAGGACAGGAATAATGTAAACATATAGACTGGAAAACTCTCAAAATACAGCTAAACCACTTTCTAAAATTGAATATATGTAGTGACTGCTTGTGACAGAAGAGACTGCATTTGGTCATCCAGGATGTATGTTCCAGACTACTGTTCCCTCGTCCAAAATGCCTGCCATGTGAACAATACTAAAGTCTATGAATATGCTAGTAAATACATACTCATCTATACTATTATCTATGTCCAACACAGGACTGAATAAGCTTTTAATAATATGCAATAGTAACTAGTAGGTCTACTCAAATATTACCTGAATGTTTTTTCTCTACTTCCTTATGTGTTTTTCCAGCCTTTTCTTGTTCATCTGAATCATACAGAAGCATTTCAGGTATCTAAAAAAAAAAACCAACACGATTTTCTGCACAAAAATGACAAACAATAACAATTTGAGTTAAAATTAAAACAAAACAAACCTTCAATCTAGTTTCTCATTTGGAAAGACTGAAAATGATACATTTACTCAGAAAAAGGAATTTACAGAATATTTATAGCATTAGAAAGATAAATTCTGCCCTTCCACGTCACTGATAACTTCCTGCTCTCTCAAGCAGAAGAGGTTTTGCTGGCTGTACAAAGGAGCAAGTACTTCTCAGAGGACTTTTACAATAGCACAAACGTCAAAGATTTAAAAATAGATACAATTCAAGAGGAAATCAATCTTAAACCACATTTTGCACATGTACATGCTACCCTCCAGCTGACATTCATTGAGATTATTCAGAGAGGGGGGAACAGGAAGATGGCAAAGGTGCTGTTTATCTTTGTATCTTTTCTGTTTGTGTTGTTCTATGTGACAATCACATGTATACAATAAGCACTGTGTCTGTGTGTGTGCCTACCAGGAATAGATGCTCAGCTTCACCACTGGTTCACCATGGGGCCATAAAGCTGTGGCACCCTTGCCCCAAATCAGGGTACTGCATTTGGTAACCTCTTAACATACAGAAGTAATACAAATATTTCTCAAACTCACTCTGTGAACATCCTGAAATAAGCAGATTTTGAGTCTAAAAAGAATACAGTGACCCCTTTCCATCAAGCAAAACACAAAAATTCAAGAATAACACAACTTTTACAGTGCAGTCCTAGATCTACAGCAGCTCATATACACTTAACAAACCTGTATTAGAAATAGCAGTCAAGCCTACTAGTAACAACAGATATCATCAGTATAGTTGGTGTGGTGGGCTGACCCTGGCTGGATGCCAGGTACCCACCAAAGCTTCTCTATCACTCCCCTCCCCAGAGGGACAGGGGAGAGAAAATATATTACAAAAGGCTCTTGGGTCAAGCCAATGGCATGGAGAGATCACTCACTGATTACTGTCATGGGTAAACCAGACTTGACTTGGGGAAATTAGTTTAATTTCTTACCAGACAAATCATAGTAAAGAGAAATAACTAAATTTTAAAACATCTTCCCCCCAACAGCACAGGGAGATGAGGGATGGCAACTACGGTCAGTTCATCACATGCTGCCTCTACCCCTCCTTCCTCCTCAGAGGGAGGATTCCTCACACTCTTTCCTGCTCCAACGTGGGGTCCAAAATGCTCCAGGGATGTGTCCTGTGCAGAGTCACAAGTCCCTTCCAGCAAACCTGCTCCAGCACAGGCTCCTCTCTGCATGGATCTACAGGAGCCTGATTCAGCACAAGCTTCCTATAGATTCACAACCTCCTTCAGGTGTTTCCACCTACTTCAGTGTGGGGTTCTGCATGGTTGTAGGGGGATCTCTGCTCCACCGTGAACCATCATGGGCTGCAGGTGAACAGTCAGATTCACCATGGGCTGCACTGCAGGCTGCAGGGGAAGCTCAGCTCCTGGAGCACCCCATTCACCTCCTTCTTCTGTGACCTTGGGATCTACCATGCTGTTTCTCTCACATATTCTCTCTGGTTGCAGTTGCTCCTGTGCAGTAACTTCTTTCTACTTCTTAAATGTTGTTCCAGAGGTGCTATCACCACTGCTGATAAGCTCAACCCTGGTCAGCAGGGGGTCTTGTCCTGGAGCTGCGTGGCATTGGCTATGTCAGACGTGTGGGAAGCTTCTGACAGCTTCCCACTGAAGCTGCTCCCGCCACCCCCCAACTACCAGAAGCTCACCACACAAACCCAATACAATTGGCTTAGTCTATTTGTATCTTGTTCCTAAATGCTGTGTTTGATCACAGGCACAGTAGTCAGCATGTTGTTCAAGTGAGCCCACAGACAGAACAAAATATAATGTTATGGGCAAAATAATAATGCTAATAATACTTAACTGTTCTGCAGAATTTTCTGTCTTTTTAAGACTGCACAAAGGGATTAAATAAGCAGTGACAATTATGCCATCACAACTTTAAATGTCTTCATCTTATTCACCAAAGATCAGTTATTTTTGGAGATATTCATTTAAATAAGTCACAATTAATGCAATTTACCTTTTTCATACTGTCTTCTGACCAGGTTTCCATCCACAAAACCTGACATTTCTTATACAATGCTGGATTACTTTCACAGTTTATTGTGAAATTTAAATTGGTAGGATCCATGATCAAGACAATGTGCAGATTTTGTCGGATCCCTAAGAAAAAAGTAACATATTAAATTTTTAGTACAGAACAATCTGACTACATAATGGTAGACTCATTGCAAATACAACATAATTTACCATCTTTCAAATACTTATCACAAGGTAATGTCTGGAAAAAAAAAGAGTTCATAACATCAGATCACACTAGGACAGGAATACTTATAAATAGAACTTAATTTATATCACAGATTCTCATTACATATATTACACTGTATTTTTTAAATTTTAAAGAGCTGACAGCATTTAAATAGATATCACTAGTTCTCATTCCAATTCATATAGACCAATAGAACCAAATAGAAGTAGTTGCAGCACCTGACACTTTGAAGGCCAACATCTGTATTCTTCCAGTCATATTATTTGATTTATTTTTAAACTAGTTAATCTTCTTGTTGGTCCAAGGAAGAAAGAAAAATTATTAAGAAACCTACCTGTAAACTTTTTTAAGATTACTCAGAATCCAAAGTGATTTGTAGGTATAATTAACAGATAGAAGGAAACTCTGTTACTAGATATATCTAAGCTATACAAACCAGAAAACAATGGGAACAAAAGCTTTCTTCTTTCTAATTATTTTCAACAGCAAATTTCATAACATTTGTAAAACATTCATCAATACAATATTTCAGATAGAAGAATAAATTTTAAGCTGAGGGTTCTGTGCCCTCAAATATCACAATGCAATAATTATTCCTGCCTTATATTTAATAACTGAAAATTAAAACCTCACACAATAGACCACATTAGAAATTATTTGTCCACTGTTATACTACTTCTTAAATTTCATAATAAATTGTAATTTATAAATCTGTTGACATACTGTATGTGAAATAGTTGAAAATTGGTCCTGTAAATCCATCTTGTGAAGCTTGATCCTTCAGAGGAGACAGCAATGGCTCTAATTCTTCTGTTTTATATAGCCCAGGGACTTCTCCTATTTCAAGAATGAATTTCAGTCATATAAAATACACCATAATTCTTTAAATTCCTTTGAAGGATTCCCCTGAATCCTCTGTATAGAGAAATTGAATATGGAAGTATTCACCTCCATACTTTCATGAGTATCATCCCATACTTCACTATTCATATCATGTAAACTAGCCAAATTACACTGATTCTATTTAACAATCTACTTTGTTCATACTGCTGAAATGTATTTCAAAAGCTCAGTCAAATCTACCTAAAGACAGTGATCCAATATTGCATAGAAAACGAATCAAACCAGACTTTGTCATACACCAGGATACAGAAACATGAAAGCAAGGAGTTTTCTAGAACCTCAGACACAGAGATTTAACACTGGATGACAAAAATCTGATACTATAAGGAGATTTGAGGTTGCACCTGAAAGACAGAAAAATCTGGTGCTCTTACCAATCAGCTCTTAAACTACTGCAGATCAAAAAATACATTTAGCAAATTACACTCAGTCCTTCAATGACCTTTCTGATCCAGGAACAGTGCTGGACAGCAAAAGAAAGTCACTTTTATTTACTATTATTATTTACCATCTCACTCTTTTCAGAAAAGTGAGCTCTGCTGGTGTTCATTTAAGTAAAGGACTCAGTCTATACAGTCTAGTAAAGCATTGGGACACTTCTCAATTTTCAATTTTATTATAAAAGCAAAACTGCAGAGTAGAACGCACTCTCGTTTTGTTGTTATACTGTTAAAAAGAACTTCTTTGAAACAACATAACGGAACTGAAAGCATCTGTATTATTTAAGGACAGTGAAGTGAACTTTGAGTCAGATTCTCATGTACAACAAGCACTGTAGTGACAGAAAACTAACTAACCCTTCTGATAGGGGCAAAGCCAGAAAACATCCTATTTTGCCTCATTGAGCTAACTCTGTGTGGTAAAAGTAGAATCGTTAGTCTTCTGGGACTTGCCTCACCTGAAGACAATAAACTGTTGATCATTTCCAGGAATGTGGGATGAACAAACTGATAGTCTTCGAGCAGCAATACCACCTGCTGTGCTTCAATGCCTGACAGCTCCATCACCTAGAACAAAGGAAGACGTTTAAATCTCAGTGTATGGAACATATGTATTGCTCATAAGCTAATGATACTCACAGAATACCCTGAGTCAGAAGGGGCCAACAAAGATAATAATCTTTCCTTAATTATATATTACATACACATTTTCTCCACAGCATCTACATTATTATATATTTACAGAATATTTCTAGGTGATTCAGTTATATGAGATATCAAATATAAAGAACATTCTACCTAGATGGACAGCTTAGTAATGAAAAAAATAATCAAAACAGATTCTTTTATAGAGTATATTTATGTATGTGACTCAATGTAGAATTGTATCTCTCTTGTGTAGGCACAGATCTAGAATTTTCTTTAGCATTGATGAAGATAATAAGTAACTCTTGATTCAGGATTTGTATTTGGTTTTATATATTATGTTCACTTTCATCAATCACTAAAATTTTATTTGATTCATCTACTATCCTATGAACTGGCAGATCATAATGGAGACAGAAGATAAAAACATATATACAAATATGCAAATATATACTTTAAAAAGCTTCTCCAATATTCACATAAACTTCGAATTTATGAAGTCCACAACACTCAAAAAGAGCTCTGATATTCAAAAAGTGCAGTTTCAGGTAATTACTATAAAGAACAGTATACACATCTAGATACTGAGAGCTTTTAAAAATCTACTTGTTTCATTTAGACTGTTGCTGTTTTGCTTCTCTTAAAATACCTCTTCATAAAACACCTTTGTGTCCTTCAATATTCCCACATTCTTTATTCTTTCCTTAATATACACCTAACATTACAAAATGGAAGACAATGAGTGACTTACATATTTGAGATCACTTTTGAACTGCTTCAGCTCATAACCTCTGGAAATTTTGGGAGTAATCAGAACAGCTCCGTGCATGTGACTAATTAAAGAGGTAATTGTTCGACGACCTACACCACTCCGCCCTGCCAGAAGAAGTGATCCTCCAGGAAAACTTAACACTCTGTCCACTTTAGACATATAACTAAGGACTTCTTGGAACAGCAAAATCTCTATCTCTTTTTTGTCTCGTCCATAATGAATGATACCCTATTAAAAAAAAAAAAAAAAGGAAAAGAAAGGTGTTCACTAGTAAAAATAAAAGCAGTAAGATATGAAAGCATGTAAGATTAAAAAGTTTAGAAAAGAAGAGCCTGAAAGCTTAAGAGACCACACTGATATTCATTACAAATAAATTATTTATGTGATAGGATTTAGATACCACACATACTCTTTACCTCTAATGAACATGTCACACTACCCCCAGCACCAGGATGCCCTAGAAGTCTTTGATATGTTAAAATAGGAATCTACCGTTGAACTAATTAAAATTGCATAATGGACCAAAACAATGTCTGAGCTGTCTCTGACTACAGATTAATTAATAACTTAGAAGTGTTTTAGGCAGTTCATCATTGCATAATTGCAGATTATGAAAATTCCTAGTGAAACACACACAAGAAGAGATCCTACGGTTAAATTCTGGCCTTGTTATACTTAATAAAATCTCATCTTTGTAGTCAATTAAAAAAGCAAAACCAACCAATTCTCTGCTTACTGAGGCTATTGAATTTCATAATTTCCCATATAGTCTATTGATCAAAAGCGGGCAATTAAAGAGAGGGAGTAGTTTCCCATCTTCAAGAGCAGTCCATCAAATGCTATTACTATGGGAGATGATCTCAAAGCTCCCATTCTAAAAATCAGATAGCCTAGCAGAGTTAAAATGTTTCCATTTCCTCACCAAGCTCATATTCTGTACTTTATTGCTTAAAAGCATACCAAATCTCCAACCAATCCATTTGTATTTCTTTAAATAAAAATTACATTACCAAACTGCAAATTCAAAAAGTAAACATTGAATAAAACTCTAAGGTACTCAAACAATACATAAATATATATGGACATAAACATTTCTCAAAATGTTGGTACATCAAACTGTTATAAATCAGCAGCAAATGCAACTGATGCCCTTTCATTAAAAAAACCTTGCTACGTGATATTTCCTAATGCCTAGCCCATAGCATAACAAATCCTCCCTTGCTTCACCAAACGTAAAAGATGATCCCTTGAACAAGAAGTAGACCCCACCCTAAAATGGTGCTTGCATGTTACATCTTGCAAAAAAATTCTAGATTCACTGCTGTGAACCCTTGCTGTGTATATTTTTTAATGTGTCTCACTTTCTGAATAATGTCTTTCAGGTCTGTTGAGTTTAGTCTGCCAAGTGGCCTCCCATGTGGTGGTAATGCCTGTCCTGGTGGGACAAATGCCTCTTGACAAGCTCCCCAGGTTACATAAAAGGAATCTGTGGAAAAAAAGAAAAAAAAAAAAAACCAAACATTTCAAACTTTGAGAGTTCAGCGCATATGCTGTCTCACTTGATAAAGGCAGTTCCTATAAAGATATTTCAAGTTTGTGTCATATGCTTCAAATGGTTTACCTGCCATATTGTCCAGAACATCTGAACCCCAATCACCTTGAAACACTTTCAGCAAAACATTATCAAATACATGAAGTTCTTTCATGCCAACAAGTCTATCACGGAACAAACGACGTGCTTCGTAAGCAACAATTTCCAATACGTAGTCTGCAGTTCGTATCAATGATGCTACAAAATAAGGAAAGAATTAACTTTATAAAGTTATAATTCTCAAATTTCCTTTTCAAAATATGAGCTTAAAACTACCAAATAAAATTACATACCAGCAAGGGAGCATCAGCAAGGAAGAAAGAAGAGAAAAAGTAAACATTATGATGTGCTTTTTAATAATATCTTTAAGGATAATTACAAAATAAAATGAAACATATTCTATTAATATTATGGAATGAACAGTCAGGCATTTTTCCCTCTGCTGTGTTACAGACAGTTCACAATTTAGAAAAATAAATGAGTGGAATGTAGAGTCAGCAGAACAACTGATATCAATAATACTTTCATCCATTTTAGATCTGCTTTAGCAATGAAAACCAAGTAAGTAACTTACCACCTGCTAAATCATATCTGAATAAACCAAGAACCCACTGAGTAAGAATACATGGTGTGAAAAGGTAATGACTGTGATCATCAACTGTGAATTTCGCTCGTACCTAAAAATGGGAGTTAAGGGGGAGAAAAAAAAAGATGTTTTAAAATGTAAAGCCCTTTTTCTAAAATATCAGATAAATTAGTTTTCTATTTGGTATATATTTAGATATCCTACTACTGGATTCTTTGTCTAAATGTTGGTTTCTGACCACAAAAGATTTTCTCGGTACATTTCTTCTGTACCGTTTTGGATGGAAACCACTGCACAAGTCACTGTCAGTGCAGTATTATTAGCCAAAACACATATTTTTTAAACCAATACCAAATCTGAAATGCAAAGGAAATACAGAAATGTAACAAAAAACTACCTAAATTTGTAACACTTTCTCACTACAAAAGACTTCATACTTACTCTTCTCTCAGAGAGGATATTTGAATTTACAACCACATCTTTAATTCAAAGATAAACGGCCTTCATCAGTTATTTGATCATAGCATGATGAGATTTAAACTCAAATTTCTAAGAATATATTGATAACATCATATGAAACTCCTGCTAATTGGTGCATGCCAGCCAGTGACTAAATCCACATTCCAGTCACGAAGATCGGTCTTGTATCACAGTTCATCCTAGACGGGGATGTATGTACATACCTGGAACACGCAGCCCCGCAGTATCTACCTCAGTAAGGCTATGTACTGTTTAAAAAAAGTAATTGCTTCAGTGTTTTGCTAGATAAAAGTCCATAAAATTGTAAGTGGAAGGATAAAATGGGCTTGTGTGCCTAAACACCTATTTTTAACACAAAAATTTGAAGAGGTAGTCCTTGATATCTGTAAAGCACTCCTCCCTTTTCTGTTCTTAACAGCATCCATAACAACTGGGTGCATAGCAATCCATTGCACTGTCTCCTCGTCCATTACGTATGAAAACACTACTAATCCACATTTCATAAATCAGGAACTGAAAGTATAGAAGGGTTAAGATGCATGCCAAAATCCTAAAAGAAATCTGTGGGAAAACAGGAGTACTTGTTGCTTACTCAGTTTGCCTCTAATATTTAGGATTCTCGGCAAATAAGTAGCTCTAAACTTGATAGAGACTTTTTTAAAAATATATAAACTTCAATTTTCATACTGAAACCGTGTTAATATCAAAAGCTAATTATTTTTTAAAAAATACATTAATTGTCCATCTCCTTGAAAAAAGAAAAAAATATTTCCATACCTGTTCATATATTTGAACCATAGATCCTGCTAGCTGATGTATTTTTGGTAAAGAACCCCAAACAGGGTGATTCTTTAGGTTTTTCTGGAGTACAGGTTCTAAGTAGGCACTGTAAATAGTTTGCAGTTGTTCTCTTTCTGGATAGCTAAAAAAAAAATACAACCCCAAATCATTATTGACTATCAATTTTTTTTAATTTCAAAATGAGTCAAAATTATACAAACAATTACTAAGAAATTTAAGTTAATAGCACTTCCATCTAACAGCCAAATAAAATTATCATTTTATTGCAATAGGCTGCTCTCAGAAATTATCTAAATACATCTGTTGATGTGTTCAAATTTAAAAACAAACTTCTTTTCAATTTCTCTAGTTTTGTAACCAAACAGCACCTTAATATAAAGCTGAAGAAAGCAGTTTACTGAAAGTAAAACCATCCAAAAGGAAACATATTTCAAACACTTAACTATCAACAAGCAGGTACAGATACCTCTAAGCTGGCTTCTAGTACTAAGAGGCACCAAACACCACCAAATCTGATGATCCCAAACTGTTAGAAAATATTAAAAACTAGAACATCCACACCTTCATAAAGACTAAACTGAGCAAGGGCCTTATAAACAGAGGCTAAATCTGAGTTCTGAGAGTTAGCCTAATTTCCACATACTTACTCAATTGCACAGAGACGAACAATAGAAGTAAATCTGGAAGTAAGTTTATGTCTTCCTAACATTCCTCCAGCTGACATGGAAGCCACAATTTGGATGTTTTCTAAACCAACCCATTCCAGATTTTCATCATAAAATCCTTGATATGTAAGAACCTTTAATAATTAAATAAATATTTAATTAAAAGAAAGTCAACAGAGTATCGTACAAAATAAAATGTAATGAAATAGTGAGAAGGATACTATTACTACTCTTTTCTTAATTGCCAGAGGTGTATTACTCTTCACAGCTTTGTACCAGCTGCAGACTTGCAGGACTTCCCTGTCCAGATCATTAAAGATGCTAAACAAGTACTGGCTTCCAAGTACACTGTGCGTCATTGATCACCAGTCTTTGGACCTGGCACTTTAGCCAGTTTTCAGCCCACCTCACTATCTGCAGCCTGTATCAACAGCTTTCCTATGAGGATCATTTGGGAGACAGCACCATGGTCTTAGTGTAAGTACAGGTAAGCTATATCCACTGCTCTCCCCTCATCAAGCATGACTTGCTTGGTGAATCCATGCTTACTACTCCTGGCAATTTTCTTGTCATTCATATGCCTATTGTGTTATAACTCATTGAGACAAGCACTGTCTTTACTTAATTACACAAATGAGCCAAATAAAAAAGTATCTTATTTCTGGCTGACACCTATGTGGTTTATCCAACTACAAAAAAAACTAACGCCAATGCAGATGCAGGGTGTTAACCCTGAAAATAATCAATGTAGTTACAGTAAATAACTACATACAACTAAATTAAATACTTACATACACTAAATTATATCCAGTATACTTTAGAGTCTCTATGAATAATAGACGTAAATGTTCACCTGCTGTAGAAAAGCCACAAGAGTGCTTGTTCCCCATTTATCAGGTTTGGGTAGATTGATGTCTTTCAAGTACAAAACAAGTCTTTCACAATCCTTTGGTCTGTATACTCGCCCAGTGTTTGTACTGATGACAATGCAAGTTTGACTTAATTTTTGTAGAAGATGTTGAGAAGTAGTTTGTGCACTGCAGTGAATGGTCGCAATCTGCGTGGATCGGAGTTGAGAAAATGCATAGTGAAGCAGCATCCTAGAAAAGCAAACATGTACATAAATATAAGCATAAGTAAGTTAAACTGCTGTGCATCCAAATATATTGCATAGTTTTTAAATTAAATTGCATATACTTCATCCTGTATTAATGGAATAGGTGAAGCATGAGGTTTGCTGAAATCAACATTCTTGCCTTTAAAATTATGCTATTTTCCATACACAAAATTCAGTAAAAGTGTACTGTACACAGCCACACAAAACAAAGAGCTAGTCTAAATATTTTGATTGTCATGATTCAACCCATCAAAAGAAGGAACCTAATATAGGCAAGAGGATGAGCTAAATTCAGTTGCCTGCACACAGGCCTCTAGTGCCTCTTGAAATAAGACTCGATACCTCTAGGCTGTTGCTCCACGGCAGCACAGATTTTCCAAAGGTCCTGTTTCATATCTAAAGCCACATTCAGATGTCTTTGACATATAGTGGCAGTCTGAACTTTCCCTGCAGAACTTCATAAGAATTCACCTATTTGCCACTACAGGTTTGTTTAATTGGTGACTTAAGAAGTGATACTCTATCAGAAAGTCATATGATAAAAGCATTATAACAGAATATTACAAATTCTGTCAAATAACTAGAAGTATATTTTACTTAAAATAGGAACTCCTTTTTACCCCTTTCCGCATCCTTCAGGACCCACAAGAAGAAATGGCTGCTTATTATTAATGTCTAGCCAGGGTCTAAAGTAATCTAAACCTCTCTGCATGTCAGGGGTTTGGATGACAGGAAGTGTTTGGAGATTACTGAAGTCATCAGCTGTTAGATTTTCAGGTTTTTTCAGCTGATACAACATTAGCTCTCCAGTATCAGCGTCGTAATATGTATCTAGGGGCTTCCTTGGATCTGGTGGAGACTCTTGTGTCCAACTGAAGAGCTTTAAAAAAAAAATAAAAAAAAAACTTAAATACATACTCCTAACAACAAGATCTACCATTTCAAGCCAATCTAAAGCATGTTCAAAGAATAATTCTGTAAAATCAAACATATAATTCTTGATTTGATAGTTTAAGGCTGCCTTTGAAAATTCAGTCATGTAATGCACATGATTTATGATTAAGTCCTTAACTAAACAATAACATATTACTTTTCCACTTTCATAATACAAAGAAATTAAGACAAATTTTATTTTGAAAAGGTTTACATATTTTTTTTTTAGACTGGGCAACATAATAATCTTAAGAATGACAAAACTCCTTCACATGCACCAGTAATTCCTAAAGCTGAGTAAAGCTTTACCATTTGCCCAGTAAATGTGCTATAGCTCCTGGCTGTCTTTGGGAAGGAACTATTTCCTTCTCTCCAACACAGAACGCAAGCGTGAATGTGGGAATAACTATCTCCAGGGTAAGTCTTCTGAAGACACTATGGATCAGCATACCCACATAGTTTTCCAACAACTATTATCTAGCCCTTGTGCCCTCAACTATCTACACAAAGACAGAAGCACGTACCAGCACATACAATACATAACCAGAAAGTAATGCTCAGAGAACAGATCACTAATGATGTGCAAAAAAAAATCCTCACATTATTATTTCAAGCATTCTGAACAGGAAAAACCCACTAAATTAAATCTGTATTACATATGCAATACTATAGACACACATAGTCTGCTACAGTGGGTCCCTGCAGAAAGCAGTATAGACAGAGGCCATTCATCATGTCTTTGTGCAACACCGAAGGAGTGCTGTCTGGGATGGATGCGTTAGCAGTGTATAAAGACACATGAAACATTCCTTTCCTTCTCTTCTATTTCCCTACAGACAACACAGATTACAATCAAATTAGAGCACAGAGATTACCTCTTTTGCAAATTCTTGTCGTGATTTCATGTTGAGATTGCCACCAAGACCACGTAACAAGTTAATAATAAACTGCCCACGATCAGTACACCCATGAAGATGAGACAGTCCATTCATCACAGTTCCAACTAAACTTGTTTCTACTACAGAGTCATTCTGTAAATTGAAAGTTGTAGTAAGATTTAACTATATTCCTCAATATAAATGTCATGTATTGTTAGCAGGCTAATATTACTTGTTGCTTTTTCACACGTGCAGAAACAGTGAAAGAACTCAACACTATTATTGTTCTAGAAAATTCATCTGACATTAAAATTGTTTATAAGCATTGATTTGGAGGTTTTAATTTCACACTGCGAAATTATGTAAATTAGGATAAGCAATCAACTTTCCTTAGAGATTTTGAGAATCTATTAGAAATAAACATAACTGTATACTGGAAATCTTCCTTTTGAACAGATTCTTTATGGATTTTGCTCTTTAGCACCAAACAGGATTTGCAATCTCAGGATCAATGTCATGTTTTTTCCTCTGTATCCACCTGAAATATTTTAGAAGTCTAAAAATCACCATGGGTAAAAGAACCAAGAGGAAAAACAATAACAAAGATACAGTAGGACCATATATGTTTCCCAAGGGGAAATAATGCAGAACTCTTAAAGACAAACTTACTGACCACAGTAGTGTGGATGCCTCCTAAATAATATTTTGCGCAATATAAGTTACTTGATCAGCGCAAATCCAACTCCTTCATAAGAAGGGGAGGCCAAGAAGCATACAGAATCCGTAAGTCCTTTAGTATATACAAAACAATTATTGTGATGTATATCCCAGAATCTAGATAATATACAAAGTTTCAGACTATCCTTTGGTTTGATATTGTAATCACATATTACTTTTCACCTATTAAAACATCCTTCAGTTAGAGTTTTGAGAAGAAGTTATATACTTAATTCCAAGTCAAATTAGTGGGAGCTGTTAACATCTAGCATTCTGAACAACCAAAATAATTTTTTAGATATTTCTATATCAACCTTTTTAGGTATCTAGCATTACATTTCTCCTCAACCTATTACAAGCTTTAGTTTGCACTGGGCAACTTGTTGACTTTTAGCCATTTTTTATATAGACAATAACATCAATCTAGAAAATAATTTCTTCACTTTTTCTTCTCTTTTATTTAGATATTCAAGTCTTTCAGATCTTTGAAAATATATAGAAAAATGTCTGGTACGGAATAATGCAGCACACATATTTCTGTGAAACTTAATAGCTGGTTTAATTAGTTAAAATTATACTGAATGTTTCAAAACATTAAGTATACCAATCAGGTTTTGGAAGCTTAACTAAGAAAAGTTACAGTATTAATTTTACTAAGGAAACGGAACAATTACTGTGGTCACAGCACCAAGCCTGCCAGAGTATAGGAAGTGTTTGGAAAATGCTCTACGGCACATGGTGTGATTCTTGGGGTGGTTCTGTGTAGGGCCAGGAACTTATGGGACCCTTTCAACTCAGGACATTCTTCGATTCTATTAAAAAAAACCCACTGAGATTATTTTTTCACTTGCAATTCAGAAATTAATCTGAATGATCTCTTCAGTGTTAAACGAGAAAAATGGATCATACTTAACAGAAGCGAACATTTGATTCAGTATTCATTTACTAACCTTCTTTACAACCCAGTTTAAAGCCTTTTCAAAATAGTCCCCAATCCAATTTTCAAGGTTGTATCTGCACTCTTCAGGTTGACTTCTTAGCCAAGACTTTATTAAAGCATTGAGATCTGTATCTTCATCACTAAGTCAAAACAAAACAAGATTCAGATAAATACAAGGCATCCACATCTTTAAATAGACTGGTTCAATGGAACAACAAAATTCCAGAAAAAGTTGAGGGAAATACTTTAACAATTTCTAATCAATATTTGGGCTCTCCAAGCCCAGGTTCTGCATGAACAAAGAATCCACCATGTTTTCCTGAAAAATTCTGAGGCATATCAGCCAAAAAATTGTAACATAACAGGACAAAAGGGACATGCAGCCTAAATCAAACTTCCTCAGTGACTGGCTTCATAACTGTAAGCTACTATTCAACTGCTCAGTCCACTTGAGAATACCTTTCAAGAAAAATAACTATATTTGCTTATTTTAAAAGCATGTAATACTCCTGTCACTTACCTCAGAAAGATCATTCCCATTCGAGATATTGTAGCAGGAGAGGCACAGCTAAGGTCATGAGTTTCAAATATAAAGTTGATATTTGAACCAAACTGAATTCTTTCTCCACTGGGCATAGTCAACAATCTGTTGTCATCCAAAACGGAATTCAAAGATTCAATCCATTCAGGATCGATATCACCATCACAAATTATCCATGAAGTAATATCTGTTTCCAAACACAAAAATAAAATATAAACCCAAGAAATCCACTTAGAAAATATCATCCCTTGCTATCTTAACACTATTTAGTACTCTCTCTTCATTATAGCTTAAACAGAGTTTCTATGAAAATATACCTTATATGCTTTAACCTCTGCCTATTTTTGCTTTCTTATCACAAAACGTGGAAAGTTTATATCAGGGTTCTTGATTGCAATTGTTACCAAATGGTTTTTTTACCTTATGCTATCCACAGATAATAATAAAACAATATAAAAATATAACTGAAAATGAACCATTTCAGTAATCTAGGCATAATAGCTCCCTCATAAACATACCTCGGGGTTCTCGTACCACTTGTCGAGCACTGTTTGTAAGCACACCATCCGACCATTCTCTGGTATCCATGTCAATACGGCCTAGCAACTGATGTCGAGGCATGGCTTTGGGATTCATTGTATATTGTTTCACTACTTTGCCAGTTTTACCAAGTGCTGCCTTTAACATCCGCCAAAGTGTTGATTTACCTCCACCACTTGGACCTACAATAACTACACCCATTCTTTGACGTAGTTGTTCATATAATTCCAAAGCCTTCTTGATCTAGATAATGAAAGAGATAATGGCTATGTGAAATTGTAAAGCTATATCAAACGTTCTATTTTTTTTTTAATTTACTTTGCATGCAAACACTTTCTTTTTATAATTTTAAATTTTGAAACAATAGATATTTGCAGAAATAATTAAAATTATTATACTAAAGAATATAAAGAAATTTATTTTGCATGTTAGAAGCATTTTACTAAATTATTATAAGAAAAATATTATCCATCTTTGGGCATATTTTTGCTGAGTAATTAATGAATCTCTAGTCACAAAAGTTCATCCAGTTCTACAGTAAATAAATAAAAACAAGACAAAGAACTGCTTGATAAAACCAAATAGTCACATATTTCATTCTTTCATTGTCCAAAATATTTACTGGAATTTGTACTTGGCTTGAATGAAACTGTGTCACATGTTCAGAGCTTAATTTTCCTTCAACTCTTTTTCTTTCAGTGACATAACTGATCTACCATGCTAAAGACACACAGCTAACTTTTCATATACATCTAATTAGAATCTTAGAGTTATTTTCACTTTTTTACAAAATACTTTTTTCAAAAGAAAACAAATTAACTGAATGTAATATAAATCAGTTCTAATCCAGAATAAATCATATTGTTTTGTTGTTGTAGATGATATTTACCTGTGTGCTTATAATTTCCAAGTTTGCTTCTTCAAAGACTTGATGTAAAGCTGCAGTTAACTCCATATATTCCACATCTTGAAAGTCAATGCCAGGAAATACATCTTTAACCAGCGCATCAAAACGTGCACAGTCTGCAAATGTAAGCTTTGATGTGGTATTAAGCCTCAAAGCTTGAACCACTATGTGACTTTCATTAACTGGAAATAAAAAGAGAGAAGACAGATCAGTTTAAGGTGCTTGTTGGATTGTTTTTGTTTTTACTATGAGTATATCAGCGCCTGAGTCTATACTGCTAAGACATTGAAATCAGAATCCCAGCACAGACTTCATTCCAGTTCATGTACCACTCTACTTGGAAGTTAGGCAAGGGCTTTACTCTAAGTTTGATATATGCCCACAAATGCATTCTGTATTAGGAGGATCAACTTTTCTGTCCTAAGCCAAACGAAAAAAAGTCTTTTAAGAATCACTCAAAATCATTCCAGAATGAATTCCTGCATCTATGTTCTTATCATCACATAGAAGTTCAATCTAGAATATGATTACAGTCTTTTGTGATCTCCTAGTAAAGGTGGACTTTCACAGATATTTTTTTTTCTTATCTAAATGACCTCCAGGTCCAAGCCATGGCTTCTCAAAACTCCAGTGAACAAGAAGGCTGCAGTGAATTATATTTGTACAAGATCCTAAGGAATTAAAAGTTTGGTATGGACAATCTTACTTTCTTGTTTTGTATCGCTTTTCTTCAGCTGATGAAGAAGACTGCCACAGCCTCTCAAAACAGTCTTCAATGCTCGTAAACCCCAATCATAGTGTTGCTGTGGTGTCAGAAGCTCTCTAAATTGGAACACAACAATATTGTAATAACCTTTAAGTTACAGTGCCTGAAACTTTGGTTTGGCAAATGAACACATTTATAATATGGTTTTGGGCAAAGGAGAAACTGACTCTTTGTAGTGTCACCTGAAATGCATTTCAGATATAAGCAATGACATTGGAATTTTCAAATGGGTTATATTCAACTGCTAATGTATTTATTATTGTCTCTATAAGCATTAACTATAACCTCTAATCTTTGTATTTTCTAATGCACATACTTTTAACCAAATAGTCACTTGCACTTCTACAGTTTCAAGAGCTTAAGTTCAATGCAACATTTGTGAACATTTATATGTTCGCATTCATATTTGGTGAGCACAGTAGGGGAGCAGCAATTTGCCCCCTTGAGAGTATAACCGCATTCCATATACTTTCACACCTCAACATCTCAATATATTGCAGTATTTTCATTTTTTTAAGTTAAATTAGTATCTACAGAGATTTGCATGACATACCATTTCTATTTAAGAGCTATAATGGTAGAGAACTAAAAAGGTAACTTTACTGAGTGGGGCAAGGTATGTGAAAGCAGCTTACCTTGCTAGATTAAAAATAGCCACTAATTTTCTACCCAGTACTTTAGCATCCTTAAAGCCTTCTGAATACAAAATCACTTCCGCAATGAGTTCATTGTCTGGATGAGTCATAGCAACTGGCCTGAAAAGTTGCTTGAGATTATCAGGCAGTTTTTGTCTTCCTCCATAACCTTTTCCAGCAGGATTCAAAGTGATAAAAATTCCAGAATTATGATCCATTTCAACCTAGCATTAGAAGTGCATTGCAACAGTATATTGTCAAATGACATGGTATTGAGAAATGCTGGGCAGATTATGCTTAGTTAGAGTAGTCAGTTTTTAAGTAAGTTTTGCTGTACCTTTTTTCCAAGCATCTCACATACAGGACTGTGTTTCTTCAATGCATGTTGAATTGTCTGAACCTGCATGGATACTGCAGACAATACAGCTTCCTCAAGTCTATTGAATTCATCAAAACAGCCCCAGGCACCACACTTCACTAAGCCCACAAATATGCGCCCCATTGACTTCACATCAATGCCCTTAAATTTAAAAAGAATAGTATCAAAATTCAAATAATGAGAAAATATAAAAGATTGTCTTCCCACCCATTAAAAAATAATTCATTAGAAATATCCACTAATTTCTAATGGCAATTGACAAATTATCAGAATTATTTCTAGAATATTATTAACACTAAGAATATTATTAATAATTGATGTTACATACTTCTATAATAATATTATAGTATTAATGTTGTTTCTAGAATATTATATTGCTTTATTAAGTATGGGCATAGATATCCATTTCCTAAATTAAACAGAAGCATATTCACCTCATCACAATTAAAGACTAAAACTTGTCTTCCAAGAAGTCCACCTAAGGCCTTTACTGATTCTGTCTTCCCTGTTCCAGCTGGACCATAGGGATTTCCTCCAAGGCCCATCTTCATGGCCTGAGTGAGAGTCAGGTAACACTTATCTGTCAAAGGTGTATAAACAAGTTTAGGGGAATTGCCCTGTAGAAACAAAACAAATTATATTGATTAGTAGACAGAAATTATTGCTGATGTAATTTCATTAATAAATAATGAATTTGAAAATATAATGCAATAGCCAAGATTATTAATTTGATTCAATGCTTTCCTGATTTTATACTAAATGCCAAAGCATTGTTCAAAACTTTTTTAGAATTACAGATGAAATTGCATTCAGATAAATAAAAGTAGCAATCATATTAGAAAATATTTGTATGATAATGCAGCTGCTTTCCGTACAACTTGCATTAACCCCATCAATATCAAGAATGAAAATTATTACCCTATTTTTCAATATTTTCTATTAAATAGCATGCTAAGGATACAATGAAGTTTTAAAAAATGGCAACAGTTGGGAGACAACTAGCAGCATGTATGAAATGAGAAAGTGTTTGATACATATAAAAGCCACTAAGTAAAAATTAAAAATATCACACCTGATATTCATAAGTATATTGCAGTTCAGCATCTACCATTTGAACATAACATTTTTGGTCTTTCATGTAAAATCTCAGCTGCTTCTTCCAAGCCCAGTCTTCAACATCATGAACCTGAGCTTGATTCAGCTGCTTCACCACATCAATGTTATGAATGATATCAAGAATTAGAGCTTTAAGCTTAAGCTCAAGGATTCCTGATTCTGCAATCAATCACACACAAAAGAAAAAAAAAAATCATAACAGTGTAGTAATGCACACGTTACCTATTAGGTATATATATCCAAGTTCATTGTGCTGCTTTCTATTATCAGCAGACTTTATTCAGATCTTGTTTGAATTATCTATAGAAATGCCTTTTTTACTTGCTAAAGCAAACAGCATAAAATGAGGTCCTGACATAGTGTAAACCACCATGTAACTCCAGTCATTTTGAAGTGATTTTGTTTGCTTCTACATTCAAAAGAGAGAGAAAGAGAGAGGCTATTCTGCAAAGTAATTTATTCCAGGAGTGTTTACAGCCATGTCCCCTTCAGCAATCAGCGTGGTATAACCTGTTGAGTGTTCTGCTGAGGATCTGAGGACCACACTACACACACTCTGGAGATTTTACTCAGGATAATTAGAGTGATGTGGAATGAATGTTCATTAGCAAATTGCATGCATTAAGTGTATTCTTAGAACATACTGTTTAATTCAGTTTCATTTGAAAGTTATCCAAATTTGTGTGCTTCTAGACTGTTCCACAATGGGAATTAAATCAAACTAAGTGGGAATAATAAGGAAATTCAATACAAAATCCCACCTATTATCTAAGCTAAAAAGTTACTGTAAATGTATTACACAATAGATAGAATGAACACTCTTCTGTAACTGATGACATTTCTCAAATGGCTATAGAAAAGAGTGCAGAAGGGGAGCTCAGATAAAGAACCACATTCATAGACTGCTGAAGGTAGGTGATATGAATCCTATTCCTAATTAATGTACCAATGTTTACAGTTCACAAATTATAAACTAGAATTTAATGTAGTAAACAGCTATACAAATGTGGTGGATGACTCAACTACATGTCAAATTGAGTCTACAGAATTTTATATCTGAGATAGTCACTCAAAGTCCTGCCTCTGGTCAAAAGAGAAATAAGCACTCAGAGACATAATTGTTCTAATTAATTTGGACTATACTGGATTCAGAACAATCATCTTTTGGGAATAACTAGCTTATTTGTTTTGCCTCAGAGGTACTAAGGAATTACTAGTTTAGAGGCATATGTATACATCTAACATAGAAAAAGAGAATTAACTACACAGTTATACAGAATATATTGGCTTGACGTAATGTACCTCAACTGCTGTTTGGCCACATCCTGTGAAACATAACACTAGAGCACAGTTCAGTAGGTGAGGACAAATTATCAGTAGATATATAAATCAAAAGATAGAAACTTACTTAAAAAATTAAGAAAATATGTTTGCAAACACATCAATTCTCCAAGATAATTTTTAACCTAAATAAAAGTTCTTTGTTCCTTCTGAAATATTAAAAACCCTAATCTTGGCAGTAATAGGTGAGTAATTTTATGTAACTCAGATTGAGACAGGTTTATATAATTTCCTGTTCAAATAAACAGAATATAAAACACTACACAACTACAGTCATAATAAAGAATTATATATTAATTGTTATTTTTATACCTGTACTCCCAGCATCTTCTATGCCACTACCGATGTTAGTATAATGATCCAGTTTAGCCATGAGTTCTAATTCTAATTGTTGCAGATTATGGTTTTTTATAGCACTTTCAACATCTTCAGTGAACTGAATTTGTTCTGCCAAGGAAAGAATCTTTAAAAGAAAAAGCTCAAATTATATTTTATAAATACAGAACACAGAAAACCCAACCATTTTTTCAATTAATTTGCAATTGCTTATTATGCTTGATGTTTTATATATTTTTATTGTTTAATTTTTAAACAAAGCTATACATTTGTTATGCTCTTAATAACAAATACAGCCATCTTAAAACCTGACAAAATTTTTCCAGAACTTGCAATGTAATATAATACAGGTCCCTCAGATGTCCTAAAGCATGCAGTAGCAAAATTTATAAGCCTTTATTTCCATTAAATGATATGTCAGATGGAAATCACCATATCATATGCATGCTGAGCCCATATTAAACAGCCTCTCACTTGTTGTGTCACTGATCTAATACCACAATCCTTTGCATTCTAGTCTTCAACACACCACTTATCTTCTAACTACTTTACGTTCAGTGTAAGAACCCTGTCTGAGCTACGAAGGTTCAGTCAAACTTGGAACTGGGCAGAAAATTCCACCAATCATGCCAATCTGAATATTGTAACAGTAAGTACATTCTGGGGGAGAAAGAGAGCAATCAGCAGTCCTGTGAATGACAAGGGCCTGTGCCAGAACGTGATCACAAGAAACAACAAAATGGGGCTTAAGTAGGGTCACCTTCAGCACTTTTTGTGTCAGCAAGGAAGTTCCTACAGGGCACCATTATGGAGAACTCTCTCAAACCTTCTCTCAGAACTCAACACGCTCTGTGCCTCTGAAGTGCCTGTACACTGTGCATGCATTATGGGGAATAAACATGAGTTAAGAGATCTGTGTGCAGTTGCAGGGCTCCAATTTTGTTGGGAATATGGAGATGTGGTGTGATGACTCCCACAGCTGGAGTGTAGCAATCAAGCAGTACATACTCTTTAGAAAGGACAGGCAGGGAATACAAGGAGTGGGAGTTGCCCTTTACATAAGGAAACAGTTGGAGCGCATGGGGTTCTAGATGGCCCTGCTTGGGCAAGAAGTTGGACCAGATGAGGTTTAGAGGTCACTTCCCACTACATTCATTCTGGTTTTATGTGATGCTCTCTCGTATTGGTCAAAATTCATTAAACAATTTCATATTCATTATTATTTCTGCTTATATAGCTAAGCTTCAGAAACTCTACTACTTTAATCAGATTCAAAAAGGGCTTTTTGATGTTACTAAGTCTTAGCAGCCCTGCACATAACATTCAGTACCAAGTAAGATCAATATTTATATCAAATTTAATAAATACATAGATGTTAAATCAGGTGCCATGTAAAAGAATATTTCAAATGTTTACAATGGAATTATGAGAACACGGAATTATGAGAATCTTTGAGAATTTCTCTATACAATAAATGAGTAAAATGGATTTGTTTGGGATTATATTCTTCCAAATCCAAATGTATACTACTTTATGAGACTGCAAAAAATAACTTATTTGGTAAATCTAAGACTACACAGTGGCATTACTGGAAGAACTACTACCTGGGAAGGGAAGAGTGATGGATCAATTGAACCTTGTGATTTTTTTCCAGCATCTACACATTCAATTAACATTTTTTTCAGGGTCTCCTTCATCTCCAAAGCCAAATTGTTTAGCCACACCTGACAAAGAGATGAAAAAAACCTCAAAAACTACATCACAAATTAATTTCTCAAAGATGCTTGAAGTAGATTGGGATGCGATTTTCTTACCTCCACATCATTTGACAGAAGAACTTTATTTCTAAGTGGCACAGTTTCTCCTTCTACAGACTTCATGGCAACTATGTATTTAAATTCTTTATCAAAACTCACACTATTAATGCCTATTAATCAGAAAAAAATAAAAACAATAGTTATATACTGTCAAAGTCAAACATTAATTCCTTAGACTCTACTCATGAAAAGAGAGGGGGGGAAAAAGCCTGCACCATATTATTTAGCTTTGAAGAAGCTTATTTCTAAATAAGTACATTTCACAAATGGACATTGATGCATTACCAGCAAAAAGTTTCTTAAGATGAGACTGGATAACCAGAGGATTCGTAGATTGCCCTAAAATTTCTAACAAGTCATCATCTCCAATGAAATAGAATCTTGGAAATGCTGAGCGCTTTTCCTATATAAAAATAAAGCAAATCAGTTTTGGTGATTTAAATTCAAATTTACTGACTTTCTTTATAAAAAACCCTATTAATGTTAGCTGTACCTCCAGAAACTCATTCAAAGACTTCTGACATCTCTGAAGCTGGTCAAGTATGGTAATTAAGGTATTTTTTATTCCTGTCCGGGCATTCAGTGATGTTATCCTATTGTCACTCTTGATATCTGACATAATGGATCTTGACAGAAAAAAAAAAGAATAATTCATAAACCCATTATAATTTAAATACGATATATAAGTAGCTATGTAAAAATTAATACACAGGGAAGTAATACAAACAGTTGATATACCTTTCAGTTTTCAGTAGTTATGATGAAACAGCAGAATTTACATCAATGTCTTTCCAATGTAATTTAAAAAGAACTGTTTCTTGCTAAAATTTCTCTACCCAAAGCCAAGAAAATTCAATTCTTGATTTTTATTTCTTTAGAAGTCATTTCAACATAAACCAAGACAGAAAAAGTTACATTATCTTCCTATACTTGTAAAACCTACTCTCTTTTTATCTTTTGACTTGTTTGGAACAAACCACCTGTTTTTCCCAGAAGTCTCTATGTACTTTCTTGGCAAACAAAGTACTTGTATTTATTATATCACCTCTACTGCTCACAAGACTGATCTTGGGTTTGGCTGCCTTGTTCATCATCTTTTATGTGATTCCTTTCTTCGCAAGTACCCTATTAAAGGAAAACGTTACCACCTTTACTCAGATATGTCACCCTCACACATATATATCTACTGAATTCTTGTTGCTGACCTTCCTCTCCATACATATTCCAATTGTTCCATATATTTTCACCACAAAGAATGTTCTAGACTATATATGTCAAAGATGTTAGAAAAAAAATAGTTGCATTCCATATCACTAACCTAAAGTTTTCATCAACTCTGTTAAAACGAGCCTGTTCTTTGGGCAGAGCTCCACGACCAAATATCGGTTCCAAATAGACCCATTTCCTTTGGATTTGGTTTAAATTCTGTAGATACTCATCCAAGTCAGCTAGCTTTTTCTCCCAGACGGACACTTTATCTTCAAAACCTTTGTAGTATGGAGAGTCCTTAAGAGACTGTAGAAGACAGCGCTGATCTCCAACTTGGTTGACTATGTCCTTCCAGTCTTTAATAAGCCTGATAGTCTTGCCTTGGCTATCTTCATAATCTGTTAACATAAAGACAGCTCCAACTCCCCAGAGTTCAAGCTCACGTAATGCTTCTCTGATTGTGATTTCACCTTGGGCTCGACAATTCAAATCCTATTTAAAAGCAAAAATAGATTTCATAAGAAACTACAGAGATCGCAATAAACTTTCAAGTTCTACTCCTATAGTAGTAACACTTTATGCATACAGAACAACATATATGACACAAAAGAAACCATAAAAAATTTTATTTCCTTTATTTGAAATTATTCATACCTTAAGGTCCATTGCTTTTTCTGTGATGGTATCTGTCACTTTTAATAGATCTCCAAATAACAGGCCCTCAAGTGTAGTGCCTCGAGGAAGACCCAGAAGACGAAAGAGATCTAGCCAATGGTCTGGAGAAAGATGTTCTCCCCTTACGTATTTTAGGAGTGGAATTACCATCTATAGAAAAAATGCAAGTGTGAATCTATCTAGTCTTTATGAAAATTGCATTGCTTTCATTACAGACTGACATGCTATTCAAACAAAACCCAAAAAAATTAATTCTTGAACTAAGGTGCATTTTTTCCAATTCCTGGATTTAAAGTTAAGGAGTATCATTCTGAAAAAAAAACTCATTATTGAATGTGTCTCTATGTAACCTGTAATGACCTTCCTATTCACTGTATGGAACTAAAGTTTCTCAAAGGTAAGCAAAATGTTCCAAATAGTATCAGAAGATATTTTATTAAATTTTAACTGAATTTACTGTAAAAAATGAACAATGAGCTATAGAAGGAAGTCCATTACCCACTAATACCAAAACATTCTTTGCTTCATAGGCCTTTTTGCAATTCATAGAATCATAAAACTATTTGGGTTGAAAAGGACCTTTAAGATCATCTTGTTCCAACCCCCATGCCATGGGCAGGGATTTCTTCCATTAAACCAGATTGTTCAAAGTCCCATCCAACCTGGCCTTGAACACTTCCAGGGTAAATATCATCTTACTTTATATTTGTCCACTTCTTTTTGCAACTTTACTGTCATTACAGTATGTTCTTCCATCTTCCTCAATTTGTCATGCCAGTTAAACAAAAATTCTTCAAATAGGTATGTTTTACTTCTGCATGAAAATCAAATACAAAAAGGTCAGTTTTACACGGTACTATAACCACACATGTATGTTTATTAAAAATAAAACAACAAAATCATACCTAAAAGTAATCCAGTCTTCTTTGGCTTTTTCACGAAAACCTTGATAAAACTCTTCGTACAGTGCCCAGACCTCTGCACAGCTCTTAATATCTTGACTTACAACTGCTGACAATGAGAAGTCAGGCTCTTCCAACTTAAAATGATGGCATTCTTCACTGAATAAAAAGGTCACTGTATTATGCATTACATTATTCCACTGTACATTTAGGGTTTAAGAAATGACATCATACAGAAATAATCACATTTTTTTAAGAAATGTCATTAACTTTATTAAAGAACATTGCTGCCAACTGAAATTTTCTTAGTCTCCTTCTTGAATATAAATAATAAAGGAATATGAGGGATAACTCCTACACATTATCTTCTCCCATATTGACAATTATTTTCTATAAACTTTCATTTCTCTTTATGAGAAGAGTTAATTAATTTGTGCCCTCAAAAACAAAACTTGAAAGAAAATAATTTTCAACTGAGTATTTCTTCCTGCTAGGTAAAAAGAATAGGCTGATTTTATTTATTGTCCTTTACGTGCTAAAGTAAGAAGCTAAATAGAAAACGTTGTCTTCTGAAGATCTGCAATAATTTACTAATTATTATTTTTATAATATTTTTTACTCATTGTTGTTGCTGTTGTTATTATTGTTGTTAATATTATCATTCTTGTTGGGTTTTCTGTTTGTTTGTTTTCTGAAAGTAGACAACCAGAGCAAAAACCCTTTTCTTTTTCTCAACAGTCTACCAGATTGGGCACTTACTCAAGAAACAGGAGAGGTGAGCTCCTGCCCACTTAAGTTACAAGAGGACTGAGGTCCTCCTTGGACCAATACTCCAAACTTTCTCTTAGTAAGAATTTCAGAAGTCAGAATGAAACTTATAGTGTACAGACTTCCTTATATGAAAGCTTAAGAGACTTCTCAAATTTTTGCATTCAAAAAAACTCTAGAAAAACTTTGCTTGAGAAATTCTTGTTATGTAAAATCAACAAAAATGACCCTGAAAAGCTGATGAAAAATATGTAATACAAATCAAATTCCTTATATTATCTATTGTGATAAAAATTAGTTAACATTTTCTGAGTTACTATTGCTTCAAAAGACCCATACGTTAATGAATAAGATATACAGGGAAATAAATATACATACATGAGTTTTTCTTTCACAGTTTCAAGTTCATCAAATTCTTTTTTCTTTTCCTTTATGATCTCAGCACTTCTCTCAAGTACATCCTGATCTCCTGTTTCAATGACATCATCACTTGGCTTTAGCTGATCCCAGCGTGCTTTAAATTTTTCCAGGTCTTGAAGATATATATTAATACGTGAAATCACATTTCCTTTCATCATTTCAATCTGCAAAACAAGAGGTAAAATTGCCTTCCTTCAATGGCTTGTATCTACAACTATGATCAAAATCAAAGTATCAACTTCAAAACTTGATAACTACAACTTGATCAAAAATCAAACTCAAAAAACTTCTTGTATAATACTCCAGGAAATAGCTCAACTCAAAACTGGTTTTGTGTTTAAAGGAGACAATATTTTTTCTTTTATTATGCTGGTATTTGAGACCTATTTATGCACTATGCTACCTATCTAGCCCGCATCGTATAGTACTTAGAAAAACTGCTATATTTATATGATATATTGATATCCTCAGTAGAACTTCAAATGAGTTCAGCAATTTGCCCATGGACTGGAATTACAGCAGAGTTTAGCAAAGTTATGTGAAAATAAAACAACCACCTTCAGTACTAAAAGCATGATAAAGCAATAAAAATGCTATATTTTAAGTGTTACCCTGTTTTCTTCAGTTAACCACTGCATTTATTAATTTCTGTCACCAGAAAGTTGTTTTGAGGAAGATGTTCAACAATGTAGCATTTATTTCAGCATCAGTTCTACAGAAGTTTCAGCTATATACTGCTTAAGAGTTTAAGTATTCTTCCTTTGAAGGCTCTCCCTCAACTCAATAATGCTGTGTTAACACTGAACTGAGAGCATTTAATCCAAGGAAAAAGGTACTTTTCCAGACTTATTCAAAATAATTTCAATATTTACAGGTAAAGTGTTACTCTTTCATTATTACCTGTTCTGCAATCATAAGCTGGTGGCTTTCCATCATTAATTCAAATTTATCCCATGTAGCTCTTAGGTTACTGATAGTGTTCAAACCTGCACCAGCCACAGTTCGCAAAAGTTTGTTTTTATCTTCAGCTTCTTGAAACAGGTGAAAAATCTAAAATCAGAAAGACTAAAAGTAAGCGTGAATGCAAAAATTCAGCAAATCCTGTTTATCTCAACTGTAAGCAAATACCAATCACCAACTGTGCATGCACAGATAATAATCTTACATATAGCTGCTTTTTTAATACTGCTTAAAGCATAAAATTAAAACATTGAAAAAAGTGGTATCTGAGCTATTTAGAGAAATTTTAAATTTTGATCCTGACGTGAGATATAGAGAAGTGAATGATAACAATGAAACAGGTAAGTTTCTTTATATATTGCAGAGATGACTCAATCAAATTAGAGAACAGCACCAGAGCAACAGAATTCTATAAATATGTGAATATGTATAAATATGTGTATATGTGTGCTGGGACTGGCTGGGATGGAGTTAATTTTTTTCACAGTAGCTGGTATGGGGCTGCGTTTTGGACTTTTGATGAAAATGACGTGATAGCACAGGCACGTTTTAGTTACTACCGAGCAGGGCTTGCACGGAATCAAGGCCTTTCCTGCTTCTTACTTGACCCCACCAGTGAGGAGGCAGAGGGTGCACAAGGAGTTGTTAGGGGACACAGCCAGGACAGTTGGAGATGGTTGAATGCCTGCCTGCCCATGGGAAGTGGTGAATGCGTTCCTTGTTTTGCTTTACCTATTAAACTGTCTTCATCTCAACCCACCAGACATAGCCAGGCAGAGATATTCTGTGCCATGTAATATTGCCCTTTTCCTTCTTTCTTTCCTTCCTTTCTTTTCTTTTTCTTTTACTCATATAAAAGAATACCATTTTTTGTGACCTGACAAATTGATCTTTTTTTCCCCACATATTAAGTGCCAACAAATTTTAAGAGAAAAACCAAACCAACTCTTTTTAAACTGTGGAAGTCAGAAGAATCATCTGAGATAAACACAGTTTAAAGTTCTACACATTTACCAAAATGTCCTGTTACGTACGTTTTTCTTTAAAAATTAAGAAGAGACAAGAGGCACTAACGATAAGAAGCAACTCTCTTCAACATCCAAAAATCCAAAAAAAGAGTTTCTACAAAATGTAAATAATTCTACCCAACCTAACACAGTCCTTGCTGAGTAAGCAGCCAAACAGTTAATCCAAGATAAAGATCAAGCTAAAATTAGATGTCTGTACATGGACTTATTAAGCCGGCATCTAAAATTCCATTATCACCAAAGAAACACTGCCAACCTTGCATGAATGTTGGAAATGCATCTCAGTTACTCTAAAACTGCACTTTTGGGCAACTGGACTAGACTTCTGCTGAGTATATTAACAGCACACATACTGCAGACAGCTGCACATATAAAGCTAAACTCTGATGCACTCATTTAGAACTGAGTCCTTCAAAGTATAAATATTGTCCACTGGGAAGGGTTAATATGGGTTTTGTAAAATTCCACAATTTTGTAGAACCAGAGCTCTTTAAGGGCGTCTGTAAAGGTATGGATGGCAGAAAATTAAATCATATATTCCAGTTGAGTTTCCAGAAAGCTTTCAAGACAAACCCTCACCAAAGGCATTTAAGGAAAACTGGTAACCTTGCTAAAAGAACAAAGGTCCTTGCACAGATAATTAATTTGGTAAAAGACAGAAAACAGCAATAGGAAGAAATAGCTAGTTCCTGCGATAGAAAAAGGTCACCCATAGCATTCTGAAGGTACCTGTGCTGGACAGCTCAAGGTTTTTATGAAAGATTTGGAAAAGACCACCAGCCTGTGAGATCAGAAAGTTTATTGATGCTACTATGCTATTCCAGATATTAAAATACTTCACCTGTGAAGAACTGCAAAATGAACTCAGCAGAAATAGTGACTGATGATACTGGTGACAAACAAAACTCAAGTAGATAGCCATGAAGTGACTTACATGTGAAAAAATAAATTTCACATGTAGAAGTTGAGTTCTAAGCTAAAAACTGCACTTCAGGCTTGTTATCTTGGAGTTATGACAGCTAGTTTTACAAAAATGCTTGCTCAATCTAAGCAGTGGGAAACAAATCAAATATTAGGAGTTACAGGGATCAAAAAGATAATAAAAGAGGTAATATTGCTCTTTCATCATATAAACCCACTATTCATATATTAAAAACTGAAAAAATTCTGTTGGTCCCACAGAAAAGTGAAATATAAAGAAAAGATTTACCGAAAAACAACATGGATGATCAAAGTTATGAGTGGGTTTATGCATAAGAAAAGATTAGGTAAACTAACGCTCTTCAATCTAGAAGAGAGATGGCTGATACCAGACACAACAAAGAACAATGCAATCATGCATCATGAAAAGGAACAATAGGAACCGATTGGTCCATATGTCTTCCAATATAAGACATAAACAGATGGCAGGTGAAAAAAACAAAATAAAAGGAGGGGTTCTTTGTGTAATGGGTAACCTATCTACACTTTACCAGTGTATATTTTGGATATCAAACGTGTATTTGCTTTCAAAGAAGACAAGGTAAGGTTGTTGAAACAAAATCCACTGAATGTTACTGTATGATCAAGAACCACATAAAACTCAAAAAGGTTCTGGTTGGAGGTTAGAAGTAAGGATACTAATTTTATGTTTTCCCATAGGTAACCCACTCTACTGTTGGACACAAATTACTATGCTACATGAACTACTGCCTTGACCCTATATGACTACTGCATAATCTGTAGCAGTTATTATTAAATATAAGTTTCCATACTAGAAAGTAATTACATTTTTTATAGCTGTTGTTCTGGATGTGATAAAATAGTATCTTACCCCTTCTTTTCGTTCATGTAGGCTTAAGTATTTTAAATTGTCTTCTGCTATTTCCTCAACAGTCTGGGGCCTAATCACTAATGTTTCCATGGCATCAGAGAGAAATGAAGAAACATCACATAGGTGAGCTACATAATGATGAAAAACAAAGTTATCATGGAGAAAATATTTGTAATTTTAAATATCTAAGTTAGACAAATGCACAATGATACAACATTGTCATAAGTATGCAAAGTATTTTCTTTAAAAATTGCAGACTCCAATCTTATATACTACCTCAACAAAAATTGCAATTTGTGTTTACACATAGCTTTTTAAATGTAATCCACTGCATTAAATATATAATTTAGATCATAAGTATCATAGTCGCTTCTGAACACCAAATGTAAATACGTAAGGCATTTGTTCATATACTTTCAAAACCTGTATAGGTCTTTTTTGGGTAAACAAAAACAGGTGTTAAAATTGCTTTGGGATTTTTGTTGGGGACTTTTTTGTTTTGGTTTGGTTCTTTTAGAGAAGGTAAATAACTAAAGCCACCTTGCTTTACATATTGAAAAGACTCACAAAAAATGCTCAGTGAAGCTATAATGTTGTATGTTCCTACCAAAGCAGATAATTTTTGGCACTGAGAAAAGAGCTGTACAGTTCTTACAGGAAAGATTCACCTTTCAGGCCATGGAAGTAATTTACTTTCTGCACAACCCCCATTCTGTGATGATTGTTAGATTCGAAGCAAAAAGCACTGTTATTTCTCATCATGTACACCTTATTCAATTTTGCCCTATTCTTCAAGATAGAAAGACCATTCAAAATTAGGGAAACATTTTGCATTCTTTAACACTTTGTGTTTTGACAATCTAAGTGACAAGTAACTTTATGGAATAAGTCTAGATTATTTAAGATTCTTCATTAAGCACTTCAATTTGCAAAAGAAAAAACCTAATAATATTTTTATTTTTATGATGCCTCCTCAAACACCTAAATAATTTTCCTCCCTCAAACAGCATATAAATTTTTCCTCTCTGTAACAACAAAGAAATATTCCTTCAGTTAAAATAAACAAGCAAAATAATGTTCATATGTATTCTTTTACATCTAAAATAGATGTGGCCAAAGCAAGTGAACAGCAAAGATACACATGGACATCAAAGGGTCTTAGGTTAGGCCTGTAGTGAAAAAGTAGTGTTGAAGAATACACAGTAATAACAGATTACTTTCTCTGCACTGTGATTTCTGCAGCTCACTCTGTCTGAGAGGAAAGTATTTCTTTAAAAGAGTATTTACATTAAGACAAATGTCCCCATGTAGCACAGATCCAAAACAAACAAAAATACTATCCATTAAAGTTATTTACCTTGAATAGATTTTCTCAAAGACATGACTAGAACATCATACAACTTCTGGATGAAATCATCAATTGCAGTTTTGACAGGGTTGCAGTTGACAGTTAAACAATCTATCCTGATGGTGCTTCAAGAAAAAAGATTAAAAGACAGTAAATATTCAGCAGCATACCTACATGTCAGTCTCTCTAGGATCTACGCATGTCTATAAGTTACCCTGACTTTTCAGCCAGATAAAAAATTTCCCTCATAATTCTAAAACTAAGAGTCATAGCTTATTGGGAAAATTACTCACAAAATTGAAATATTTTCAACAATATGCATATATATGCAGTTCTAAGGGGAATGAGGTCCAAGGCTCTGCTTCTCCAAATAGTTAGAAATGGCTTGACTTAATAGAACCAGTGTCACAAAATTCAAAAAGGCTGTTACCATTCTCAAAAGAAAAATATTTTCATTATTTGTACACTCATGTCCTTAAATCTTTAATTTCCATGAGAATTTACTAACCCAGCCTTCAATAGTCCAAAGAACAGAAGAAAAGCATAGCAAGTAATTTCAAGGCCTCTTATCTAATATTTCACAGTGACCATAAGTAGATGCCTAATGAACACTAAGAAAAAGTCTTGGAACCTTTCTGAGTACCCTCCCTCAACACCAACATTTTCAACTCATAGCACTAATCAGCAACATGTTGTTTCTGGCTGTAAGACACACCAGTCAATTTCTCTTCTATTCACCTCAGTCTGTCCAGACTGACCAAATCTTTACTACCCAGAGTATCATTTAGACAAGTTCTACCAGTCCACTCTCCAGAATGAAATGTCATCTCTTTTTCCTTGTTCTGAACGTGATTCCTACTAGTTTTACTTGAGAATTCTAGCCATACAGCACAGTAACTTCTATGGGAATATATGTAAGAATAAAAGCCTGTGCCTATGCTGGCATATTTTAAACTATAATTTATAAGAGGTAATCAAATGTATCAATACAGGAATTATTTCATGTATAAACATTTATTATGTCTGTTCCTGATTGTCATGTATATTTCACATGTATAGGACTTAATTAAAAGATTTGTTAAAATATCATGTTTTGAAATATTTAAGAATCGGCCCTGAATTTTGAGTTTCCCATCACATAAAATGAAGTAATTAAAAGTTTTCAGAGAAGGTTGCACAGATAAAAGACAGTAAGTGTATAAAAATAAAATGAAAAAAATTAAAATCTAAACATTAAAAAAAATACATCAATATTTTAAAAACTCTTGAAGTTCTATCTATACCTTCATGTAAAAAGAAAATCTCTACTTTTATTACTACCTTTAAAGTATCTGATAGAATATATTGTTCAAACAAAAGAACAGAGTTACACTATACCTTGGAAGACGTTCTGCTTCTTTCCCTCTCACTTTTAACGCCTTAAAGTTTTTTTCCCAGTCCTGTTTGCTAGAAAGATGTGTCTCCACCAAAGTTTCCATATCTACTTGGCCAATTACGATCCATTCCTTTCCAGCATTATTTTTGATTTCATGAAAAAGAAATATTTTCCATACTAAAAAAAATGTTTCTCAATAATATTAAAATACTTTAATAATGCTTCCAAGCTATATTCTCTTTAACCTTTGTGTTCCTTCAACTATATAGAGATTCTCTTAGTGCAAAAATTAGAAGGCACAAAATGGTTTGACATATTCACAATTTAAGGATAACCAAAACAGTAGGACTGAAAAGACAGCTATAATACAGAAGTTTCGATGGGAGCTGTACACGTATCTCAAGTTAGGCATGTGTTTAAGTGGTTGACTTAACATGGATGGACTTACTAACTTTTCCTTAGATGTCTTGCAGAAAAGGTCAATAAGGCACAAATGTTAAAGCTCAGTTACTTCTAGTGTCCAAAGCATAAAATGACACAAATCTAAGATAAAAAGAACATGAGTCAGTCCAGTATTGAAAATACCTTGAATTCATTAGAAGCATCTGCCAGCCTTCTGAACAAATCCTCTGCTTTAGTGAAGGCAGTCAGAAATCCATTCGCATTTCTTTCAGTCATAACAGTGAATATAGACTCCTCCTCTGCTTCACTTACTCCCCTAAACTGATTTGGAATAGAGATGAATCTCTTCATTTCTCTATAATATCTAGCTCGTACTTCTTCAAAAGGAGGTCTGAATTGCAACCGGCCTTGCCTAAGAAGTGAAACAGATCATAGAAAAATAAAAATTTTAATGTAAAACCTGAGCCTGAATATTTTCTTATGCAGCAAAAAAAAAAAAAAAAAAGGTGTTACTTGAACGTTAAATCAATATTTATCTCTGGTAAATT
>JAWWEE010000001.1:40991309-41006727 GCA_035221455.1 Xenops minutus | reverse complement strand
ACCTGAGCCTGAATATTTTCTTATACAGAAAAAAAAACAATCTTACTTGAATGTTAAATCAATATTTATCTCTGGTAAATTCTCATTGAGTGCTTCTAGGCCCATTTGATACTGATGCTCCAGAGCTTTGTAAAGTTGATGATTCCAGTGTTGTCTCCAAGCTTTCATATCACTTGATTTGAAACCCTAAAATTTAACAATGTTTATTTTTGTTACTGTTTTATTTTATATCTCAGACCATAATTATCACGCAGTATGATGTCTGAAGACTACAATCTTAGTAAAGTTCAGTGAAGTATTACACTGCTGGAACAGACTTCCCAGGGAAGTGATCATGGCACCAAGCCTGTCAGAGTTTAAGGACCACCTGGACAACATACTTAAGTCATATGGTTTAGTTTTAGGGAGTCCTGTGAGGAGCAGGCAGTTGGACTTGATAGTCCTTGACAGTCGGACTTGATGGTCCTTGACAGTCCCCTCTAACTCAAGATATTCTTTGGTAATGTGATCAGTTTGAACATTAAGAAGATCTAGATATATAAAGTTAATATAGGAATAACAAAAAAGAATCCAAATCAAACAGTCTCTATGGCAGTTAAGCGTAAGAACTTCACTGAAGTTTACTGTAAGGTTCTTCAAGATTACTCCAAAATGCACAGGACTCAGTTAGAAATAAGATAAAGAGCTGTCTGAATGAAAGATGTGAACCTGTATCACACCTTTTACTTATAATATGTAAGCTATCTTTTAAACAGTATTTCCAAAAATTCTGGTACGTTTACACAGATCCATGTTAACTAATAATTTAACATAAGATTTTATCTCAAAGAATTCAGGTTTTCATTGGGATCTGCTACACTGCACTGTAAGAATGTGGAAATCCCTATCATACACTTGAGACTGTAAATGGTCACTTACAAGTCATCCAGGGATTTTCAAATGGACAACACAAGCTAGAAAAGAAATTAGAAACCTATTCCAGTTTAACAGGTTCTCTTGTTTAATTGAATAGAGATTTTTAGACAGGGCTTTGGAGGCAGCTGAGGGTTGCTGCAGGAAGCTACACAGTTAAGCTCTGCCCTACAATTCAAGGCTGCTCAGAGGAACTCTTTCAACAGAAAGATTCTAGAGATTAAGAAAACTTGAAACTGTCTCAATTAAGCCTTAAGACAATTATAAATAAAATTTTGATGACAACAGCTGTAAGATTATACCTTCTTGTAATTTTTGATTAAAATTTTTGGCAAAAAAAAAAGATACATTTGCTTAAGTTTTCTCACTTCTAGTCAAAGAGTTTTAAAAAGTGACTAATACAGTTTAGGTAATTTCCCATCTAAAAATGCTCTGCAATACCAAAACAATTTTCAAACAGATCTTTAGGCATATATAGGCTATTTTCACAAAATACACTGACTTTAAGATAAAAATCTGCAAACTAAACTTCAAAAGAAATTAGAAACCAAAAGCTGAATCAATACACTTATTTATTATTCATATTACCTTGAGAAAATGAAAACAAAAATATAAATAAAATACTGTAGAGATACTGCATTTATTTGATTGCCAAATACCAAAGTAATCTGAGTTTGTATTAGAATAGCTAAGAACAACACATTCATCTAAGAATACAGTCTTTTGATTGCTGAAGGTTATAGGAAAAATTAAACTGACTGGAATGATACCTCAAAATAACTTAGGTGATATAATACCACCTACTTACTTTGATAATATGACATTCTTAATCAAAAGCTTTATTATCTTACTCAACGATCTTAAGGGATTTTTCCAACCTAAATGATTCTAGGATTCTACTCTAAAAGTTGTCAGTCGGTAAGTGAACAAACAAAACCATGTCTTTTCCATTATTTCAGGCAGAAATGCATTTTAATTCTAAATTTTATACATTTGTTCTAGTCTATCTAGAGATCACTCATATCTGCATCAATGTCTTTGTTTTACCTTGGAATAATGGCTCAGACACAAGTGATCTACATTATGTGAGGTTTTCCCATTTCTTCATCTAACATGTGTCATTGACCAAAAGTTCCCCCATTACTGGTAAGACATAAAAAAAATTATCTTTATCCTCCTCATCTGAGATTTTACCTCACACCTGGTATTAACTAGTACATGGTACTCCTGAGCCAGCTGGTAACTCCTTAACCAAAATTAATTCAATCATGTTATGTTTGAGTCTTCAATTTTGATTATTGTTGAAAAGTCAAATGTTCACAGTTTGCAGAAGGATAACGAAACCCTGCCTGTGACTCAAGGCTGGCAAAACCAGTTCTGAGCTCCTGAAGTCCATCTTTCCAACGCTGCTGCTGCCGAAGCAGGTCAATATTCATAAGAGATATAACCTGTTAAAAGAATTTTAAAATAAATATACTCATTGCCATGTAAATGAAAGAAAGGGTAAGGTAAACTATAAGAGACGCAATTTCAAATGGAAAATATACCTTTTCAATGAAGTTTGTGTGCCATTTCCTTAGTTTTCTATTTTCAGTGGAAAGCCGTTCAGCAGCAGCTTGGAGTTTTTGGATATAAGCTTCCAGGTCTTTGGGATTATCCCATGTTATTTGAGCTTTTCCTCCAGGACCAGATTTTGAATGCTTTAAAAACACACAAACTTTGTAAGATTTAACAACAAATACAGTCTATCAGCTAATGTCCAGGAAGTGATAATATCAGAAAGATGATTTTACTCCTAGTAAAAAATAGAGGCCCTTCCTTTCCCTAACTGCTCTAGAGACATAACAATCTGGCAAATCACAGACAGGTAGGCATAGCATTACAGCTACATCAAATGTACTGGGGAAGGATTAATCATAGACTCGTAGGAGAGTTTGAAATAACTGATATTGAGACTTCTGCCATGCAAACATAAGCAGAAACCTCAAGATGAGAGGAAACCTTAAACTCCTCTTTCTCTGTGTTCTGCACAGACCAAAATCAAAAATTTTGACACTAATAATTGTTAATCAACTTCACCTGTTTATAATTAAATAATTTTTTTTAAATTACAATGTAAAGTTTCACTGACTCACATAAGCAGATTTGAGGAATTTGAGGAGGATTTATCAAGATTCTGATAATTTTATGCATTTTGCCAAGTTTATAGTAGAAAATCAGAACAAAAAAGCAACTGAAGTTCCACAGCTAGGTTTGTTCCTAAAAGATGCAGGATGTAAATCCCACTAAATAGGAGAGTATGTTGTGGTTTTGAACACTTGTGCACCATTCCTGTCTTTGGGTTTGCACACTGAAAGAATCTCTGGCATAATCTGTAACCAGCTCAAGCAAAATTTAAGAGACAGTTTGGGAACTTTTTCCAGGACACTTTTGAACTTACAGTTTGGTTTGCAGTCTCCATCATTTTTTATGAACTAATCCCAACCCCAAGCATTCCTTCTACTCCCAGCCCCACTCTTACAATCTGTCTTGCAAAACAGTTCTCAGGAGTGAGTTTTCAATCGTTCCTGTAATGTTTCCTCCTCTGGAGGTTCCATTCTCTTGCCAGTACACAGTTTATAGGCATGTTATAATTCACCAGCCGTTCTCATATTGTAAGAGTGTTGGAAGAGGCTAGAGGGCTTGAAACTGACCAAACCCAGTAACTGAAATTCATGACAGACATGCTTCTCCAAGCATAAAATAGAGATATGTTGTTAAAAAAATATGGATTGTAGTAGTGTTCATATTCTCCCTTCAAAGCAGAAAAATTAAAACAAAGTCCTCCAAATTGCCTCAAAGTCCTTAAAAGAATCTAAAGCTTCTTTAAGGATAGTGAACTTCCTAGCAATTAAAAAAAGAAACACTATTCTCAGAGCAACTATATTATGTCTGAACAACACACTGTAACAAATTGCGTGTATAATTCAATAATCACAGACCCACAGATTCTTTGTTCTTAGCATAAAAGAGAAACCAGTTGCTTTTAATCTGCCCAAAACAAGAACTAGAGATATTCAAGAGAATTACAAAATTCAGACAGATTTAATAGACAAAACAGTGAAACCATTGCTTAATACTAATTTATCTCCAGAATAAAGCATATGCAACTTTTACTAAAACAGACCAAAATAATATTATTTAGAACAGCTAAAACGGGAGTTATGTTACCAACTATTAGGGGATTAACCGTACTCTAGTTCAGGTGTAATTCAAATACTAAAACTAATTACTGAGAGAGCATATTACACTAACATCCAAGGTAAAAAGGAGTAAGCAGTTGTTTAAATGACAATATAAATAAAAAAACACCCACAGATTTCAGTAAGTGCCAATTAAACACATGACATTGCTTGGATAGGAAGGCTGCCATTAAAAAATTCAGCAATAACCGCAGAAAAAAAGCAGCACAGAATATGCACAGACACCATTGAAATTAAAAATACAAAGAGATAATTCTTTTACCTTAATTATCTGTTCAAATGCTAGAGCAGATTGTAACATCATTGGCTTCTGACTCTTAATCATTTGTTGATCAATAGAATTATAAAAATGTGCCACCTGTAAAAATGGAGAGATTAAATTTACAAGAACAAAGCACTTATATGTAAATAATTGCAACCCAGAACATTCCTGAAAATATTGCCTAATCAATGCCATTGAGAAATGAGAATTAACTACCCTAGTAAAATATTTACAAAAATATACATACAATGCCAATGTGATCCTCTTTTCTTCTAGTGATGAATTCTAATAGAAAAAAATGCTGCTTCTTACACATCTGAGGTGATTATGCTTCACCTTAAGTGAAATAGGTTCAGTCTCTGATTTGTTACAAGTGGAACAGTTCCACTATTTTATGCAAATGTTAGCATCTAGTGTCATTTCAGAGGCCTTCAAGTATCCATGACATCTGCCAGGATATGACAAGACCTAAAAACATCTGTTTACTTCCAGATGGACAGCTAGTGTAAGAGGGATACCCTACAACTTGGTTAAGTTGTCCACACACAGACATCTAGTGCCCTTTTAGATAACTAAGGTTTCCACTTGGGCACCTGTCAATAGTACAGATGTGTGGGTATCTTGGAGGCCTTAGGTCATCGCTGCCTTAGCTGCAGGGGTATCTCAGCTACCAATGACACCTCATGTGAAACTGAATTGAAATATAAGCCAAATAAAAACTTTTGCAGCATTGAGTGAGATCAAAAAATACAGCATCCACCCAAAAAAAAAAAAAATCCCACACACATTTTATTAAAATACTTATTAATATGTTTTCAGTTGAAAACTAACAATGGTGAGGACAAGTTGCTCCATGTTATGACATTTTCCTTCAGTCACAATAATCAAAAACTAAGACTAAAACCAGGTGATCAATTAATTACTTGTCTTATTTCTGTATAGTCATACAGTAACTTCATATAGCTTTAATACTATATTTGAAAAGAAGACACATTCTGAAATTGTCTTTAAATAAAGCATTTCTTTATTTCTGTTTTCTTTTATAGACTTGGCTAATTTGTTCAAGAAACAAGTCACTTTCATGCAGACAAGCAGAGTGAAAAGCTTAACCACAAAGACAGAAAAGACAGCAGTCAAAAAAAGTTCTGCAAACTAAAGCTGGGAAGTCAGAACAGGAAGTTATTATGGCATTTAATCTTATACCTGTTTGAGGATGACTGCTTGCTTGCAGAACTTTTGTGCAGTGTTTGCAACATGCTGTATTTTAGCTGGTATAGAAAACCCAAGTGCTGATAGCTGACGTACTTCTCTAAGGAGAGTCACCAAACGATCTGAATAAAGTATGTTTAATGTTCCAGAAATGTGATCCAACTCCATCACAGGACTATTAGCTTGGATACTGAACGAAAATCAAACAGATTACTGAATATAATTTGATATTTATTCTTTCTTAGGTGCATTTTATCATAATGTAACAAATTATTCTAAAAAGCTCAGTGCCATTCTATTATGTTTTTCTATGCTTAGTAACATTTTAATTTACTCAGAAATTATTCCAGTAACCTTTCTTTTCATTCAAGGTCAATGAAGACAATATGAAATTGACAAGGCCTATTGGTTTTGTTTACAAAGTGTTTTCGTTTTGTGAGAATAGGCAACATGTAACTCACAGCTAGACAGTGTTTCTCAAATACACTGTATCCACCATACTCTCTCAAGTGGGCACTTTACAGGCCCAAGTCTTTAGCGCTGCAAAGGGGGAAAAAATAATTTGAGGGAATCAATCCAAGAACCAGGATTTGGATCAGTGGAGCATATCGGTATATGCAACTAAATGCTAACAAGAACATCAGCCTATCTCCAGATTTTACTTCATTTTTTTTTCCTACTTTACTAATGCTTCTTCCACCATCCTTCAAGGCTTCTTTCATAAAAACTTCAGCTTTACTAGTTTTTTTCTTTTTGTCTCATCTTTTTTTTCTAGTTTCATACCCACTGCAGTCCCCTTTGCAGTGAGCTACCTCTCTTCTTGTCCTTTTAGTTAATCACATAACACCTTTTAAAAATCTCACTAAATCAAAATTTTATGGTAGCAATAAATTAGAAGGTTGCCATATATTGGAGTGCTGAATCTACTTATTTGTCATATTTGAGTGTTTTTCATAAAATAAACACTTTTACATAAGTATCAACTCCTGTATCCTCTGAAACTGTGGACAAACTCTTTCCAAAGGAAGTTTACAAAACTCAGAGAATGCAGACAGAAACTACATGGACAATAAATAAAAGCAAAAATTGTTAAAATATATTTTAATATCCCGTAAAAAAACAATATTACATTGGGAAACACAATTAATGAAGTTTAAATTGATTTGCTTACCCTTCTTTCATCTTCCCTGTTCAGACTGCAGAATTTCTTTTGAGTAACAATTCACAATTGTTACTCTACATGTCATCTGTCTATCTCTCCAATCTCACCTGGTTTCTATACATTATCACTACATGGATTACAATGAATAACAAGTAGTAACAACATGCAAACCAAACATGTCTTTCATTCCAGGTGCTAACAGAAACTACAGAATCAGCAATTAATACTGTCCTGTATTCTTAACCGTACCAAGCAAGACCGACAGGATGATGAAATTATAATAAATTCTTCTATTTTGTTTCTCCATTCATTCTCAATTCTGTATTTCTTCTATTTCCTTTGTCACATTCTAATGAATAACACCACTCTACAAATTTCATTATTTAATAACAATATTTTTGTTTAAGTATTGTTTATTAAAAAAATTGTATTTACCAAAGTCCTGACTTGGGATTTGATAATTCTGATTGGATATTCCTAGACCAGTCATCAAATTGTTCTTGGTCGTATACTTTTAACTGTTCCAGAAAAGAATCTGCACTTTGATGAAAAATTTTAAATCCAGGTAAGTCAGACAGAAGGGCCTCTGCCAACTTGATAGCATCATCCACCTTAAACACAACCACAAGGAAAAGAAACTTAACTTACCAGTATTCAATCAGAAAAGAAAAAGCACCACAATAAAAATCAGTATTGCAAAACATCCAAGTGGGATTAAAAAACTGATTAAAATTAAAACAAGAAGTAAACCCTAAACTGTGTCCCAGATCTTCAAATTCTCATTACAGTAAATTGGGTCTGAATAAGTTGTCCACCACAGATGTCCACCACTATTAGGATACCTCAGAGTATCCCACCTAATCTTCAGTTAATATTCCATAAAGGTACACATCTCCCCATGAGTCTTCTGTTGTACCTATAAGGTTCATGACAATACACAAAGGTATTTGAAATGGAACTTCAAAACTACATGTGGACAAATTAACAAAACCCTAGTCAATACAATCAGTGGAGATATGAGAGCAACTTGAAAATTTAGCACAACCTAAAGCAGACATACAACTGACACACAACAGATGAACTAAGTCTTTGGTAGACCAAGCAGAAGAAACAAACCTGAGCTGCTGTTGTTCCCTCTGCTAGAGACCTAAGAAAGTCACACCTTTAATACCTCTACCCTTTGTCATGTTCAGCTGAAATGGGCCTATGAGATTTCTGCAAATCATGGGTGAAAGACAAAAAACTGGGCTAATAGTACTGGGTGAATAGTTATTCTGGGATAAGTATCTTCCATTCTCATTACTATCTATAGTTATCATAGATGGCACTTATGTTCACAAAAAGCATTTTGCTTGTCACAGGTCAATGCTTTCAAAAAAATATTCAAAGCTTCCAACTAAAGTGTAAATACAAACTAAAAAAACCCAATATAAGTTAAAATAGAGTCAAACATGTTTTAAATGCAATCTAATGTAAGAGAACACTGAATTGTTGCAGGGACTTTTACTACTGTTCCTGCAGTAAATTCTCTCATAGGCACAAACTCAAAATGTGCTACTAAGAAATCCCTTTGATTTCAAGAAGACACTATATAGGTTAGCAATAACAAGTGAGAATCAGGATGTCAGAGTCTGGCTATTTGTGAATCTTAAATATAACTTTAAAATGCAAATTGGAGCATTAAATTTAACAAAAACTCCTCCTTTCCAATTTTTTTTCCCCCCTCAAAAAAAACCCTTAGGTCATAAAAGCAGGCAGTTCAGTTTACTACAAAAAGACTGCCTCCTGTTAATAAAATTGAACCCAGCAAGAAGCATCCCTGATAAGCAATCTTGATTATATAACTCTTGGGAAATCCTCAGTTTTTCTGTGTGGAATTCCCCACAGAAATGTCAAATACCATGTCTTAGATTCTATGATAATACTGTGCCTAAACAGTAGTGGAATTCGTTACCTTCATCTCCAGTTGCCGTACCCATACAATATTATTGACAACTTCAGAAAGGTTCTTGCCTGACAGTGGTCCAGAAACATCACCAGGAACACCATGGTAGCGAGTTTCAAAGTCTGTCTGATAGTCTAACACAAGAAAAAGATTCATTAGGCCAGAAACCTAATAGAAGAACCTTGGAACATCACTGTAGTTAAAAAAAATATACCAGTTATACTGACATAATTCTAGAAGTAAATAAAGGATTCTAGCATTTGCAAAAAAACTAATGCAATTAAATACCTTTGACATAATCTTGAAGTCCTGCTAGCAATGTTTCCCTTTCAAAAAGCAATTCTTTGCTTATATTTGGATGCTTTATCAGTTCCTTGTGTTTCTGAAATATTTGAAGAAGCTGGAATATGAAGTTTTAAAGAAGTTATTGCTTTCTGCTGAAAAAGAATTGAACATATTCTGACACTATTGATTACTTCTGTTTATAAGTAGTGCGGTTTTTGGTTCTAAGTCCTTATTCCTGTGCTCTAAATTGACTACTTAAGGATTCAATAACTTGACCTTCAGGAAAACTTTCAGACTACAAAATAACTCATACCTGCTGAGGACTGTCCTGAATTTCTGAAATAAATTTCTTCAATTTTCTTGCTATTTTTTGTTCTGCTGGTGCAATAACTCTTTCATACTGAGCAACTGCTGCTTTCCATAATGGCTAGAAACAAAGAGTTCATGTTAGTTTAGGATTATCCATACACGTCACAGAAAGAATGTGAATAAATTAAAAATAAGCATTATACCTCTGTGTAAGGATTGTAGTGTACAGGATTTAGGCCAGCAAAGGGTTCAAACACTTGAGCAAGATGTAAAGAATTTTGTTCTCCAGCAGGCAATAAGAATGTAAGCTTCTCATGCAGTGTTCTAACAGTTAGCACCTATGAAGGAAAAAAAGTATTTGATACATCCCATGCATTTTTACATAAAATTTACATTTAGAAGTACCCATCTCTCTCCTTTTTACAAGAAACTTTTGAAAGGCTCAGGCAAACACAGGTTATGGAATGATATTTGACTCTGCAAAGATTATAAAATGTGTGTAAGTCAAATCTCTACCTCATCGAGACGTTTGCCAAGTTTGGCTAGCAACTCAGGGAAATATTTCTCATTTTTCCATGGATGTAGAGTATAACGTTGCCACAGTTGTCCAGTTAGGTATTCACAAGTTGACACCCACTGCTCACAAATCAATATGCCAGCCTTTATGTTTTCTTTAACACTGTGAAAAGCATCCTCCCACAAATTCAAAGCTGATAATTTTCTCTGAACATATCTACCTAGTGAGCCACCTGAAAGACGAAAGATACACGAAAGCAAGATGTTACATTTGCTTAAAATAATTACTCTGTATAATTACTCTGGTGCCTCTATGAGGGAGAACGTTTCTGCTCAAGGAGTCATTTTACTTTTTCTCAAGTGTTCGTTTAATAAAGACTGCATAAAGGTTTACCTATTACATCCAAGAGATTATGCATACGTGGCTGTGGATAAGGATCATGTTCTGTTTGTCTCCATATACCATCAAGAGTATCCTTGGTAGTCTCCACCAAATCCACAACTTCAAATAATGAGAGAGTATCCAAGTTGTAATAATCCTAGAAAGAAAATAGCCTTAATATGTTTATTTTGAAAGTAGTATTGTAGAAACATTTATACTTTTCTGAAGCTGGCAAGTGCTATAGTTTCCAGGGGATTATTGCATAACAGAATATGTCATAATCTTCTTAAAAAACAAGCATTTATGTAAGTTTATTCATGTGAAGAATTCATTGATATCTGAAGCACTATTCAAGAAGCACTTAATGGCTGCCAAAATCATAGCATTATTACTGTGCTTTTTATAAACTTGTGAGTCAGTCTCTAGTTCAAAAACTGTAGCATACTGTTTCATTTCTACAGCAGCTCTTAGTATTCGATGGCCCAATGAGATGTTGGCTTGCAGCACTGTCACTACAAACTACATGAATGTCATTTAAAGTAAAATTTTGCCTAAGACAAAATAACTAAATATTTATATATACATATTCCTGTATTTGAAAATAGTTTATATATACTGACATATATTTCAGAGGAAGAGTGTTTTTTGCTAGTCTAGAAATATATCACTGATTGCACAAAATAAAACATACTTTTGCAATGTCCTCAAATAGGTCTTTAAAATGTGAAGCTCTCTCTTTACTACACCATTTACTTCCATGACGAGCACATTCTGTCCAGAACTGAAATTCATCTGTTGGTGTAAGTATAGCTACAAAAAACAACAGAAAATATATATGAAATAAACCAATTGTTATCAAATATGTTCCATCAGAATATACTTTCTAAAGCAGATTTTTACTATATGGTTATGTAAATATCTTTCAACTTCTGATTCTGACTAGATGCAGCATAAAGGTCAACTCTGGTCTTTTGGTACGACCATCACTAACTCTGCCTACAAAGCACAGCCAGCTGTACTGCACACTCAGCAGTCACAGGGAAGCTTAAAAACTCAAATTGTAAATAAATTATTTACCACTAATTTAAAATTAAGTATGAAAGACATAACTGCAAAACAAACCTCGCACATCATCTTCACTGAATTTTGTTCCTGTATAATTAGAATCTGACCTTCTGAGAGCAGTACTCAAGCCAGCTTCAAGCTCGCTTAAAAGTTTCTGGAGTTTGGGATCAAACGTTTTACTCCATCTCTCATCCTGTAAGGAAAATTTCAAAAATTGTGACTCAAATGACAGTGCACTTACTGTTTTCCTTCCATTAATCTTAAAAAAGTAAAATTCAGATTAAATAACCAACCACCTGGTGGGACAATGTAATAATTTTTTTCTTAAAGAAAAGCACCTCATTCTTTTCACTTAGCAATTCAAAATAATGTTGTATTAAAAAAAAAAGCAGAAGTGAGTTGTTGGGTTTACAAAGGCACTCTGAAAATGCATTCAATATCATTTGTTAATTCATTCCCTGAAGTTAATATATTTGGACTAATATAGAATAATCTGGAAAATGCTACAATCACATACAGAGAGCTATTGCTTTTTTTAAATTATTATCACATCCAATAAATTAAAAATATTTAAGTGCTGAAATTCTGCTTTTTCATCTTATTCAGTCATGGTCATCGTTTCTGACAAAGAATCTGCAAAGGAAATACATTCTTCAATGGCAGACAAGAAAAAAGACTCAGAAAATTTTAAAAAAAGCTAAAACTATGCAAAATGCAGGTGTAGAAATTAATTCAGAGTCTAGTACATCCATCTACCGCTTATTAAATAATCATAGTGTGCATGACACAGACCTATGGATTTTATACAAAATCAAACAATATCTGAAACAAGAAAAGGACACAAGACTGGCATTACTATTGGAAAGGAGGTAAAGAGATGTTTTCTTCATTAGCCACCACTGCACAGTGTATTCCACATTTCCAGTTAGGCGTATGTATGACCAGAATCCTCCTCTCGTCCTTACTGATAGAAGGTGAAGTACTTTCTTTAACTTAAAAATAACTATCACCCATTGTTTAACCTCTTAAAATATTTCGGGTTTAAAACTGTCCTAGTTACAGCAGCTGGACCAGTTTATCACTATGCGGGTATAACCAAAACTGTATTTCTACACTCTCTATGTCATTTCTCATGAACTGTTAATAATGGATCATTTGTAGCATCTGCCCAGGGCACACCTGACACCTCAGGCTACAGGCTGGGTGTTAGAGAATCCTATTAGACAGGGGGGTGTTTCTGTCTTCATACCAGTGACTGAGCCGTGGTAACTCCCCTCTGGGGAGGCATCAGCACCTTCACACGCCTGAGGGGTCATGTCTGCTAATGGGCCATTAGGGACTGGCACAATAGGCAACTGCAATGACCTAGACCATCAAAGATTCAAAAAATATCCCATGACTCACAGTTAAATCTCCTATTGTGAAACTCCTCGCCCTGGGGGAGGTGCTGAGCATTCCTACCTGAACCTGAGCATAAACAGTCTTCGGGTTTTGGGACTTCTGGTACCACTCATCAGATCCCGAGGAGGACGAGAACCTCAACAGGACTGCGACTCTTGACAAGACTGCAACCATCATCATCACCGACAGATTTTCGTTTTACTTTATACTCAGCACAGGGGCTATCAAACACCGTCCTGTTCGTGTCCCAGGGTGCTGGGTTATACATCTGGGTTTTGTTGGTTAAAACCAGTTTTTCTCTGTATCATTGTATTTACTGAAATCTTTTTAGTAAATTTCAGCTCTGGCTTGTAATCTCTCTTAAGATGGGTTCATTTCTCCTGCCGGTTTACCTTTAAACCAGCACAAAAACATTAAATATTTAGCTCAGAATTAATTAACCTATGGAATTTCAATATCTCAGTACAAATTTACAGAACATTTAAATTAGTATATAGCTTACCTTCAGTAATACTGGTGCAAAAACTTGTCGTACAGCCTGATAAAGGGTGTTAATTGGTGAATCTAGCATAGATGACACAAGAATATTACTATGAAGATTATCTTCTGTAATTACATCAGGTCTCAGCTTAAAGAACACCAACACATTATTCTCTGACTCAGCAGCTTCAATCTGTAATAGTCAAAAAGACCAGATTTGTTTAGAAAAGTGTTACTGACTGCTTTCAGTTTTACTGGACAGTATCCATTTTTGCTTTCTTGTCACGTCTTTAGCCCAACACCACATCACTGAGACAACAGGTATACAGTGTAACACTGATACGCATCTGATCTCCCACAGCTGCTGAAAGCAGCTGTTTTTGTGTTTTAGATAGTGGCTCAGCAGAAAACCCCCAAAACCGGTACACAGAAATGTTCGCGCATGCCTGAATATGGCATGCACTAGCCTTCACAGACAATTAACCAGAGAGGCATGTAAGCTATGTGTTCACACTTCACATGTTAAAGACCCATTACACTCATCTTCAGTGCAGAAAAAAAATCTGTCACTGCCATAATAGACACCACATCCCTGGTCTCACAGCAGAACAAGAGGACACATGTCAAGACCCATGCTTTGCCTGTACACTCTGTGCAGCAGGCACCACACCATGCCCTGATTATATGGTGACACTGAGTGCACATCACATCCCATGGTATCATTTGGATAAATCACTTGCTGAACACACTCAAGGCAGAGCATTTCACAAAGTGAACCTCAGATTTGCTCACAGACGGACATATCAGTTTGAAAAATGCATGCTTTGGACAAACACCCACCTTGGGACTTGTCAAATATCAGCCAATGTGCCACATACTGGATCACATTGCCTGCATGGACACTGGCCACACAATCCTTCCGGTCACCAGCATACCCCCATGCCCAGGATGAAATCATACATCAGACTCCACTTGGCAATTGCAGCAAGGTAACATGCCATCCTCCAGGCTGCATTACATTCATATAGCGACAATATACAGCACACTAAAACTGCACCAGCACGTGCACAATATAAACGCATCACCAGCTGACCACATGGTCAGACTCCTGGGCCAGTGTCCTGCTTTTAGCTGGGACAGAGTTAATTTTCTTCTTAGTAGCTAGTGCAGTGCTGAGCAGTGATTACACGAGCCAAGGACTTCTCAATGCCTCGTGCTCTGCCAGGAGAACCGGGGAGGGAGAAAGGCCAGGACAGCTGAGCCCAACTGGCCATGGGGATGTTCCATAACCACAGAGTGTCATGTTTAGTATAGAGACGGGGGAGCTGGCCGGGAGGCACCGATCTCTGCTGGGGGAACTGGCTGGACATGGGTTAGAGGGTGGTGAACGACTGTATTGGGCATCACATGTTTCACCAGGGTTTTGTTCCCCTCTCTCGCCCCTTTCGTTACAATTATTAACACTATCACTAGTATATTCGTAGTTATATTTCACTTCGTCTGAGTTATTAAACTGTTCTTATCTGAGCCCATGGGCTTGACCGTTCCTTTCCTATTCTCCTCCCCACCGCGGGGCGGGGGGCACTCAGCAGCACTCAGCAGCCGGCTGGGGTTAAACCACGGCAGCCGCCACTAAGCGGGTGCGGGCACAGCGACCCGCACTGCTACTCGCAGTAGCGAGATGCGCCCCCAGCCCGACACCAGCCTTCAGGGCCACTGCGCCCGGGCCGAGCCGGGGCTGTGCACGCCGGCCCGCGGGCCGGGGCGCGGCGGACGCCACGGTACCTTGTTGGAGGCGCTGAGCTGCGCGCCCGAGCGCCGCACCACCAGCAGGAACTCGTTGCCGTCGTCGAGGAAGCTGCTGAGCTCCGGGCGGGAGTGCAGCCCCGCGGCCAGGGCAGCGCCGCCCGCCGGGTCCAGCCCGAAGTAGTTGGCAGCCGTGGCTGAAATGAAGCGCTTCCTCGGGTCTCCCTCCCCGGCCATGCTGGCGGGACGCACCGCGCCAGGCGCGGTCAAGGCGAGGGCGGCTCCAGACCCGCGCGGGAGCACATGGAGGGGCTGGCGGGAGCAGAGCCAGGAGGGTGGCGGCGGGAAGGACGCGGAGCCCGGCAGGCGGAGGAGAGGCCGGGCGCGGCGGCGTCCGGGCCCCGTCACTATGGTGACGGAAGATGGCGGCGCGGGAGCGCGGGCGGGGCCGGGCCGTGGCCGCTGCCCGCGGCGGGGCGGGGCGGGGCGGGGGGCGCGGCCC
>JAWWEE010000001.1:40964482-40990066 GCA_035221455.1 Xenops minutus | reverse complement strand
GTGCAGGTGCGGGGTGCGGGCTGGCCGCAGCGGCGGCGAGCGGCCTGTGCGCCCCGGCACGGCCCCGGCACGGCGGGGATGGCCTGGGCTGGCCTGGCCTCGGGCTGTGCCTGCGCGGCCCTGCTGGCACTTGCCCCTGTACCCCTTGTGCTGCCCCGAGGTGGGCGGCTCTCCTCACTTTACGGGTGTCATTCACTTTACGGTTGCTAAAATCGTCCTTTTTGTATGTGTGGGTTTTTTGGTTGGCTGTTTTTTTGTTTGCTTTTTTTTTTTTTTTTTTTTTGCAGTGAGTTGGAAGGAGAGGTCAGCACACTCGAAAACAAGAGCAGGAAAGGTTTCTTTAATAAATACGGAAGTCCGAAGCATCTCGTTCATTAACTACTTTAAAAAGACTACTTTATACTATGTTACCCAAAAGTTGTTGTTAAAATGATGATCCATTAGTATGGTGTAGCAGGAGCTTATAGTATGAGTTCTCTAAAGTAACTGTCTGCCTGCGTCATGTGTTATACCTTGTTAAGCGTGTCGGTAAACCAGTAGTTAGGAATAACGTCCTGAGGCCATAAGGATACAAAGGACTTATGAAATCAACACTGTAGGAATAGCTACTGCAAGGACCTGTGGCGTATGGCCTTTCTCATAAGTCGACTGAGCTCGAGCTTAGAAGTATCCAAGCTCTTATTTTGCTGTGACTGTTCATTTTGGATAACTTGTAGAGCTGCCTTTCTGTGGTCATTAGTGACCTTTTAGTTTCAGTCAGTTTATTCATAGCCAGTTAATAACTGTTCTTGTTGCCAGCATTATATTCTGTGCAACGCTCCTCCTTCACGATTCTGCCTCCGAGTGTATTTGGAAGGAGCACTTCTGTTTTTTTCATACTTTATTTTCTTCAATTACAAGCTAGAAATAAGCTAAATTATTCTGGTTTGTAATAGCGACTTTCAGTTTCCTTGCTCATCATAGCTCTTCTCTGCATGTATTCAGTTTCAGTTCATCTTTCCTGAGCACTTTTAACCAAAATTTTATGATTTTAATTTCTTTAACTTAAAAATCTTTTAGTAGCTTCCTAAAAAAAAAAAAAAAAGATTCTATAGGAAGCTAGTAGTCATTGGGCAAAAACTATGATGTAAATGAGAGCTCATGCTAGCTGATCACAAGATGTTAGATACAGAAGCATTTTTGGTATTACATTCTTATACAGCAATTTATCGGTAATATTCTTTAATAAAAGTAGTGATTACAAATATATCTGTTAATCTGGATAAGGCCAATAAGCAGTAGCATACCATATGACAGTCTCTTTCTGGTGGCTTGTGTTCCTAATGGCAGTTGGATGGATGTTTTTAGGACACCTTTAATTCTAGCTTTTAGCACAGAAGGCTTCATCTTGGAGAGTGTTGCTTTCTTTTCCAGTGAAGCTTAAGTGACTTGAAGTTGTTCACCCCTCTCAGAATTAAACTATTCTTTTCCTGCTTGATACCTTAATTTTAAAATTACAATGTGGGAGCTGCATAAGTTTAAATCATCTCATATGAATCTCATCTCCTTGTCAGAAATCATCTTAGCTTGTTCTGAAAATCTAATTTGTTTTTGAAAAGAGCATGCATTGGAAAGGTACCGAAAGTCCTTATTGACTAAAGATACTTTTGTGTGGTCAGTGTTTTTAGTGGAAGAAATCAGTTATTCTATGCATTTTTTTAATGAATGATGAATAACGAAAATTCACGTCCTAGGCAAACTGGGTTGTGTGTTACATAATGAAGACAATGTAGGGGGGAAGCTGTGTGTGCTGAGCAGCTTCAGTGTTAACACAGATTGCACACTACTGTGTACCAGACATCTATAGAATTTACAGATACTTAGTTACAGTTTTAGTGTAAACAAATTGGACAAATTTTCTTCCCAAATTTGAATGTTTAACTATAAATAGCCTGACTTTTAAATGTTAAACTCTGCAGCTCCTGTTGACCTTAATGGGATCTGTGCATATTCAGCACTCTTGAAGATCATGCTGCTTATTAGAGACCTAACTTTAAATGCCTGTATGTATAAATATAAGCAGATAATAAGGCATTTTAGTTATTGAGGAATGATATTTTGGCCATCTGTGTGGGGGTTTTTTTGTTTAATATCTATAAGGTAGCAGTACTCTTGCATTTCAGAAAACATAATAGTTGCAATAAATTGGGTTATGAGGTGGTAGTACGCCGAGGCAGTTTGATGTTACAGGTTTTAAAATAGGATGACAGACATTTGCCCTCTATCAAATTCAGCTACATTGTCTATGTATACTGACTTTGTGAAACAGTTTAAGTAGTTTGAATTAATAATAAACGTTTTGTAATTTAATTTTACATTTTTCCCATGTCTATTAAAATAACACTGTTCGTCTTGTGTTTCTATATGCTACTGCAGATCACAAGCATCTGGTAAAGTAATAAGTGGAGAGGAACATTTTTCAAGCAAAAAGTGCCTGGCTTGGTTTTATGAATATGCAGGTAATGTGCAATGGATTAATATTTAAAACATTAAAGTTTTGTTTTAAACAAAGCAATACATCAAATACCGTTTGCATTTTGCTTTTTTTGTGCAGATGTAAACATAAAAATTTGTCTATATTTGCTTCCTTGTAACATGCACTTGAATTAGTATAGCTCTTATTATTAGCTTCTCGGTATTTGTTCTTTTTGACTTATTTGTCTTTACTCTATGGTTTATAGCTTTAAAATGAAATACCTGATGTTGGGCAGTACAGTGTTGAACCAGGATATATTGAATGATTCTGCTTCTTTCTTTTGAAATTGTCAAGTAAAAGGACATTGAGAGTTAGTTTACGCAGAAGCTTATTCATTTAACCAGATTTTTTATCATATTGGACAGATAATGATATAGCTCATGATTTAAGTATTTTGGGTTTTTATTTTATAAAACAAAAGAATAGATGCTTATACTATTTTTCATATCTGAGAGTCTGTCCTAACATTTTTGATATTCTAACTAAAAAATGTTTCTTTCCAAAAGTATTGGAAGTAGACTCTGTCAAATAACTCAGGATTCCCATCAAAATAATAGTTGCTTTCACTGAATGCGCAGTGTATTTTGCAGAATTTATTACTCTATTACTGCTATTTATTTACCAAATACATGGTTACAAAATCAGGATTTCTAATTAATTTCTTGTCCAGTCACGACTTGAAGTCCATCATAACTTAGTAATTAAAACTTGTTAATGGTCAGTTCTTAGTATGAAGTTAATTGCTGATTGATCTGCCCAGCAGTTGGTTTGACTGTGTTTATCAGGACTGATACTTTCCTTGCAGTTCTTTCACAGCAATTAATTGCTCTTGTTTCTAGCAATCTGCTTTTTAATTTAGGTTTGGGGCATGAACTTCTGGAGTAAAGAGTCTTTCCTGAGGAACATAATTCTCTGTTAATATTCTTCTGATAAATGTACTTGTTCATACTTTTGATTTAATGTCTGTAAATTTTGTCTTTGTTGTTGAGTCAAGAATTGAGTGTGGGAGGTTATACTTTGTTAATTAACTAGTAATCAAAATATGCCACATTGAGATAGAATTCCAGTGAAGTTATACACCATAGGAGATTAAATGATTCCACTGAAAGGTAAAACTACACATGTGCACACATACATAAAGACACGTGAGTTGTGTATATGATTATTGGACCAAAAACATTGATTTATATTTGTCATTATCAGTGGCCCCTCATATGTTTTTCTCTTCATAACTTAAACTTGCATTTCTTTTTAACACATTCTATGTAACAGTGTTTTGCCTGGTTTCCCTAGGCAAGATGTTCTTGGCAATATTTTTCAAGAGGTAGGGATTCAGGATCTTAAATGTCAGGTGCACTTCATCTTCCTGTAAAAGTAGCCATTCTTGATGGGTTTTATGGACAATATTCTTATTTCACCGTGAGGAGTTTGATTCAAAGTACGTTATCCAGACTCTTGCAAAGAATTCTGCTTATGCTAACAGCAGCAGATAGACGTGAAATGGAAACAGGTATCATCAAAGGCTCTTAAGTAGCAAAATTTGCCAAAAAATCATAAAATTGCATGTTTTGGAAGATAAAACCTTTGCTTTTACATGGGTTCATATTACCTAAAACAAGGTTAATGTAATTAGTCCAAGACATGTCAAGATAGTGTGTTGACAGGCCTTCTAATAATATTTGGCTGCGCAGTAGGACTCATTTTTGGGACAGGCTAAATGGAAATAACTGAAATCAGAGAGAGATTTAGAGAAACAAAGTGCTGTAGTTTCTCTATGAACTCTTTAGAAGTGCTCTTTTGCTACATTTTAGAGGCTTTTTTTCTGTTAAAATGGAGAAGTAACAGCATTAATGCTAACTTTTGTGGTCTAAATCAAGTTATTTCATTGCAGCTGTAAACCTTTTTCTGCTTTGTACGTGGCTAACATGCATAGTATTTCTCTGATTTCTTGTTAGCACTTTCCTCATATTACTCAGCATCATAAAACTAACCTTATATTTTTTGCAGATTCAGCCTCCTGTGTTAGTGCAAACCCATGTTAGCACCGATGAAAGAGTAGTATCTGTAATAGTAGCTCTGACGGAATTAAATTTTTGATCGTTGGTAAAATAATTCCTCGAAGAACGTTATTCACAGAGTATAGCGGTACCCAAGTTGTCTTAAAAACCATTGACTGCCACAGTTATTGGAGTTGAGCTATATAAAGAGGAAACTCAGTGGAGTCTTTTGAAAACTCATACGCAAAACTAAAATGGCTTGACTGCTGTCATAGAGAGGCAGTGCATGACACAAATATTATGATATAGTACATAACACATACAGCTCCACGTTGCAGTTGATAGAATAGCTCTAACATAAAAGCTAATTAGTAGTGTAATTCAGTGTTTTTAAAATAGCTTGTGTGCGGTATAGCCTAATTATTATTGTGCATAACCTTTGTGAGCAGTCAATGTTACTTGGATTTCAGTCTGGTGTGGTTTTTTCTTTGAAGGTCCTGATGAAGTTGTGGGTCCCGAAGGAATGGAAAAGTTCTGTGAAGACATCGGTGTTGAGCCTGAAAATGTAAGTTTCTTGCACAGTGCTAATAGGACTTTAAAAGAGGTTATTGAATGAGGTTAAGTCCTGTGTAAAAACTTTACTAAGCAAAGAGTTGTTCATCTTCCTGCTTTTAGGAACTGTTTTAAAATATCTCAGCTGACTACTTGGCTGTTTTGTGAGATTTTGGGATTTTTTATTATAGTAATACTTCTTTTTCAGAAATTGAAATTAAGGGGAAAATTGCAGGTAGCTGTATTATTTAATGGTAGCAAATATAAAGTGCAAGAAAATGCAGCAATTGCTAGAATGTTGAATGAATGAGTTTTATTCTTGGATTTCAATAAATCAGCTTTTTCTTATATACTGATTCCTTTTTCTCCCCTTGTTTTTTTTTTTTTTCCTACTCCTAGATTATTATGTTAGTTTTAGCCTGGAAGCTAGAGGCTGAAAGCATGGGATTTTTTACCAAGGAAGAATGGTTAAAAGGAATGACCTCATTACAGTAAGAGTGTTTTTACATATATAATAGAGTGTTTTAATATTATGATTGTACCAGTAGCCTAATTCTTGCTCTCAGTTTCTTGCATGTTTGCGAAAAGACAAAAAACGCTTGCTTTCAGGTCTGATCAACAACTGCAAAGTGAATCTGATGAGCTCACTCAAATGATTGAGTTACTGTCTAAACCTAATGAGTCAGGTTTTGGTGGGTTCTTTTTCTTACAAAAATATATAAAAATACCATTCTAGTTAGCAGACATAAATAAGTAGATCTGGAGGTGCACATAATCATAGCTCAGCATTGATATTCTGCAAAGATTTTGCTGATCCCTGAGCTTTATCGATGAGGGCTGCATTGATAATAATTTTGGCTGTTGGTGTTAATTGTTAGATACATATCAGAAGCTATGCTTAATGCTTAGGTTAAATAACACCTTTTCAGCTTATAAATTAACTTTTTACTCTTTCTATTAATGAGACTTTTTGGTAAATTAATGTTCTGCCTAAAGAGATTTTCTTACATTAAACTAATCAGCTTTATGTGAGACTTAGTTCTGTTGTGACTTTTTGTTTGAACGCTTCATGGAATTACTTATGGTGCCTGAGTGTTTTAAGGATACCTTATTATGACACTGCATTCAATCTAAAAATGTCAGGGAACTACTATTGCAGCTACAACACAATAGGAAAGAGAGGGTGATTTGACCATTGCCCCATAAGTTGTGAATTAGTTTGGAAAATTGTATTGGGCGGATTCTCCATAGTTTCAAGTAACCAAAGGCTAAGCGACTCTGACCTGACTCTTAGATTTCACTTGGTTTGGGATCAGGCTTCTGATAAATGCTCTGATTGTTTTGTGACTATCAGCAGAAATTAAATTTAGTGAGAGCTGGAATGAATAAATTGCCTGAAATCTGGTACAACAGATTTAATTCCGGGTGCACACTGTATTAGATGTGGTGTGGTGAATAGGTGGTGGTTACTTCTCTGAAGTACTTAATTTTATGCCCAAATAGAAGCTTTCAAGAGTTAGCCACTTTCATAGAATTCAAACACAAAGATGTATAAAATTGGGCACCTTTTGAGAGCCAATGTTATAGATTTTGTTTCAAATAATCCTCTGTAATTTGAAATCTTCTGGTTTTTTGAAGAACAGAGATGGTCATGCTGTAGTCTAAATGTGTTTAAGACTGAAAATACGGTGCTGCTGTGCTTTTTTATATAGAGACTTGTGATCAGAGCACTTGCCTAAGCCTAAACCAGTTAACTTCTATGTTTTCCTTCCCTGGTATGCTCTAATAAGCAGGCTGTAGGCTAAGTAGCTGAGTGAAGCAGTGACATACATAAAGCAACTTAGGATGCATTGGCTTAAACAGATGTGCTGGTTTTGGTTGGGAGAGAGGGAGTGGCTGTGTGGTGCTTAGTTGACGACTGGGGTTAAACCATGACAAAAGAAAATATGAATCTGTAGAATTGTGCTGTTGTTGTTTGCTGGAAGAAAGGATCGTATTATTTGATTCTGTCTGGAATGGAGGAATCTTGTTTGTCTTGAGAGGCTTGACAGAAGTTTTTGAAGGCAAAGGATTTTATACTCAAAGCAATGAAGTGTTACTACATTCTTGCACAGCATTTCTTTTTAAATTTTTGAATGAAGAAATGAGATTGAAATGCATTAAAAGCCCAGAGTGTATTCTAGTCAAAGTTATATTACAGAATCCTTATTTCAAAATGTGTGAAATGTCACACAAGGTAATTGCATGAACCGTGTTGGGTGGAATTCAGCTCCATAGTAAGACACCTAAATATTGGGTTTATATGCAAGAGTTGGATTTCTTAAACTCTTACTGCAATCTTTCGAGATCTAGTCAGTGTAAAGAAGCCTAGGGATATATTGGGTTTACCCAAAGACCTAGTGACTGGTCACCTGAATCCCTCTTACAAGCTACTCGGCTAGTCCTCTGTGAACGGCAACACCTAAAGCTTAAGACACCTAAATCTAAAATACAGTTAGATGGTAGCATTTGGGTGCCTGAATCTTGCTGTGATACTCTTTTTGTGTGTGGTTTCATAATACACTGGTGAAGTTTGTTCTTTAGAGGTGAGAAAAATAAATATGTGATAAGGTAAACACTGTCAAAGTTAAGGTGGATCAAGCACTAAAGAGAAGCTTATGAGATCTAAGCAGCTTCCAGCTGTGAGGTTTCTAGTATATTATGTAGGTAGAATGAATTCTGCCCCTTACATGTGTGTGTGCCTATATATAGATATATGTATACACACACGTATATATGCCAGCTGGGTGCCTGAAGCCCTTTTCATAGACAGGACAGAAAAACAAGTGCTTCTAGCTCCTTTAAACAGCCCCTTAGGATGAAATATATATACTTCCATTAAATGTTTTTGGTTTAATATTTGTGTACATCTTACTGATTTTTATTTTTAGCAAGACAAGCATATGTGAATAACTACGGAATATAAAGCATTGAAATATCTGTGTAGGAGTTATTGAGTCATCACTCTGTCCATTTTAGCTGTGCCTCAAATGATCTCTACCTCAACAGAAATTAAAATACATCTGCTTTATGGTGCTAATTTAAGTTTTGTTATAAACATGCTGTAGGGATGTGAAAGAATGTAGTAAGCTTTGTCTAATTTTGTTGATCTTGAGGTAACATTGTTTAATGCTATCTTTCAGTAAAGACAGTTTGAGAAATCCCACCTTTTTCTAGTCTCTACAGGAGTTTAATGTTAATTCACTGTGCTAATTAGAAGGTTGTTCTGATTGTTAGGAAGATTATTTTAAGTATGGGTGACCTTAGTCATCTTGTTTATGGTGCAGCTGCACAAGCAGCTGTGTCTTTGTAAAAGAGGAGTTTTACAACTCTTTATGTTCTCTTGGGAAGAAAGTCAGTGGCCAAATGCAAAAATGCCCTAAATGGCTTTAACAGAGACATGTCCCTGCATTGGGATCCAAGGGTGATGCCTGTCTGAGTGTGATCTGTTTGACTGTTTAGTTTTAAATGCATTGATAATAAATAGCTCAGAAGTCTTGAGGCTTAATAATTGAGCATTTTCATACCAACTTTTTCAAAAGAATGACTTCCACATTAAAATACATATAACCATTAGTACAGTAGACAATAACTGACATTTTACTTTGCACTTAAATGTATGATTATTTGAACAATTTTAACAAAGTATTTTGTAAGAAATTTAAACATATTGAAGTTTGTGTTTACTCGTGATATAGTAAATAATCTCAGTAAATTGTATTTAGCAAAATATGCCCTAAACACACTTTAAGTAGCTCTTATGTGTCACTAGTTCACTAATGACATGAGCATTTAGGTAGATGTTAAATAGGTAGATTTGTCCTCAAATGCATAGGACTTTCTATTGGAAGTATAAAGGTTTGAACATAGAAAGAAGAGATATGGATATAAAATGAGATGCCTTTCTAGCTGTTTTTAGGGTTAAACACTGGAACATGTAGACCCATTAGATGGCTGAAGACAAAAAAAGCAATTTTATCTTTAGATTTACCAAAGCATTTTTAACAAGAGTTCTTTTCAATTTAATGTATGCCTTATTGCAGAATATCATCTATCATCTGAATATGTAGACTAATTAGTTAATAGTATTATTTTTTTAGCACTGATCTTGGCTGGGACTCAGTGCTGCTTTAGGTAGATACTGCTAGAGACAAGAAATAACAAAAGGCTGCAGCAACTCGAATTGCTACATTTCTCTTGTCAAAGTCTGAGAGGGACAGACTGACAGACAGCTGTGCACGCACAGGCTGACAGACATGAGGAGCAGGAAGTACCAGCGGTGGGCAAAAGTACAGCATCAAAATACACTATCTCAGCAACCTATGGTTGTACTCCAGAAGGGCCTTTGCTATGGGCCTGTGTGACAAGTCCATGTGGAGCCGTTAGAGATGCAAATGTATTCTCTGAGAGGCAAGTTGCTGAAAGGGGGACGCATGACCAAAGGAAGTATTTATGTACACCTGCTTTTCTGAAGGTATTGCTTCTGTTTCAAAGGATGTCAGGCAAGGTAGATTATTTAGGGTGGTTTTTTTTTATCATGGCAGCTGTTTTATAAGAAAAAAATGTGATGTAACAATTGTTCTTTTGAGTTAGTCTTTTCTGAAGGATTAACAAGTGTTCTCTGTTGCCATTGTGGTGAATCTAACCCATTTTCTACTTGGAAACAAAATTACTTACTGAATAAAATATATGATCTTTTCTGACGAAGAGTTGTTTTTGCCAAAGGGTTATCCTGTCAACTAGCAAACCTGGACATTCTCATACAGCCTTTGATTTTACAGTTGAATAGCTTCTGACCAATTCAGGTGATAGGTTTATCAGAGCTTGCATTTATCAGTCATAAAACATGAGCAGACTAGTATGTTTTGCAGAGTGCCTGCTCTATCCTGCCATTTGTAAACACACACTTCAAAACTACATGTTTAAGGTTTGCTTCTCCCAAAGACATGGCAAAAAGCCATTATTTACAGCTGGATTTTAGCCCTTAAGGCACAATGAATACTCTTTTCTCTAAACTTTCATAGTGGTTGAAAGATAAGGTACTGCTGGCTATGAGTATAAATTAAAAACTATGGCATAAAAAGACTACTATTTGAGAAGTAAAGCAGATACTTTATTTTATGTTGCTAATATATTTAAAACAAAAAAACTTGCTTACAGAAGCCCGCATTCATCATTTCAGTAAGCTGCAAATGTTAAGCATGTTCAATAGCCTTTTTTATGTTCATAGAATCACGCCTGTATATCTGATGATTGCATTTTGGTAATTTTAATTTTTTGTTTGTTGGCATTTTTTACATTGTTTAAATGTTGAATTCTGTACTTCTAATATTATTTGTTGATTGTTCTTTTATTATTTTAAGGTGTGACTGCACAGAAAAATTACAGAGTAAATTTGACTTCTTGCGGTCACAATTGAATGACATTTCATCCTTTAAGAATATCTACAGATATGCCTTTGATTTTGCAAGGGTAAGATTACTGGAATGTTAAAAAAGTTCTTACTTTGTTTATTCAACAAGCTTGCACTTGAGTGATTTCTGTGCTTGCTTTATTCAACCTTAGGAAAAAGACCAGCGAAGTCTTGATATTGATACTGCAAAGTCCATGTTAGCTCTTCTGCTCGGAAGAACTTGGCCACTGTTTTCAGTATTTTATCAATACCTGGAGGTACAAGTTTCCTTGACTTTCTGAATAATGGCATAGTATTTGGACTGTTTTGTGAAAAGTTTTCAGTGTTTGTGTTGTTTTACTCAAGAATGTATCTATATTGTTTCCCTTCCCTTGCTTGATGTGCTTATGAAACAGTGATGTCCTAGTACGTGTGACAGGTTCTTTTCTTTCTCCCTGTGCCCCACCCCCCTTCTCTTATCAAAGGCAACTAAAATTTTATCTTAATTATACTATACTATATATTAAATAATCTTTATTAGTCTCTTCAGCTGCATCTACTGAATTTCAGGTTTGCTTTGTGCAGATGCCTACTGTATGTAGGTATCTTGATCTCTGGCTGTCTCTGAAAGATTTTGATCAGCTCAGCAGCAAGTGACTGAGTAGTATGGATATGTGTGTGTTGTGAAACATGCTAGGCTTGAGACTGTTCCCTGGCTTCAAACCAGTACCAATGTTGCAATGTAGATGTCCATATGATGATAATGCATTGTACCCTGGAGAAAAGATTTTTTTCAATAGTTCTTTCTGGAAGTATACCTGAGCTAGGTATGCTTTCGTTTTAGGGCAAGACAAGAATTTACCAGTTTTTGAAGCTTAGAGTGGTGACTTCCTGATTCCACAGTATTTTGATTTTGCTCTGATGTTTTTAAAAAATTATTTTATGTAATTTCAAAACTAAGGAATATGTACATGTGTAGTATTTTTAAAAACAGAAAACCAAGTAAATAGTTCCCATTAAATTGTTAGGAACTGATTGAAGATAAAATAAGTGAGATGCAACAGTACAATTTGCAACAAATGCAATTTGACATTTTAATGTTGTGAAATAATTTTCCCTAGCAATCGAAGTATAGAGTTATGAACAAGGATCAGTGGTACAATGTACTAGAGTTCAGCAGAACTGTCCATGCAGATCTTAGCAACTATGATGAAGATGGTGCATGTAAGTATGCTTAATGTTTTCCTTATTCAACTATTACCACAGTATTTTAAAACTGGGTAAAACAAATATCTGTAACAGAAACAATAAGGTATAAAATAGTTATTCTCCAGTAATGCATAGAAGAACAGTCCTGATAACCATCTATCTTCAAACTGCAGATATTAATTGCTGTAGTATGCCAGGGGTACGATGGTGTGCTTGAGCCAGCTTGTATGCAATGAGGATCTAGTAATGGTGCTTGCTGAATGAAACTATAGACTTCCAAGTAGTATCATAAACAGCAAATTTTGTTTGCTAGTGTATAATAAATTCTAACTTAACAGTTTTGTTGCCTACCTGATGGTGCTTGGAGCTGAACACACACCTGGTAGTCAGTCATGCTATGACTGAATTGCATTAATCCCATTTTGGTATATGTTCTAATTATTCACAATTTTGAAAGCTCTGGGAAGAAGGAATTAGTTGTGTGGATTGTGTTATAACCTTATTTTTATGCTTGCTGTTCAGTTCAATGCACCTGTCAGATATGAAGAACAGTTTTTTCCATAATTCTGTGCACTTTTTGCCATCCTTGGATTGGAATGTTTGCAGTAGTCTACGAGTATTTGACCATAGGATACACATGAATATTTCCTAGACCAGTAGTTTTAACCTTCATACTTTGAAAGAAGGTATTTGAAAGACGTTGGCAAGTATAACTCCAAGTTTCGTCCATTTACAGGGCCTGTGCTTCTGGATGAATTTGTTGAATGGCAGAAAGTTCGTCAAGCGTCATAGCAAGAATTCAGAAGAAAACGCAAAAATTTTTTTTGGTGCCCGCCTGTACACAAAGTAATGAGAAAAACAAAGGATTGCATTTTCGTTCGTAAGAAAGACTTTACAGTAATTTTTTTTTCCTCTTTTAAGGAAATTTTCTTGTTACGTGTGATATGGGCATTGAACCACACCTCTTCTGAGACTGAAAGTTGGAGTTCTTGTTTTGAGTCTTATGTTTATAGCATTTATTTCAGAACAATAAAGATTCAGATTTGTGACAAAGGCCTAAAAGTGAAGAATGTCCCTTGAATGTGAGTGTGGTGTCTATTTTTAAAACCAAATCTATAAGATTATCTTTCTCAGAAGTGCCCTTTGCTATGAATTTTTGAAGACCTTAAAAATGCTTAATTGGCACTGTTGCTTGCTGTTAGTATGATTGTCTTGTGTGGCAAACCTTAGAAAGAATGACTGATTTATGAAGCCCTGGGTGGGAGTGTGCTAATTTGTGTATTAAGTACTGGTCATGGGTTGTGCCACAGTTTTCACCTCCTTGTGGAGATAAAGGCCTTAAACTCCTATTATTATTTTTTATTTCTTTGCTCCTTCCCCACCCAGTGGCATGGCATTTAATGGCAGGCCCTTTTGAAGCAGAAAGGTTTAGAGCATATGGCTGTATGTGCAGAATGGCTGAAAACTAGTTGCCTGTACTTCAGATGCTGAACACAGACACTCTTTGGTACAGTAAGGCAGCTTCAGACTTTTACTACTATTTAGACTTTGGATTGCTTTGTATAAAAGTGCAATTTATATTTTAAAAGGGAAAGCTGGAAAGACTTGGTTTCAAGCTTTGCTTCTTATGTGTTTTAGACTGGAAGAACTCACAACATGAGCTTTTTCTCTCCCTGGGTGGTTTTCATAAGGTAAATCAAGAAGAGACTATTTAACCTACCTTTTGACCACATAACAGGCTGTATGGAATGGGCTATTAATTTTCACCCTGTTACTCTGTGTTTTGAGTCCAGTTAAATACTGTGATTATCCTTTTAGGCATTCAGTATTTGTGGCAACCTTTAAATACGGTAGAAGTTTGTCACTCTGCCTTCCTGCCCAGGAAGCCCAATGCCACACTAGAGAAGGAAAGGGAATTTAGTGAATAAATGTGAAAAACCAAAACAAAACGAGCGTATGAAGCATTTATAACTTCTACTTTATTATATAAATACATAATGTAGACTGTGATAATGCCATGTGACTCAGTCAGTAATCAAGGCCTCAATGTGCCAAATATTTCCACAGCTTGAAATAAGAATAGACAATGTAAATTAGGCATGACTTGAAGATCTTTGCCTCAGGGAAATGACTTCTGTTTTGCACATCCCTTAGTCAGACTAACAAGCATGAGTTTTCCTGTCCCTAAGGAAAGCTTTGTTCCCAAGATGATTTTTTTTTTTTTTTTAAACAAAGAGCAAGAAAAGGAAAGAGAAGGTGTGAGGAGAACTTATAAGAAGGGGTACAAAGTAGTGGTGTGTGCCTCTGCTCTTGTTCTACTACTGAGGGCCACACTTGCAACTTGCAACTTACTCTCCAGATCTGCTTGCTGTGGGCTGCAGGAAGCAGTGCAGTGATGGGCCATGTGCTGTTCTGCAAGTTGTCTTGAACTCTAGAAGCTTGGTTTCACCCAAGTGAAAAAAGGCATCGGGGTAAAACAAACAACAGTTGAGATACTTGGAAGATCTCTGCTTGTAAATTGGCTAGTGTCTGTGCATGCAAACAGATGGACTACAGCTGTTCCATGTATTTTTCCACCTATTTTGTAGGAAGTACTTAATTTTAGACCTCATGTAAGCTGCAGTATTTCTGTTCAATATGTTACAAGTTGCCCAGTTACGTTGCTGATAATTCTGATTTCACTCATAACAGAGTGCCTTTCATTTGCTAATTGCCCTACCCGACAGAGCATTTGTGCCAGAGTGAGATTAATTTCAAGAGTCCCAAGGCCTACTAGTACAGTAAGGTCCTAAGATGCACAGATAAACATGCACCAATTAACTGATATCAAGGGAGGTACTGCTGTATACTAAATCACTTCAGGGACACTGATTCTGAAATTACTTTTTCAGATTCACTACAATGACTCTTTTTGTGTACCATGTTTAGTCCCCCCGGGATGTTCTCTTTCTAAAAGTCTTGAGATACTGCTTAGAAGAGAATATTTTATAGTGCGATTAAAAAAATCATCGCTTTTAGGTAACTGCGAACAGTTGTGAATTCAATTTAAACCAGTGGGTCCTAGAGGATGGTATTAGACTAGAAGAGTAGGAGTGATGCATCTACCAATCCAAGGGGATCAAGTACTTACTGTTAAGGTGTAATACACTATGTGATGTATCATTTGTATCTCTGTTAAGGTTTTATCAGTATTCCTATAATAAATCCAGTTTCAGGGATTTATAACTTGCTTGTGTGTGTGATTGAAAATCATCAGTTACTGTAAAACTTTGACTGGGAATGAATGTATTTAGTTAAAATCAATATAGTTTTTTCAAATTTGAATAAAGTAGAATTTTAAGTTATGTTTTTGTGCTCAAAACTGCAATTGGATTTATTGTTTCAATATAAATTAATGGCTTGTACAGTTTCATTGTGAGCCCATTACTTTTACTAGCTGTCTTTTATTGCTTCATCTTACAGCTTACTGTGGATAAATGCCAATAGCTGTTGATTTGTTTGGGTTTTTTTAATTTTGTGCATGTCCACAAGCCTAAACTGAGTTCTACGAAATATTTTCTTTAGTCTTTGAACTTGAATTTTTGTTCTGTTCAGGGGCATTTCAGTCTATTGAATTTTAAAAAAAAAAGTTACACTTTATCTTTCAGTATTCTAAGATGAAAGTTCACAGGTGAAATATGCTGCCACAGTATGACAAATAATTAAATCGAAGGTGAAATGTCTTCCAAAACTAAATCATAGTGGTGTCTATCTTAATGTTATAAACTTAATGCCAATCTCACTTTCATTTCTTGGTATTAATTCTTCCTAATATAATTAATTACTTCTAGTTTTCCTAGACAACTAACAGTTTTCAGTTTAAAATCTGAACACACCCACCTGTTCATGGAAAAAGCCATATACTGGTAGATCAGAATAATATTTCTCCTGTCTAAAAATGTGATCTTGAATTACACAGTCATGTATGTTTACCTATGTCTTTAACTGTATATGTAGTTTTGATTCAATTTATCTTTACTGTTGAAACATCTAATTATTAATGACTGTAATTTCACATTTCTGTATAACAGACTTTGAATTTGAGATGACCATGGACACCAGCCTGATACTTGTCTTGGGCGACCCAAATGTGGTCTCTATGGCCACTGTTCAAGGGGTTTTTTTCGTATCTCTCAAAAGCTTTGAGCTGATATATTGATACTGACTGCATAAAAACTGCGAAAGGGACCATAAATTTAATGTTTCTGATATTTTGTTCATTTTTTGAGCTAGTGAACAGTTCTTTTAATGCAATACATACAAACTTGTACAGGTTTAGCTTTGTTAAGTTTGATGAATAAACTGGTATCTAATAGGGCAGAAAACTTACTCTTTTTTGTCATGCTGTCTCTTTTAGTTTTTCCTTTTGTGTTTTTGTGCATGTGTAACTGTTCTTAAAATCACCGAGAGACTTAATTCCAGCAAGATGGATCAGTCTGATGTTAAGTTAGCTTTATAAAAGAATGCCTTTGCTTCTGTGTGCAGATGTAGGAAATAGAACTTTGTCTCAACTGGGAGCAACAGCAAACACCATTCTTGATTATATCCCATGTTATTAGGTGCTGATAGAACATAAGATCTTGGAAATTAACTGTCATTAATTATTCATTGAATGAACACTGTTCCAACAACCTGTTGCAATGCATGTGAATGAAGAAGGAATGAACTTTTCTGTCTTCCCCAGCTGCCTCTTTTCACCCTCCTCCAGCATCTCTCTTTGGTCACTCATCTGTATTTTCAGAAAGGACTTAGTGTTTTCTAGTGCCCTCTTCCATAGGGTCTTTCAGAGCCTGTTACAGAAAGGATCAAGGACAACATCCTGTCATATGTTTGAGTTAATGACACTTTTTTCTTTTGACGCTTTCTAGTTATTGAGGTCTGATGTCATACCTGCCTCAGGACAGTCTTCCCTGAGTCTCTGTCAGACCTAAGGAAATGGCTGTTTGTTGTCTCCGTGGTTCTGCTTTATCATCTTTTCACAGTGAAGTTCTCAATGAGTCAGAAGGAGTTTAGTGGTATATGCACATCAGGCATCTCATAGCTACAAGAGATGGCAAGACTTTTGTTACTTTTGTTTACTCTTGTGTATTACCATTCTTTGTATTTCTTTCTCTTTCTGTGAGAAAGGACTCTGTAGTGATAGGTAGGTACATTAAAGACTGAATGTGTACTACAAGATCATACTCCCTGTGTTACCTTAACTTTTACTGAAATTTGAAGCCACAGACAGGCTTATTACCAAAATGAAATCAGTTTCTCAGACTTGTGTCACTTCATCCTGATTGTAAACTTTAGTCTTGTTCCTGGTTTTGTCCTAGTTAATCAGAGTATGACACTTTCTACATATTTGGATCTCCTTAGCTTTTTTCCCCTGAATAGTGACCATAATAGCAATGACTATGTAAGTTGATGTAACAGATGTAAGTTACTGAATTTGTTCTATAGGCCTTACAGTGGGCAGATTTTTATCTTAACAAGCTAATTTCTTAATCCAAGTTGGTACCGATATATTTCTATTGTATGACTTACTGTTTTATGTTATTAAAATGTTATGGTTGAATTCTGTTCCTCTGGAAAGGAGAAGGCCTTTTGGTAAAGATGCTTTAAACATAAAATTTTTCAACTTAAATTAAACTTCCCTCATTTTGACAATTTAAAAAAAAATCATGTTTTAGGGGTTTGTTGATTATATGTATTTTTATCACCTCAGTAGTGTATTAGTGCTGATTGTAAAACAAAGGTATTTTTGGCTGATTTCAATTATAGTTAATATACAACTTAGGTTTTTCCCTAGTGTTTCCGGAATTACTGGATATATTTTCACTGTTCATTTTATGATACTGAATTAAAGGGCTAGAACATAAAATTGCTAGCGGGATAAATTTTTTCCTGATCACTGAGGGGATTTTTTTTAAAAAAATATTAGAATATTTCAGAAAGGGTTGTTGTGTATTATGGTAGTTTAAATTACCATACAATAATGAAATGGTAGATGTGGCATGTAGTCTTCTAACTATTACAGGTGTAATGTGAAGTTATTTTCGCATTCAAAATCACTTGGCTGTAAATCAGTTTTTCTAGTGAAAGAAAAGTCTTATGATGTAATGTCTCTCAATAACTAAAACTTACAAAGAAATGTAAACTTCAAAGCTCTATTACACCCTCATCTAACTGCTCAGCATATGTCAATGTGGACAAAATGTAAGTCAGGACACCTGAATGAATAAGCCAGAATACATCTGAAATAAATCATTATTAATCGATGAGAAAAGTAATCACCTGAGTTTTTTCCCTGATTACAGCAACAGTAGGAAGAGGAACATTAGTTACATAAAAAGTGGGGCCTCTGCATACCTGGCACTTGCTTCAGAGTTACAGTTTTGTGTAGTAATTTAAGGTATTGGTTCTATCTACAAAACAAAGTGTTTTTTTCCCCTCGTGTGTTTGGGGTTTTTTGTTTGTTTTGGTTTTGCTGGTTTTTTGTTGTGTTTTGTTTTGGGTTTTTTTTGCATCAGGACTGTGTAGTAATAAAACCCAAAAACCAGTGCACGAGTTCCAAGGACTGGGCATGGGTCATGACACTGGTTTTGCCATGGTGTGAGATGGAAATGCTGATGGCACATAGGGGAAAGAATAGGAAATATATCTTAAAATACAGTCATATCCTACTGTTTTTCCCTGTATTTTTATGCTGCTTATTTTAACCAGGATCATGTTGTGTCCCTGTTTCAGACTTGTACTTTGTATATCTGCACACACATTTTTATATATAAATGTTTCCCATGTAGTGTTCAACATGCTGGAAATTGCCCTGAAAGATTTTGAAGCCGAAAGGATGTGTATTTCTTTGGGGCTGTGGAAGTGGCTGGTCACCTTTGCCCCATGCAAATCTTTCTTGATGATGTTTTTTTTCTACATTTCAGTGGTTCTGTCCTAGGAGCCACTTTAAAGTTTTGGTAATGAAATGCTCTTCCCTTCCTGAGTCTTCAGTAAGTTTATTCCAGACCCTGTGACTTTATATGATTTGGGGTTGGTTTGTTGGGATTTTTTTCCCTTGGTATGGTAATTACTACCTTAAAGCATGAATATTCTGATGTGGAAAAGTGTCTTTGTAGAATTGGAGATGCCAAACCTAACAGTGTTCGTGGGAAGACAGTAATTATTACTGACACCTGAGTGAACCTCCAGGATATTTTTCTGTCAAGGCCTACTCTTTTCCAATGTTTTTGACTTTCCTTTATTTCTTAATTGTTTATGGCACTGATTTTAGGTTATGTGTTACATCACGTAAGAATATTTATGTACCTATGCTGTACAACTGAATATATGCTATACTGAAGTTCATTACAATGTATAATTCTTAAATGAAAAGCTTACAACTTTAACGATGTAGTGTGCTGTAGTTCATGGGGCTTCTTCACATAGTTTTCCAGCAAGTATGCTGCTTAGTTCGGTGGAAAATCACTGGTTTTTTAAGCCCTGGGGAAGTATCTGAAGTGTCAGTAGCTATTTGTAAGCAGATAAACTAAAAAAAAAATAAATTAATTGTTTATTTTTTGATGCTTATTTTATTTTCCTACAAGTTCACTGTTCAAGGATTCAAAGTCCTTCTTTAAAAGCAGAAAGAATACTATTTTTTTAATCCATTTGAGTGTGGGACAACTAGCGTACTAGCATGTAAGGCTTCAATTTCATTGTACTGGGTACTGTGTTGTTAATAAAACTTCTGTCCCAACCTCATGACACAACTTTCCTACTAATAAATAGTCTACTTATGCTTTACATAGTGCTTGTCTTCTAATGAGAACACTTCTGCAATCAAAGTATTAAATATTTTTCCTCCTTTAAGTGTGTCATCTATAGTTACTCAGTATTTATTAAAAAGGTTGTTAAACAAGGAACTTGTTTTCTATTATTAATGTTAACAAATGCCAGAGAGAAAAATCACCTCATTCCCATTTATTACTTAGTTGTTTTGTGTCTTGAATATACTGGCCTTCTTTAACCCAAAAATCTGCTATGTATTAACTTAGTTTGGCTTCACCAATGATTCCAATCAACTCGTACAATTTTTTTTGTTAAATTTTGCCTTTTTGAAGTAAATAACGGAGGCCTAGTTGTCCAAACATGTTACATTTCCATCTTTACAGAAATTGGATTCCTGGTGATTGACAAGACATTTATTTTACACCCTTCTCTCCTAGATGCTATAATGTATTTTAAAATGAATTTTCTGCTGTCCCTGAAATTGGGCAGTCACTAGTGCATATTAATTGTTAAGCTCCTGGTGCTGAGCAGTGCCAGGCAGATAGTGGTGGGTTGCAGGCCGGGTTTGGGCTGTTGGGCTGCAGTTTGAAACGGGTATGAATTGGCTGTATTTCTTTTAAATAAGTTCTTTTTGTTATACTGCAGTAAGGAAGAAAGATTGTCACACTGCATTATGCCACGTCTTCATGGAATTAGAAAGGAGGGCACAATAAGGCACAGAGAAATAGAAGGAAGTGTCGGGCAGCATCTGAGATAATTTTGTTTGTATGATGCACTATACGAGCCAAAAGCTAACTACCTGGTCTGAATTTTCAGGTTTGGGATGTTTCTTTATAGAGATGTTTCACACGCTACGCAGAGGGCCTGTTTTAAAGATCTGAATATTGAAAAGTGTTGCCACTTTTTCTTTGCAACAGTGGAACTCCTTAATAGTGTTCTGATGGCTGCTAGGAAGAGGAAACCAGTTAGTGGTTGAATGTTTCCCAAATATTAACAGAGTCCACAGTCATACAGTGAACTCTCCTTAAAGCTTCTGTGGGTTTTATGCCTTCAGAAGGAGAAATTAAAGGACCTAGACTGGATGTAATTTGTGCTGCACATGTATCTATTATTCCGTAGCCCTCCTCACCATTCAATATTTCATCTAAGTATAGAGGAGTCATTTTGTCTAGGAACATTTTTATTGGCCTATCTTTTCAACAAGCAGAGGAGAGCTTTATATCTTCATCTGGCTCCCAAATTGTATGTACTTAATATTGCTACGAAATGTTCCTTATTGGTACAAACATTGCCAGTGTTTGATGTTCATAGCCAAACTATGGTGAACTAGCAATATGATAAAAAAGTAAATTTGCAATTTTGTACAAACACAACACAAGTTTGCAGACAGAGTACCAAGAACACCTACTACCAAGAAATCTGCAGTCCCTCTGTTATTCCCTACCCTGCTTCCTTCCTCTGTATTGTGTATCTTTCTAGTACATGAATGGAAAAATCCTGAAGAAAACTTTCAGAATAGTTAAATGAGGAGAAAGTAGGTCTAGAGGTAAGAGTTGTATTTTAGTTATCATTTTACTGGATAATTTGGTAAATTATGTAGTTGGAAGCTCAGCTTCAGAAAGAAAATGTGAACTACAGTAACAATATTGCCATATGTAGTATGAATGAGTATTGTAAACATCTTGGAGAACTTATGCTTGTATAGTTAAAGTCTTTTCTTCCTAGTTTTGGTAAAATATGTTAGAGGATCAATTGTCATTTAAATTTGGCTGCTCTCAAAGTCAAATGTTTCTGTTTCATCAGAGTTATACCTTGCATTAATTTTTCTCAGTCTTTCTCTGCATGAAGAATCCAATGGGAAATAAAAGTTGTAGAAAGCAAGAATAAAGTAATGGTTAGGTAACATGATTAAACCTAACTGTGAATGTCTGATATATATATTTAAGCAAAGTTCTCTGATGCAAGAGACTGAGAGCAGAAAGGGTATTAATAATTCTGTATTTGGAAGAATATTGAAGCAGGTGGTTTCTAGCTACAGCAAGTTAAAAAAGTATCCCACCAAAAATTTTGAACACAAACTCCACATTATAAGTGTGTTAAAATATTTCAAGCTTTCAGCAGTGGCATTGATTTTTGAACAATCATTTCGAAATTATTTTTTTAAAAAATTAAGGACACTTAAGTTGAACCAAAATGGAAGTTTTAATTTGAAATAATGGCTTTCCTTTTTAAACTATGAATTCAAAATGTGTGCAAATAAATGTTTATTTTTTTATCTGAATGTATTAAAAAAAATAATTAGGTTTAATAGAGCTGTGTTGCTTTGTACAATGGGCCTTTATTATGCTTGCCATCAGTGCAAACTAGTGTTGTGACCAAAATAGAAATAATCATCTCCCTATTCTCTCCTATTTGTGACTTCAAGGAAAATGTGGTGTATTTTGGAATACTGAAATGTAACAGATTATTTTCAGTTTTAAGTCAAAGAGAGGATTTGGAGCTTTAAACAGTGCAGCTTAGCAAGTTGACTTTTAGGTAAATATAAGTAGAATCAGTGAACACTCATCTTCTGATTAAAAAATGTGCATTTAACCAGCAGCTTGCATATGCTGCAGTAGATCAGCACAGTTTCTCTTTTTTTTAAAGGCAATTTTTTCTTAAGCTGATATTCATTTCATTAACAAATCCAAACCTAAATTTCATGTACAGAATCTTCTAATGGGGCAAAAGCCCATCAGTCTTTAGGACTGTTTCCTTTCAAAATACATGCTAGAAAATGAGCAATGACTGAGTCCTGCTACACACACCAAGAAGCCAATCTCAGAGACTTATCAGTAGGACTAAGATTTTTAAAACACTGTTTTCATAAAGAGACTGGGGAAGGGCTGTCCTTAGGCTATCATGAGCATGCAGATATACCTAGGATCACAGATAAGGGAATATTTTTGGGGCAATGAAGTCCACTTATATTAATGGAAAATGAGCACAAAGCACAGCTAAATGTGCAATTAATGAGGGAAAATGTAGAGACTGAGAGAGGCTGTGCCAAGTAAGGTTCCTGTTGAGAAAAGGTGGCTTTGTCTAAACATTGGACTGTACCCACATAGAATCCTTAAAAAAAAAAAAAATAATACTGCTTCATAATATTTGTAACCATGAGATTTAATACCTCTTTCCAGCTCTTTAAATATATTCATGTATGTCATTATAGTGTCCTATAGAACTTCATGTAATGGTTGGACATGGGTTTGCAGAGTGCTTATGGTAGTGTAAAAGCAATATAGTTTTCCCATGCCCCTGAATTGAATCTTGAAACTATATCTGTAAATGAAGCTTCTTGTTTCTTCCAATAGTTTTTGGTGTGCCAGGTGTGTTAGGGAGGTCCTGAGAACACAATTCTCTTGATGGATACCAACATCTGGAAAAAGATTAGGAGCCAGTGTCTAGACACTCCCAAGCCTTTAGGCATACTTTGGATACCTAGATGCAACATCTAACCATAGAGGTGACTACAGCTCTAAGGGGCGTAGCCTTTTTTCTACTGGTTCCCCAGGTCTCCAGATATCTGCTGATGGGTATCCCAAGAACTGCTGCATTTGATATGTTTGAGTAAGTAAATCCATCTAATCTCAATGGCAGTTCAGAAAGTTGGCAGCTGGATTTTTTTTCTGGGCAAAATAGATGAGGCATCCCAGAAGATACCTCATTTTTTGTGCCACAAGCAGAGAGATTGGTCTTCCTTCCTTGTCCAGTAGTCTAGTAAGCTTCCATGGCTTTTAGGAAACTTTTGATAAATGTTATAAACTTAAATGTTCATTTTAGTAGGGCTTAGATTTCTTCTGAGCGCAGTATCTACCCAAGGGAGTTTAAGTGCACTTGACTCTACAAATTCTCTTAACACAATTCTCTTTTGACTGATTCATAAGTCCAGTTCAACAAAAGAAATAAGGTTTATAACTGAACATAAATCAGCATAATCTGTCAGCTGAGTGAACAGTGAATCCGTGACACTGAATTTGTTCATCAGACTATCCTAAGCTAGAGTGGATGGATCACTAACCAGTTCCTGTGGGAGACAGCATCACTAGCTATCCTGCAACCCAACTGAAAAAAGGGTTACTGGATCAGATCTGTACGGAAGAATGAGCCTTTAAACTACCTTGTCCAGCACTTGGAATTTTCTTGGAGATCTGATCTGGTCCATCTCAGTTTGTTTTTCATGAAACAAACACCCAAGGCCTGAAGAAATTCAGAAACTGTAATAAAAATAGAATTAGAAGGCTAAAGGAACAAGTAGGAGAATGAACTGAGAAGCTAGGCCACCAGGGAGAAAGACGTGATGCTTTTAATGACAGAAAGTGTGATCAAACACATTTCCATTCATCATTTTTGTACTGTCTCTTGCAATTTTGTTCTATTTTAAAAGACATATAGATATAGAAAAACTTTTAAGAACCTTTTTTTTTTCTCTATGGTTTGTAGAAAAAAAAAAAGAATAAAAGCAGGAGAAATTACTTCACATGAAGAATCTCACATCTACAGAGCCCACTTCTGCTATTCCAATTGTGGCCCCTGCTGGCTAGGTTTAATACTGCTGTAGAATGAATGTTGCTTAAGTGTGAATTTTACTTGCTATCTATGTAGGACAAAGTGTTAAATGCTCCCAGGGCATTTATAAATGATATTTATAAAAAGGGCTGATTTCAAAGGCAATCCTAACTTGGTTGTTTCTGTCTTGGTTGGGTACTACTTCATTGTAGGTTTGTTTATATGATTAAAAAAAAAAAAATCTAAGGAACATTTCACTTGTGAAGCTTCCCAATAAATAAAGACTTCACTTCCTGTAATAGTAGTTCCTTTATCTCATTCAGATTTTCCTTTCTAAAGTAGCATTACCCAGAAACTCCTTGCTTTTTAGGAGATGAATTTTTTTCATTGTTAAAGGGACCATAGTGTACATGGCCCAGGTGGATCAGCATACCTGCACAGACTCTTTGTGCCAGCATTATTATTCCAGTTATAGAGTAAAGCGAGACTATGAAAGTTTTTGTTTTTGAGGTCTCAGACCTATTCTGGAGGGAATTGTTCCCTCTGTTTCTATATCATTTTGTTCCTACGGAAACCCCATTCATAACCTCATTTGAAGAGGACTTGATTACAGAAAGGTAATCAAGTTATAAAAGTTATTGGTTGGTTATTAGATTTAAAGTAAGCAATGCAGTCCCTTTTAAAATTCATACTTCATATGGCAATGCTTCCTGGCAACTTAAATGTTTCATATTTTTCGCAGCCTCGATGTGTCACTGATGTACCTCATCAGTCTTTGTTTTAACTAAGTATTATTGTAATGGTAAGTTTTCTTTATAGTGCATCAGCTCTGTGATAGGCAAACCCAAAAAACTCAAAGGGCTGTAGTTCCCTGGGAAATTTTGAAAGGATATTTCTACTGCAAATTTTGCAAAATGTGTATCCTTTAACAATGTGCTTTATTAATTTTCTAATCTGTGTTTATTACCTGATAGGCACATCTTCTGTAAGAAAAAGATACTTCTCTATTGCTTGTTCTGTAAATGGGGCTTTGATTCAGAAGTTGCAGCACAATATCATGTGGTCCAAGCAATTTAGAAATAAACTGGAACCACATTGGTCCCAGCCTGGCTTAGAAAACCTTGTATCTATGAAAGCAGTAGTACCGTGGTTTTGACCTACTTGTGTGCTGCACAATTTTATTAAGTATTTTCGTGGTAGCTGCCAATTTTTTCACTTTGGGAGTGGGTGTTGTCTATATACAACTTGGTTATGAGAGTATTGTTTTAAGAAAGCCCAGTTACACGTGCCAATTTACTATCAGTACCAAGACTGTGGTTTGTTACTCAGCATTATCCCTTCCTGAATTAGAAGTCAGGGAGTTGTTGTTTTAAGAATTACTGTAGTTGCAAGTTGAAACAAATATAGAAATATATCCATTTGGTGATTTTATTTCAAAGTACAAAGTTGATCTTCTCCATGGACACCCCCTTGTCGTGGGGGAGAAGCTTGCGTGCCCTTATGAGGTTGTGAGCTGTGCTGGCGGT
>JAWWEE010000001.1:40872446-40957173 GCA_035221455.1 Xenops minutus | reverse complement strand
ACTCGTCAGATAATGAGGTAGTTCCTTAGTTTGGTGGTGAGCTTCCTTTAGAATCGTTCCTGTCTTTGTTCTTGCACGTGCTTTTATTCTTATTCGTTCTTCTCCAGTCCCGGTAGTCCTCTGACCATACTCCCACATCAAACACTACCAACCTTACCTGTAACAAACTGATTCCAGAAAGAGCTGAGAACAAAATTGTATTCTTTGTGTCCATTTAGAAGTATTTACAGCCAAAGAAGCGAATTCTGTAAATAGAAAAACACATTAGATCCTTCTGGGCTCCTATTGATGGTTTCCTGAAGCAGAACAGACTTTATTAATAGTACAACCATGGGGAAACTCTAAAGATGTTGGTAAACACATATTTTAGTATTTTGTAGAGTTATTCTTAGATCAAAATTTAGTGAACATTTGTTTTTCAATACATAGCCTGAACTGGCTTCAAAAGTATGTGATAAGAAAGGATTCCAGAGAAAGAGCAGGACAATGGAAGTTTTCAGCCCAGATGAGATAAGGTAAAATATATTTTCAATGCCCACTGTTAAGCAATTAAGTGTTCAGCATTACTCTCATTTATTAAATAATGTTATAGATTGATAATTGAGGAGAAAAGCATTCCCTCTTGTATGTCTACCATTTGTATTAATTACACAGAATCCTACATAATGGGTTAAATAAGATTAAGAACTGACCATTGGACCCACATTATATCCTATATGCAGCATTCAGCGTAAAATACACCACAAGGATAAAAGGCAAGGCTACTGCACAAAGCAGCGTGCCTTAGTAATCTTTCTTCTCAAGAGAGTGGCTGTCAGCTTCATTATTTCACTTACAACTCTGAATTAGTGTTTCTGTATTGTGATGGGCAAATGATCTGGAATCCTACGAAGACCAAATATTTATTATTTTTAATACTGATATATTTTTTGACTCAAAAGCACTGACAAGATCAGATTGCTAGTGTTACTGGTTTGATCGACTTGCAAGTACCAATCAGTGTGCCAGAAAACAGAAGCCAGTAGCTGTTTTTCTAAATACAAAAAATGGATCCAAAATGGCTTCATTTCACTTGGACTGGGAGTTTGGAGAGCAATCATTTCATGTAGTCATTAGTTTATTCTGGCACAATAAGTAACCGCGTGTTCCTGAGTGAAGGGAGAGCTTGGGATTTTAGAGATGGTATACAGCAATCTGGACTGGTAAAAATGTAAGAAAACCAATAAATCAAAGTCCATCTGTACATTATTTCATAAGACCTCCTTGAAAATGCCTTTAGGAATATTCACAAATTGCAAAATAAAGGAATTTTCATCATCTGTAATTGACAGAAGGAGGGGAAGCAGCAGCTGCTCACAAGATAAACAAATAGTAAGAGAACATACAACGGGCTTCTCCTTTGCCTATGACTCCAACTTTGCCTTCAGATCTGTGGTGGGAGCAGTGTCCAGCAGCTTGTGGTCACCCTTCCAGTCTCTTCCTAACTTGGATCACCGAATACAGGCATACCTTCAGTTCAACAGCTCTGTACTGTGAATCTAGATCTGTCTCATCAAATTATGATTGACTTGAAATCAGTCTCTCCAGAATGGTCAGATAGTTGTTCCTAGCACAGGGCTCTGAGCTGAAGTGAAGGATACTGTGTTCCTGCCCCTGACATCTGCAGCAGGTCCGTTGGCCCACTGCAAGCTCTGCTGCTGGAAACCACAGCAGGATCGAGCCCACAATGTGTTTTTGTTTGCAGTTGTACAAACCTGCTTTCTCCCCAGGACGGCAAATGACACAAATCTGAATAAATATTTAGAAGCACTCTCTTGTTTCCTCCTGCCTTTTAATGTTTTGTGTGTTGGCATATTTTCCCTCTTTCCCACAAAGTTTGTTTCTTTGTTATTAGTTCAGATTGCTGTCTGCAGTTACTGTCAGCTCTGCTGTTTATAGTCAGTGTGATTCTCACACTGGGCAAAGTTTGTTTGGACAAGGAAGGTGTATTTTTCACTTAAACAAAAGAAGGCCAAGAAGTGCTCTGTTCTGTGGCACCCTGTGGTCCTTACTGGCAGCAGCAAAACTGCTGCTAGTGTCACGTTCCTTGTGGTGAACTCTTCCCACGCTGACTCAAACCTCCCCAACTAAGGTAACCCAGAGCCTCAAACTTCTTTTCTTCTCTATCCTGACAAGAGAGAGACTTGCTGTCTGTGCCCTCTGAATCTGTAATGTAAACAGCATTTTTTGTGGTTACCATTCTTGGCAAAAGTGATGCTTCTAGGAACAAAAACCCCTTTGCTTGGAAAACAGGAAAAAGCAGTGAGGGCCGCTCAGAAGTCTGTATTGCAGCACCCCTACTGAATAGACTTGAAACCAATACTGTTACCCAAAAATCTGCTTATGTTTTGCACAGTGCTTAAGGATAAGATTTACAGGGCCTAATGTCAGGTCTCTGCTCCACCCTGCTCAGCCAGCTCAGCATGCTACCCTATATAGATTAGAAATTAATCTTGTAGCAAGAGAGTGGGACAAGATTTTGGATGTCAGTAGTGAGACAGGGAAGAGCACGTGAAGGGTTTCTCACAGTTTGTTTTTTAGAAAGGTAAGACCCAGCCTCAGGACTGCCAACTGAGACGCATCTATAGCTCTGCCCTGAGCAGCACACAGCACAGACATGCCCACACAGCAACACTGCTTCACCAGTCCTATCACTCACAGCCCCTGTCTGCACTTCACCATCACATGACTGTGTTTAAGCCTTTACTAAAGGTTAATCCACATCATGCAGGCCTTAACTCTAACTGTGATTTTGGGGTTGTGAGAGCCCTGCAAGGCAATTTTTATGATTCACGTATTCAAGTGAATTTTATGGCACAATTCATAATGAGAAGTCCAGTTGGAAGTCCAGATACTGTTATTGAGAAACAAATTATGCTTGAAAGTCATAAATAGGAATAGAGGTCTCAGCAAAAATGTGATAGTCTCAGAGAAGACTGGAGATACCCTCAGAGGAGATTTGAGAAAGCAGCCCATGTTCAACAGCAGATGATAGTTAAGAAAAACAACAACCTAGAGATAAAATAAAAGAGAACATACAAAGACTCCATAGGAAATTTATTTCCTTTGTTTAGTACTTTTCCCATGGTTCTTTACAAGAAAAATTGATGTGCATGTGTTTATGTTTTTATTTTGCGTGTCTTTCCATGTACTTGCACAGTAGTGTCCGTGGTTTTTTACCCCTCATGACCAAACCTGCAGACAGTATAAAGCTTCATTTCAAGATTTACTTGTGACTAGTGCAAAGCTTTTCCTATGTAAAACAGAACAATTAGCTGTCATTACAGAAACCTGTATTTGCCTATTGCCTTCTAAGACAACATTGTAATAACAAAATGAGGACGGGCTTCCTTTCTGTTCCCCTTGTTAAGTCCCCCCTTGGGCATGCCCTGCCCTATGGCATGATAGAGGGACCTGTCAGAGCCCAGGGTTTTGCTGCACCTGCTGGGACTACCCCCTGTCTTCCAGTTTCTGTTTCTCCATCTCAGGCTTGCCAGGACCAGGGCTGTCTCTCACTGCTCTGGCTGTGACAAGAAGAACACTGAGACCTCCCATAAACAAAGCCTTCCAGATCCTGCTGCAGGAAGTTGGGGAATTTAAAAAGTCTTTTGCTGTCAGGGGGAAAGTGACGTAGAGAGAAGTGCATGAGTATAAATACCGTAGTGCATTTGGATGATTGATAGGAATATATTCCTATAATTGTGAGAAAACTGACTTTTGTACTTGGTGTTTGAGAAGTTCAGCCTGGCTAGGGAGGAACAGGGCTGGGGATAAGCCACCATAGGCTGGTATCCTCAGGGCAGCCAGCTGGAGAGAGGAAAGAAAAGGGAAAATCGAGGGAAAAGTATTAAGAAATGATTCTTGGAAATTACTCTAGAGTGCAGGTAGGGAGGTACGTTTATGTGCTGCGGTGTTGCAAGAAGTAGGTCACGGGCAAGGTTTCCAAACAGGCCATCTGGAAGCCACTGGAGCCATTCCCATAGCTGTGGTTTGGCCCGCACTCACACTCCCTGTGGCATGCCTGGCAAAAGCAGCACCTTCTGGAAGATTCTGCCAGCCCATCCTGGGCTCAAGGGGGGCTGAGCCGCTCCAACCCTCTTCTCCTGGGTCTAAATTTTCTACAACTTTAGCCTTGTTTCCTGCTAAGATTACACAGCTGCCAAATTGTCTCCCTGCTGTCCCAAGATGAACTATTTTTATTTAACTGGCTGAATTATTTCAAGATAAATATTTTATTTGCAACTGACTTGATAATACTTCTGTAATTTCTGCTCCCGAGGGCAGAACTGGGGGAGGGCAGCACAGGTGAAGGGCAGGGATGTTCAGTGACAAAGGATTTCTCAATCATTTCAGTTCATCCTGGACAGTTTTGCCAGAACCAGTGTAGCAATTCAGTAGAAAAAAACAGAGCTAGAATAAAGGAAGAATTTACCCAAGTGCCTAGTGGCATTTACTTCCTTCCTAGGGTCTGCCGAGAAACAAGATAAAGTGTGCTGATTCTTCAGTTCCCAAAATGAGGACTGAATTAATGGAAAGGCCACAAATTGCTTCCCATTCTCGTCATGCTCCACAACTACACGTAGCAAAATCATTTGCAGGCAGGAGAAAACCCACAGTGCCATTCTGCAGCGGCTATTGGAATGACAATGGGAGTTAACATGCCCTAAAAATCTTAAAATCTCTTTTTTCAGCCTGTACTCTCACAGTCTTTCCTTTTGTTTTAGAAAAATAAGTTCTCAGGATGTGATGGAAAAAATATCAAGGTAGGGGTCCAAAGAAATTACTACAAATAAATTTGTGGAATTAGAAAAAAAAAAGGTTCATGGAATTGTCTTTTTTTTTTTTTTTTTCTAATACACTTTGTAAATCATCTGTTCTTTTTCTAATATCTTTTTTTAAGATACAAATCTCAAAATGTAGTTCTCAATCCCACTTCAAAATACTATAACTGTAAATGGGAGATTAAAGACAGAAAGACTAATATACCATGTTAGCCAAGAAAAATTATACATATCTTATAACTCTTTGTTGGTTCCTTACAGCAGTGAGTGGTGATATGAAAGAAATATAGGATCATATATGTACATATATATATATTGGAGTTCAACAGACTAAGTACTGCTCTAAATAGATCATCCCTTTAATACTTGCTAGAGGGTCTCTTGTGCACCCATTGAGACTAATTCTCTATAGAATTTCATTACTCTGAAGAATCTCCATCATATTCCAGACTATCACCTTTTTTCACTTCCAAGTTTTCACTTGATATTCATTGAAACTGTACAAGACCTTGCCCTGTAACTCACATGTATAGGGGCATCAGTGTTAAGGCCAGGTGTCTTAAATTCTTTATGGGCTTCTGTTCATGACTGATCTAGAACAACACAAATATTGGCAATAGTATATGCAAGTATTTATCTTCTGCTGAATAGAAATACCACCTCTAGATATCTAGACCAATTAAATGTCTTTGTAACCATCATTAAGTAAGCCCAGAAACTCAAAATATAACCTCTATTTTTTAATTCATCTGGTAATTGAATAGAAAATAAAAGTATTTGAAATCTCTATTATTCCTGGTATCTTTAGTTCTAAAGCATTGTCATCATTAATAATATTTAATGCAGCTTTTCAGCTCCTTCAGATTTCAGATTCTGTATTAACAAGCAGATGTCTGACACATCATTCCCCTAATTTGATAAATGACCATGAAGATCCATCCTGGAACATTTGCAACCTCCAGCAAGAACTTCAGACTTACCTAAAATGTCCAATTCTATTAGCCAAAACAGCTATGGGATGATTAACCTGTATTTGCATCCCAGATACCAAAGGCTGAGAACAGCATACCATCCTGACTCAGTAGTTTTATATTCCCTTTGGCCACAAAAACTCATCCTTGTTTCAGTATTTAAACTGCTCAAATCCCTCTATTTATAGGCAATGTTATTCAACAGGCACTTAATCTCACACACTTGGATTTTAACTATGGGCCCTATATACTAAACTTGAATCCCCATTTCTGAAGTTTCAAGCTTCTTCATAAGCCATAGACCTGGAGATACAGTACTTGGTACACTTACAGCCACTCATAACATGTTCTCCAGTAAGTACATCACTGGCTTGGCAATGTAGGAGCTGCCATGTAATGTTTAACAGCTGCTCTGCTGTTATAAATGTGACTGTTACACTTCCTTTCTTTATCATAAATTTGTGATGACTAGTCCTGGATGTAAGATATGGGGGTTTTCATATCCAATGTTTTTAAATATCTTGTCTCTTAATAAGCAATAAACATTTCTTCATTGGAATGTGAAAACATTCCAACCCACATTGGAATGTGAAAACATTCCAATGGAGGACAATGCAAAACAAGTTCAAGGTACCCTAGAAATCAGGATTTTCTGCTTCAATAAACATTTTTTGCTTATGCTATTTATTTCTAGCTGTTTTGAGTTCAGTACCAGGTTGTGAAGCATGTATTGTGTTTACTGGACTTTTAATTTCATTTCATTTCCTGACATAATATAGACCATCAGCTCTAGGACACCTAGGATAACAGATATTTCACCTGTCCAAGTTTTAGGTCATAGTTTCCTTCCATCATAACTTTTTTCCTTTTTAATTTTAATAATGTCATACAAATAAGAATATTAACTGTTCTTGATAGAGGCTTCATAGAAAGAATACAATTGCACTATGGTTTGCTATTATTGTTATATTTCTGTTTATTTAATAAGGGGTTTTTACCAATAAATGGTTAATTGTGAACTTACTTCCTGATATCTAAGCAAAATTTCTTTAGCCTTATCTTTCTAAAAGAGCCTAATTTTTAACATGCTTCTCTGCAGTGCATTACAACTAGTTTGTACATAATTTCATATAAAAAGTTCTAGTCCTTCAAGAGAAATAGAGAGGGGAAAACAGGAACATGTTGAGGAAAATATTTTAACCCATAGATCAGCTGTGTCTTCTTTTTGTGGAAAAAATAAATACATTCACTAGGAAGACTGCTGATTGTTTAACTCTGCTTGAGTCTGGGACTGTACGTGGGACACCCTGTAGCATCTTTCACAGGAGGAGGACAAAGAAGTAATTCCATTTTTATTTTTTTTCCTTTGGTCCCATGGCAATCATTCAAATTAATCACCCAAATTAGCTAGACTAATTAATTCAGGAGACTATGCCCCTTTATGAACAGTGTACCCTGTTATCTTTTTTTCACTGCTTCATCTGAATGCCTTGTGTTCTTAGAGCCTAAATCATAGGATGCTGTCTAGTTTGCAAACCCAGTCTCTCTTATTGCATCTCTTCATGTTTTCAGATCCCAGGCCTCTCTAAAACACAAGTTTATGTAAAATGAGGTAACCTTGAGAACTTTTATTCTGCATTAGAGAATTTCATATATTTATAAATATGGTGTGGAAGACACATGGATATATTTTAGGAAAATTCCTTTTTCCCTCAACTAACAGTTTAATTAGATGTTACAGTATAAAGACTGTAATAACTGTTTTATTCATAACTCTTGGGTTATTGGCTTTTATTAAGCAGAGTGCATGACTGACTTATCTTTCAAATACTACTGTCAAAATTTTCATTAACTCAGGCTGAGTAGGAGTAAATAATTACAGTGTATATTACTCATGTTCCTCTGTCCCATGCCCATTCTAATAGTATGTGTATCAGTTCTACCATCTCAGGTTTGGGATTTAGCCTAGAGCTGTACAGTTTCAACATTTTACCACTAGAAGTCTGCCCCTTGCTAATCAAGACAGGGGTCATTGCATTGGAATTTAACCACTTACTCCATAAAGATGACTGACAGTAAGGTTCCCCTTTGTGATGGTTTGGTTTAGTTTGGTTTCAGTCTGAGTCAGTCAGTACTCAAACATTTTAACAAAAAGCCCCTGGTACTTATCAGCTACTCAATGAAATCAACATCTCTGTAGTTTCATAGCTATCAGCAAAGACTGTCCAGATTAAAGTGTTTTACAGCTTCTGTGATCAATAATATCAGGACCGAACCACTAGATTTTGTTATTAAAACAGATGATATTTACAATAAACAGAATGTTTCAAGATAAAAGGTATTTGGGTCAAACTGAGCAGGATTTTCCCCATGACACATTTTCAGTGTCTGAGTAGCTAGGTCCAATTACATGGAGAGATATCAAAATTCTTCACAAGATAGTTCTAAATAAATATCTGAATATCTGAGCATCTAAATATCTGAATAAATATTATATTACTATTGCTGTCTGCATTGGACTGTATTAGAAAACACATCTTTTATTTAACCAGAAAAATCTTTGACTTCTTCGAGCCTTGGCATTAGGGAACAGTTCTGGTACAGTGATTAAGTTGATTGCATTTTACCATATATATTCAATAAGAGTTATCTGAAAAAAAATAGTGTGAGTAAATTAGCTGTATCTGCCATGCATTTTAACAGTTTTTTGACTCATTGAAGAGATTTACAAGTTGTTCAGAGCAGTGTCTGTCTACAGCCATACACTTGAAAAAGAAATATTAAAAAAGTTATTAAAAACAATATCATGATAAATGGATCATTTGACTAAAAGGTCTGAAAAAATGACAACACAATATTATGTGTGGACAGAGTTTGTATTGCTTCAAAGAGAAAGACTTAATATTTAGAAGAAATTAACTTGGGCCTTCTTTGACTTGCAGCTCATTTAAGAATTGAACCACTTGTTGTTATGCTTCTAGTTATTGTTTAATAGCTGTTGTGGAAAATCCACTGGTGACTCACTGGAAAGACCTCTGCTTTCAAGTGTCTATGAAACACCTTACTCCTCATTCCTTAGGTAAACAAGACAAAGGAGTTCCCTGCCTCAATTGTGTCTCCATTTTTTTAATAATCTAAAAATACTGACTTTCAGACTCAGACTTGAGTCATAGTTTTAGGCAACTCATATAACCATAAGCAAGTCTTATCAAATCACAGAAGAGCAGTTTCAATTCTCCTAGGTTAAAGTGAGCACAATAACAACTACATGTTAGTTTTGGCAATCTGCCTACTCCTTTTATGTTCCCAGCCATTTTGTGACTCTCATGTACATGGTGCTCACTCACACGTCTAAATTGCAGAAGGAAAGAATTAAGAACAGCCCATTTTGAGCACTTCACTCTCTTTCAAAGCCTTTGTAGATAGCATTTTCAAGAAATTTTTAGCCAATCCCTTTAACTTTTTTTTTCTTCTCAAATGAATGTGCTAAACATATCAGATAAAGTTGAATTTATGCTTTATCACAGACTAGTCAATAGAGAGCCTGGCATAGAATTTAAAGGGAGAAACTTACCAAAGATATATATATTTTGGGTTGTCAAGTTGATATTTATTTGGAGCTGGAATATCAACTCACTATGACTACATGGAGATGGCAGTGGGAAACATTAGCAGTAGATACCCTTTTGTCATATTTATTGGTTGAAGAATTAATTTGTGAAATTCATTTGAGCATCATGCACTAGAATTTGGACTTTCAAATCTGTGGCAATCATTAATGAGTTTGCTGATGCTACTGGTCTGGAAATTAATATCCATTGAGGATTTCACCAATACTTTTAGCATCTCCCTCTATACGCATACCAGTGAATTTTTATTGACCTGGACTTGACCCAATTGAGGCATTTAACAAACTGTTAGAGATGAATGCACTGAAGTTGACAGATAACTTTGATGTTTGGGACCAGTCTTTCTCAATTTTTCTCTATACTCTACATGAAACTGCTTAGTTAGGTAATAGATATAAATGAGGATTAATCATGTGATGTTTGTGAAACACTCTGAAGCTAGATGAGTTTTTAGAATTTTATCATGGACTTATTACTATGAAATCTGAGAAAACTCAGAGCTAAAAAAACATTTTAGACAAATATTTTTTTCACAAAAAAGTACACTTTCAAGGACAAAGAACAGAAACCTGTCTTGGCAGCCCATTCAAAAATTTTACATCTGTCATGACAAAGAAAACTTTCCTAAGTGGAATTTCCAGTGTTCCAGTTTTCATTTATTGCCGTCTGTCCTTTCTCTGTGCACATCCATGCAGAGTCTGTCACCATTTTCTCTGCATTTTCTTGTCAAGTACTTGTGGACAGTAATAACCTTTCCCCTTCATCTTCTCTTCTCAGCATGAGCAAACTCAACTTTTTTCATCTTTCCTCTTATGTCCTGTGCTCCAGCCCCTGACCATCCTGGTAACCTCCTCTGTGTACTAGAGTCCAAACCTGCACACACCACTCTGGATGTGGTCTCACAAGTGCCAAACAGAGTGGGTGATCACTTCCCTGGATCTTATGTCTGTATTCACTAATACTACCCATGGGTTTTAAACTGGGTATGCTTAAGTCTTAGGTCTCATTATAGATACATGAAATATGTTGTTTTTTTCTTTCTGACAAGAAAGATACACACAAAAACCTTCATATTAAATCAGTGGGGGTTTTAATTTTCCTTATTCTGACTGAACAAAAACATCAGTTATTCACGCAGTCTTAGGAAAAACCACACATTTATCTGGTATACAGCACATCATATATCCTATAATTTAACTTACAGTTTGTTTAGCCGCATGGGGCTTTTTGGTCATGTCAGCTTTGAATGGGAAATTGATCTTTTTTTCCTGTTATTTACTCTTTTCCTGTAAATGATAATGAAGGAATGCAGCTAAAAATGTACAATAAAAGTAAAACAATCCTTATGTTTTGATAATGTTAAAAGACAGTGTGCCCTTCTAGAGTTGTTTTATTGCTACCAAAAGTCTAAAATCCTGTCAACTTTGATTCTGTTGTTCACGTTTCTTCTTGCTTCTGGATTTGGAAGGTAAACAGCCTGTTGTATAAGAACAAGAGTGAACTCTACAAGAATAAGTCTCCACTTGGATATCAATGGCTCAGTATGCAGTGGCAGCCAAAAGAAGTCGACAGCATGCTGGACACCATCAGGATAAGTGCTGAGAACTTGAATGACAGAGAGCATAATTTTGTCACTATATCTAACCTGCCTGTATGCAGTTCTGGAGAGCTTTGTGCAGTTTTGTTCTCCAGATCTCAGAAAGGATATGACAGTGAAGAAAGTACCCAGAAAGGCAACTTCAATTATTAAATGAGTGAACCAACTATCAAATTAGGAGTCTGGAGGAGATCAAAATCTTGATTTGCAAAATCATGAAGGTACATTCCAATGCTGAATGTAAAGTTGTTATATGCCAAATTGTATGGTATTAGAAGCATGGGGCATTGAGTCAGACTTGCAGGAGTCTGATTTAAAACAGAGAAATTAAAACATCTCATAGAATAGTAAGTGAATATCAGGAATTTGCTCTTACAGAAGATTGTATAAACAGCCAGCATTGGTGAAAAACTTATCAAACTCATGTTCTCCGTAGGTATTGTCTCTTATTATCACTGCTAAGAGACAGAATATTGAGATAGATAGTCATTCAGTCATTTGTATATTAAATTGAGAAACTGAAGCATTTGAGCAAAACTGAATGAAAGTGTTTGTACTTACTGGTACAGTCAAAGTTTGGGCTCTGAGAATTAGGTACTCCATCAGACAGGATTAAAAATTGGATTGATACCTTCTCACACGCAACCAAGAAGAATTGATTCAGCCCTTTAGGAAAGGGAAAAGGGCATTTGTCTGGCATGTGGGTGAATCTCAATTTACTACTTAGTTAGGTGCATGGATGTAGAATTTTTTCTCCTAGTCAAATTCCCTAAGAACCAAAAATGGATCTGTCATGTTGGAACATCCTTCTCAGTCTGAAAACTTTTAGTTTCTGGAAGTCAATGATGTATCATTACTGCATAGAAACAACACTTATTCTTTTTGTTCATGTGTAAGTTAGTCGTTGTTACATGGGAACTTCCCTAAACAGAAGTGATAAAAAAAAAAAAAAAAAAATTTAGTGTTATTAGAACAATTTCAAATAATAAATAAACAGTTTCAAATAATTCTTTATAGAAAGCAACCTTCAGAGAAAATCTTGATGTTTCATAATATTCTGTTGAGTTTTTAGACAAAGCTAAAAAGTATGGTTTCAGTGTTTCTCTTTCCTCATCCAGGAATAAAGGAAAACACATATACACAAACTTTAGTTTTTACCATTCAAATAGTCTCATGATTTGACAGTAAAAGAAGTATTTTTCATAGCCAGAGTTTTCTATGCTAATTTTGAACCAGTTTTATAAATTATTTCACATTTCAAAGAAATAGAGCAATAGCACATCTAAAGGCATAAGCTCTGTGAAACTTCCAGCAAACATTCGTCATGGTTAGATTTCAGACTAAAATTTCCATTTTACATGTGAAGGAAACCAAGTAACATATAATGCCAGATTTTTTATTAACTTGAAATATTCTGACCCAGCTATGCATAGATATTTTCTAATCTATTTATAAAATAAATTCCACTTCACATCTGGTTAGAGAAAAGTGTACTAAAGAAACTGGAGGACACTGAAGCTTTAGGAGCACATGGCTGGAAATTTTCCCAAGACCTTGGTCTGAGAATCTCATGGCTTTGCCGATATCATAACTTTCAGCTGAAAGCTGAAGATGCTCCAGCCATTTTAGAACAGTTGGGGATAATATCTATTCAGATATATGCCCTATGTAATTTTCATGAGTTCTTTAATGATTGAGAATCTGCAAGTGCAAACCATTATGGAGTAACATACATGAATATCGCTTGTATCTTGTGTTCATTCTTTTACACAGATAACATTTCTTTCTTTTTCTAGATCTTCCAATAAACTCAGACATGCTTGCCCACCTGGAGGGAATATGGGATAAAAACTCCCAATAGCCTCTAGTCTCCCACTAGCGCACCCTCAGTTGATGGCAAAGGCAGTAGGAAACTTGGTTAATCACAAGTCATGTCTTTTAAGATGTATACACGGTTAACCCAATGGCAGTGCATCCCAGAGTCCTGAGGGAATTGGCTGACGTAGTTGCCAAGCCCATCTTCATGATATTTGAAAGTCATGGCAGGTAGGTGGAGTCCCAGATGACTGGAAAAGGAGAACCTTTATACCCATTTTTTGAAAGGGTGGAAAGGAGGACCCTGGGAACTACTGGCCTGCCAGACAGGTGCCTGGGCAGATCACAGAAGAGGTCCTCCTAGAAGCTATGTTAAGGTCCATGGAGAACAGTGGTGACTCAAGACTTGCTGCCTTTTGTTCTCATTTCCTACAACAGCTATCATGTTCCAAATGCTCAGTGTTTAAAGCCATATGACTAAATCCGAGTGCATTTTACCTGGAACTCTATAGAAGAAATCTTCATAATTTTTTCCCAATCCCACGTATTTGCAATTGAATGCTGGTCATTGTGTGCTGGATCTTCTGAAAAAGAGGAATGGAAGCTGTTGTCTTTCTCTGCAAGTGAATACAGGAAGGTATCTACAGAGCAGCAGCCAGGGTGAAAAGGGTAGAATGTCAGAGAATGGCAGAAAAACTAGGAAATCTGTAGTAGTGGCTGAAAATGCCCTGTTAACATTATTCATATAGACCACTGTTAGTGTGAAAGATAATGTTATGCCATTAGAAAAGCTAATAAGATGCTCAAAATATTGTAAATCCATATCTAGAGAACTTAGTCTGAATCACATTAATTTGCGTTTGCAAACAGTATTGGCTGGTTAGTTTTTTGGTATCACTTTCAGACCAGTATGTCACAGTAACTGAAAATTCACTGATATCATGAAGATATCAATCAATGAATTTGATCATGAGAAGTAACTAAAGATAGATTTCAAGTGACAGCCAACATTTGGAACCCTGATTTGTTGTGGTATTTTGACTAAGACTAATTTGTACTCAAAAATCTGTAATGTATGGAACTTGTGTATGTCTTCAGTTTCACATAAACATGCTCACTAAAATGTTTTCAAAATATCTAACTGTAATTTCACAGAATATTCTGAGTTGTAATGATGTTCCATTACTGATATTAAGGTATAGAATCACAGAATGACTCAGTCTGAAAGAGGCTTCAGGTGGCCTCTGGTCTAATCTTATGCTCAGAGCAGGGTCAGCTCTGAGGTAAGACCAGACTACTCAGGGCATCACCCAGACAGGGTTGAAAACCTACAAGAATGGAGAATGCACAATCTCTCTGGGCACTCTGAGCCATTGTCCACCTGTGCTCATGGAGAAAAGTATTCTCTTTATACCCAGGATGAACCTCTCATTTCAATTAATGCCCACTGTCTCGCACCCTCTAGCCCTTCACAACAGGGGCATGCCTGGCTTCAGATCCTTGAGCACCTCATCATAGGCACTGGGGCTGCTGCTGAGGTCACGTGAAACTGTCTCTGCCCAGGCTGAACAAGCCCAGGTCTCCAGCCTCTCCTCACAGGGCAAGTGTTCCAGCCCCTACCAACCTGGTGACCTACCCTGAATTTAAACCACAGGGGGATGAGTTTTTTGATTAAATGTACACCCCTCTTTATATAGTATTTTTTTGTAATGGAAAAAGATTAGACACCTATTTCTGTGCCAGGTAATTTTATAGTTGAAAACATGCACTTTGTTAGGTAGTACTAGGAATTTTCTTAAAATCACCTTTAGCAATCTCTTACCAGTAATTCAAACCTTCATTTTAAGCTCACCACTTGCTTAAACTTATGCATCAGACTTCTGGTTTTCGTCCCCTTTTTCTCAAGACCTTTTGCAATGGAGTTGAGAAAGTGCTTTTAAAAAGCCCAGCTGTATAAACATGAATGTGGTTGGCAAGCAAAAACCAGGGCTTTAAAAATTATACTTCCTTTCCTAAATGTTTTTAAAATGTATTGTCTTACTCATAAATCCCCTTACAAATCAAAAATGTACAGTCCACTTCACTTCTGTGCATTTCTGTGAAGGACAAACACCTGTCCTTAGGGTTTGTGGTGCTGTCTCTTTTGGATAATGTCAGTACAACTTTTTTATTCAATTGATGTAATTCTGAACAACTTGAGTACATATATAGGAGGCTTTGATGCTGAAAATAAAGTCATAGGCACCCAGGTGGAAATTCCAGTAGCTTTTGTTCTGGAAAAAACAAAAGGCATTGGAGAGTTCAGTTAGGCTGTATACTTAATGACTGACTCATCTGAAAAGTGTCAGATAATACTTCATTCAGTACAGATCATTATCTTGTGAACAACAACGACAACTCTCATAGTTTTCACTGATGCTGAAGGGAGGGTTTCTCTCCATCCTCAAAATCCACATCATTAACCTGCCCTCTTCCTCTGCTGCATTTCATTTACAATACATAGGGCAAAAAAGGATTTCATGGGGTTAGGTACTACAACCAGCATTTGTTTGACATGTGTAGATCCAGTAAGGACAGTACTTGCTATACTTTGTTGTTATTTAAGATGTATAGAAGACATAGTGCTCTTAAGTAGCATTCAATAGAAAAACAACTCAAAATTATGAGTCTTCATTACTAATAGTAAATGTGTTAACATGCGTTAGAGAAAAGAGCTTGTGGACCCAGGAAAAAGATTTGTGTGTTTCTGTTGGGCTCCTAGCTCCAATTTTCATAAATAATAAGTATTCTGAACCTAAATGTTTCAGAGGACATTATGTTACTATTATATTATATACTATTATATTGTTTATTTTATATTATATCCTATATTATAATATACTATTATATTATGTTTCGCACTCCTGAAGGATTCATCTGTCCTTCCTGAAGGTGTAGAATACACAGCTTTAAAGTTCAAACTCCACTTAGGCATTTAACATGCAAAATTTCTGTTTTACTCAAGCAATTTAGTCAAAATCCTGAGTGTAAAAAGTTTTAGAAAGAACAGTTGATTGCTTTATAAATAAACAATAAAATACATTTTTCTTCCTAATGCTGATTTTTATTATAGCTATAATTAACTATGCCTTTCTATGAACAATGGCTGTCCATTCATTTTGGAGATCTTAAATTTTGAGGCTGAAGTTGCTACAGCAAAATACTAGAACAGTAAATTGACAAAACAGAGAACATTTTTTGCCATGATGGAAGAGCTAAAACTAAAATGCTTTAAGGACATAGTGTATGTATTTCTAGGTTGACACAAGAAATAAAATACATCAAATCATGCTAAGACCTAATTAAGGGTGTCAGAGACCCACAGTGTTACTGAGGTAGTTTTTAAAATATTTGAGACTGTTTGCAATCATAAATATCAGGATTAAAATAAGAGGTGTATGGTGATGGATGCATCAGGGGGAAAAAAACCTAGAAAATTAAGTTTTTACCATTGAATCAGATTCCTAGGGTTTCATTTTCCCTTATTTTTCATTACACTGTTGACCAGCTCCTTCCCATCAGGAACAAAATTTTGTTAGCTAGACACAATCTCATAAACTCGTTTGCCTACAGCTTTCTAGCAATAGAATTAACTGGATATTTTGTACCTGATGTGCACAGGCACTGAACCTTTACAATGAAAGAAGGCTATGAAGAGATGGGTAAGGTTGATGTGCTCATGAATCTCAGGGAAGAAAACAAAAAGGGACTGGTCATCGATGTTGCAAAGAAAGTTGAATTTGTCTCAGCACAAATGGGCCATCTGCTGAGTGGATCAACCAGCTGTGTAAATGTTCATCTCTGAGTTAATCAAAAGTGCAAAATAGATTAGTGAGTTAGCCAGAGCAGCACAGGGCCTTAGCACCACACTGAGTACAATAAATACCAAAGAACTCTGAAGGGAGCAAGAATCTTCATCTGGTTTCAACCTATGTGTTACATGCCAGAGACTGTGGTCACCCAGTGTCACTACAGTGAGCATCTATTAGAGACTGATTATCACATTTGCATTGTGATTCCACTGTATGTTGCAATTAATTGCTAGGTGCAATTTTTACTTACATCGTGATTTGAGTACATTGCTGCATCACTGTGCTAGATCAAAATTCCACGATGTATGGAATATAACATAAATATATTGGAATATATATTCCAAATAATTTCAAGTGTGCAAACTTTTTATTAAGCTTTTAACATTACCCTTATGGATTTTCTGAAAAAGCCCAGTCAGAGAGGATTGGATTCTGAAAAAATGATACCACATTTTATGAAACAATAAGGTAGCCATATTGAAAGAACAGGAATATAACAGCTGCAGTTGTTCTTCAAATATTTTTCTTTCCTTTTTTTAAGAGGTGACATCTATTTCTTTCAAGAATCAATAAAATTTGATTACAGTGGCTGCTACAGATATCTTCCTCAAGTGGTTAGGATACTACAATTTTTATTGCAGTAAGAAACACAAGAAATGAGCAAGTCTTGAGTAGATGAGTATCTAGCAACATACCACTGGACATGCAGAAAAAGATTGCTATTATAAAGGTGAAAACTTCCAAGTTATAAAGATAGTTTAGCATCCTACAGAAGCAGAAAAAGCTGTGGGTAGATCATATAGAATGGTTAGACCAAAACTGGAGGCCAATTACAATTCTGGGATGCTTTCAGAGTGGTAAGGAGGAGCAGAGCATGGCCTGACCTCCCTGGTAGTTTGCAGCTGCTGCTTTGCATGGAACAGCTGACTGGGGCACCCTCACTTCTCTGGGGAATTTTTCCTGAATCTGGCCAGTTTCTGCCTATGAAGAAGCTGTTTGATCAGAGAAAATTTGGATTTATGCACCTCTTTAAGGCATTTTCTCTCTTTCAGTTTGGCTGTCAGCATGAGGTGGGGGTCTCTGTTTCTCCAAGGTCAGATGCAGCCATGAGCAGGTTCACTGTCCTGGAAGGGATACAAATTGCCCAACTTCCTACCAGCTGCAAAGATGCCACTTTGCACAGCAACACAACAAACCGCTGCAAAGTGATAGCTCCTGGCTTCTTCAGGCATCAGCATAAACTGGGAGTGAAGTTCAGCTCCAGAAAAGGTCACCTGAACTGAACTATCTGTGTAGTCACCAGCTGGTGGGACTCTGCTGCAATCAATAGAGCCCAGTTGTGAGTGACTCAGCATGGCAGCCTGAAGAAAGGCATCTAGTGCCATTTGAGATGCAGATGACAACCCAAAATATCTGCATGAGACTGTAAGATATTACACAGAATGATGATCTCTGTCCTTCAAACAGTATTAGAAATCTGTGTGTGGGAAACTGAACTAATTCCAAAGTGTCTACCTCAGTGTAAGCTAAACTGCTCTCTAGGGTCTACTGAGTGCATCAACTTCAGTGTTAATAATGCAAGTTTAGACCCAGCACCCAGGAGAGTGCCCAAATTTAGTTGCAGACAAAAGGATAGTCAATGTTCGGTGCCCTTTGCCTCCAGTCCACAGGGTCTGCACGGTCTCATTCAAACAAGAGCCATTGCCTTGGGAACATGTTTACAAGTTTCTTGCTTCTGGCACAGAACCATATCGAACAACTCTGAGCACCACCATTGCTTCTTTCTTCCAGCACAGGGCACAGAGATGTTGCTGTTTAATTTAAAAAGCAGTCAGGTTGGTGTAACATCCCTTGTCATCCCAGATCGGTTGTCTTGGCTCCCTTCTTGCAGCAGGTCCCACCAATGAAGTCCCACGTGGAGAGGCAGAGCCAGAGTGTGTATTTGGAACTACTCTGGGACTCCTTTTACCGTCTGCAGAGTGAGCCTCAGAATAATGTCCTTTTTCCCAGAGGAAGCTGATCTAAATGAGAAGGCATAGGCCCAGGGACTGGATATGTTCCATTTGAAATGCAACTACATTTTGCTAAGAAACATTAACAATGTTACCATTGACTTTTTTTTATTTATCTTAAGTGAAGTATCTGCTGTTTCAGGGTCACAGAACATTCACCACATTCACTATATTGTGCTATTTTGGCCATCAAACATAGACTGTAAATCAAAACATGGCACCTTTCAATTATTTGTGGTAGCAAAATATATGTTGAAATTATATGGCTGGCAAAATTCTTGTTTTCAAATAAATAGTACCTAAATGCTGCTTTAAGGCACTTAGTTTCTTCTTACCACATCTTCTATTCCACCCTCTCCGTTTTTCCTTGGGGGGAAAACTGGCGTGATTATTCCAGCCTCTTTTGTGCCTGTGAAAATTACCATCAGTCCAGCTAACTTTACCCACACCCACAAGATGCCAGAACTGCAGAAATTTTGCAATGCTTGTTGAAATCTTGCTATTCAGCAGTTTTGTGGGTTTTAGTGCTTTTAAAATATAACTTTCCATGCTTGCTTGTTTGCACTGGGGTCAGCACAAGGTCTATGAACCACTGCTGATGGTTTACACCTTCATTTACACCTCTCTTCATAGTTTTAAACTATTTTTTTAAACTCAGACATTGGCATCACCTGAGCCATAGATTTTATATCTTAGAATGCCCAGCACTGGCTGGTTTTGACATTGTCATTTATCATTACTGGTTTTTAAAAATCCACTTGTTTGAGGCTTTAAGGAGTCACTGTATAAAAAGGTAACAGCAACTTCAGAGGTCTGTAATTAGTTCCCAGCTCAGTCAAGACTTTTTTGTCTCCCCTTAAAAAAATCATATGCTACATTTGTGATGCTATTTCAGAAAAAGGGGGATACAGCTAATTTTCATTGACCCTTTTATTTATTCATTTGCAGTCTTTCACCAGTGTGTCTTCAGGTTGCCTACAGAAGACAAAAATTGATGCCTTAACATAGGCTTCTAGCCACTGATGTAACATAAAAAGCAATAAAATGTGTAAGAAAACCTATTGGATTCTGTATATTTACATGCCCAGGACTCCCAAAGGATTTAACTGAACGTTCAGAAAACATGATTCAGCCATAATGCCATCTCAGAAGGCTCATTGCACACAGACTTTCAGAAATCAATTTCCTTTAATATTTTGATTTACTCCATTTTACAAAATATTTACAGACTCCCTGCTTCTTTTTCTCTTTGTTTCCTTTTCTACTCACTTGCAGAATCTGTTCACTACAGTAGACTATCTTTTCACTTGTTCACTTCATTGTCCTGCAGTAACGATAATCCAACTTTACACATCCCTTCTTACACAAAGAGAAGTTGTTATCAGAAAAACTGCCTGATCTAAGTTTTTGCTATAATTGCTTTGTCAAGTTTTTCAAATATTCCTTGGGAATGCCTCAGGACAGCACTCTGAAGGGTACTGTAAGCAAAGTTTTTGACAGTTTCCATAGTGAACTTCAAAGGACTTCAGAGCATTTGTGTAAAAAAAAAAATAAAAATCACAGAAACTGTTCTTCCCTAAGTAGTATAATATTTTCTTCATATAATACAATTATACTTACTCCTGCTTTGACAACTGCAGTCAAGCATTTAAAGAACAGGGCTCCATAGCTGATTAGAGCATCATTTGGTAGGCTAACACTGGTCTTTAATTTTACTCTTGTGCCTAAATAAATACTTATTTTTGGTTCTGCATTTATATAATTCAAATATTGTCTCTGAATATTTGATTTCACCTTCAATTAGCAATTGGCTGAACTAGATCTATTAAGGTAACCCTGAAATCACTTAGGAATAATTAGGGATCATCTTCTCCTCAAGTGTGATGGATTGATCATGTTTTTGCAGTACCAGTTGGTTAGGAATTTAATTTCTCCTATTCCAGAAGCAGAGATTCCAACAACAGAGGTGAAAAAGAGCAGTACTTTAAGGACTTGAAACACAATAAAAAACTTTCAGCTAAATCTGCTAAAGTGCAGTGATATACAAATGATGGTATACAATTGTATTTCTTTAGGTACAAAATTTCAGAGAATGTGGAATTCACAGGAACATTACCTGTGGAGTTTTAAACTATTCATTTTGCTCATAGATATCTGAAATATACCTGTTACTGTTCCAAAGAGCAGTGACACTCACAGTTTCATGGTTTCCAGAAAGTGGTCCTTACAGCCACAAAACACGACAAGGCAGCACCACTACTCCTAAGCTCCACACAAAATAAGCAAAATCCACTGTAAACTCTGCTTATCAGGTAACTGAGTACCCCAACATTAACAAAAACAATGCTGCAAATATCCATGTTGGAAGGACAAGAATGAAGTATATACATAACCTTACAATCTGTACTAGCAAGGAATGCAGCACAGTGAGAGCATCAGTAGCATAGATTCAGTGCTTATCTTCAAGCACTTGAGAGAAGAACACTTCTTAAGAAGGTGGAATAACTAGTTAACAGTCTTTATGCCACCATTGCTGAGTAAAAAAGTCTTACCACTGGTGATGGACAGCGTACAATATACAAAGAGAATATACAAACTGCTTTAATGGATGCTGTCTATTTCTAATTGGTGTAACCATATTTAGCACTGGTGAGATGGACAGTGAGACAGAAATAGCCTGCATAACAAATTCCTCAGGTTTGTTTGCTTTTGCTGTTGGTCATAAGACAGATGGCTTCATTGTTTGAGTAACAAATCAAGCTTTTACACATTCAGCTTCACTGATTTGTGTCCTTTTCCTGTTTTGTCAACACGGCAACATCCATGTGAGGGTGGCATATTCCAGGAAGCCTGTACTAGTGTCTATAAGAAAGCTGCCTGAGGTTTTCTATACAGAATAAAAAAAAAAACGTCCATGAAAGAAGGCAAGTTCAGCAGAAAGAGCATCTCCCCTGGGACCCATGCTTGTCAGCATACGAGTTTTAGCAGAAGCTGAGATTTTAGTGATCCTGTGGAGACAGAAATAATCTTTAAGCTTTGAAGTATAGTAATGACTATCTTTGTCATAATGCCAGATTTATCCTATTATCCACCTCGTAAGTCAAAACCACATTTTTCTCTTGTTCTAGAAACACAGATTCATTTCCTACCTGTAGCTGGTAGATTACCTCTGTCAGAGTAGTAGCTGTCTCATTGATCTATGGCTGTGATCCTCTCATAAAGTAAACTAAATTCATAGATTTTGAGGAAGATGAATTGTCTTAACTGGTTTTAAATATTTTTAAATATTCAAAACTATTTTCTGATATTTAGCACTTCTGTTTTTGAATATATCCTAGGCAGTAAATTATTGGGTAATATAAGATTAAAATTCTCTTTAAGGATCTCTGAAGTAAAATTTGCATTAATGTTCTGGAGTTATAGTTCTTTACAGAATAAAGGAAGCATAATATTGTATTCTATAATGTTATTTCTTATCATCTAAGGCAACATTTATTAACAATTGAAGTGTGTATGATCTATGTCAACTGTTAAAAATCTCTGTTGCAATAGTGTAACTCCTGAAAAGTTACAGTTTATTTTAAATTGTTATATATTTTTATTGACTGTCAAATAGTAAAAAGACAATTTTTCTAGCAAAGAAGCATAAGTTACTGCAGTGTTGTTCCCAGTTATTGCAAGTGTAAGTTACTGCAAAATAATCAAAAAGTGTGGTTTGCTTCCACCCATTTCTTCCCACAACCTATGTCAATATTCAGAGACCTCGTGTTTATATGAGGATATCATTTCAGAGCCCTCAGTTGGAGAATGGATGCCTAAACCACAGTATTGGGGAGGAGAGAAAAACCAGCCGTCTAAGCATGTTTACTTTCAGTGAGAAGGAAATTCTAACATCCCCAAGTGGTGACTCATTGGGTTGGGACTATAAAAGTAAAGGTAACTGCTCTCTAAAACATCAGGGCTTCAGACTTCAGAAATCCAACATGATGCAATCAAGACTTTCAGCTGTTTTCTTTTTCTTGTTGGGTTTGTCCTTTTGTCTGGCAATCCCTATTCCCCTTGAAGACAGCCATGAATTCACAGAGAAAGACCTTCAGTTTGCAGAGGTACAGTATAAGATAATTCAGGTTTCATAAATAGTAAGTTGTGTAGTTACAACTGTTTGGAAATTAATCTTATCACTTCTTTTCCCCTTCTTAGCGCTATCTCAGGACTCACTATGATCTCCGTCCAAATCCTGCTGGCATAATGAGAAAGAGTGGAAACACAGTGGCATCTAAACTTCGGGAAATGCAAGCTTTTTTTGGCTTGGAAGTGACAGGCAAACTAGATGAAGAAACATATGAGCTGATGCAGAAACCAAGATGTGGCGTCCCAGATGTGGGGGAATATAACTTTTTCCCCAGAAAACTCAAATGGTCAAAAATGAATTTGACTTACAGGTAAATGCATGGTATTTTGAGTGTTATTATTGTTACTAACTTCTTTCCAGATTCCTTCTCCAATAGGTCTCTCAGCATACGAGACTGATGGGAAAAGGATGCATTTGAGTTTGACAAAATTAATGTTGCAGTTTAAACCCCTTAAAACCCCACTTTTGGAAACATGCCCCCAGCCCACATTGCAACCCAAGGAATGTTTTCCATTGTACTTGTTATGGAAGAAAGCTGGTGTGATGTAAGCTAGTAACTCCTCGTTTGGCCTCCATATAGACTTTTCAGACACATCCATCCAAATGAAAGAAGAGTAGGGATTAAGATGATGCATTTCTCTAGGTCACTCCTTAACTCTGTTTGAACCTGGCTTAGTGTCTGCTTCACACAGGTCTTGTCCCAGGTAAGCAATGTAGATGCAAACCAGTCTGTGTAATGTGGCTGTGAGATCAAGCTCTTCCATTTCACATTCTAGATGTAAATATCTGTTTGGTCAGACAAATCCCTGTACCATGACCTCAGAAAGCTGATCTTGGGAAGGGGAGGTGTTGAAAGTTCATATGGTAGCTCCTTCTCATTTAATTCTGCAAAGTTGTCAATCCAAGGTTTTGACCAGCTGCAACCTGAGTTTATTTAGCAAATTCCAAATATGAAATCACTGAACTCTATTAGTTAGGTATCTAATGATAAATATTACTTTTATATGGCTGATTCCAGCCTATAAAAATCTCTTTGGGTGATGTTTTGTTCCTCCAGAAAGTGAGGATCATGAGATATTTTATATGACATTAAAAAAAAAAAAAAAAGGTTTGAAATTGCTGATACGATTTGACTTACTACTGAATGTATTTGTCATTTTCCACATCTTCTGATGCATAAAAAAAACAATTAAAAAAAGTTGTTGGATCATTTCAGATGTCTCTGAATTATTTCAGTGAAGATAGAAATGGTTATTTCTATGGTTATTTCAATTTTTTTTAATACTGTATGCAGCTGCTGAGCTCTTTGTTATGTGTTAAGAACATAAGAAAAAAGCAAAAACTTTTAATGATGTGTACAGTTAGATAAAAGTGCATTGCACATTACTTCAATTCACACAGTTTAACTGGAGACATTAATCTGTTTGACAGAATTATGAATTACACTTCAGATCTGAGACGTGCTGAAGTAGACAGAGCTTTCAAAAAAGCATTTAAAGTTTGGTCTGATGTGACCCCACTGAACTTTACCAGAATACGAAGTGGTATAGCTGATATCATGATCTCCTTTGGCACTAAAGGTAACACAGAACCAATTGTTTTTACTTTATAGTTATACTCCTCCCAATAAGATGGAGTAGTTAATTTAGTTGTTTTGAATTTTGTTTTGTAGAACATGGTGACTTTTACCCTTTCGATGGACCCTCTGGATTACTGGCTCATGCATTTCCCCCGGGTCCAGACTATGGAGGAGATGCCCATTTTGATGATGATGAAATTTGGTCTGATGATTCTAGAGGTAACAGAAATTCCTGAGATTATTTGAAATGGTGATAGATAGAAAATTTTTCCACATTGATACCTGTGAGCAGTTTGTTTTGCTTGCTTACTGTTTCTTTGTCATGTTCACTGTTCAGAAACAGAAAGCTAGGTTTAACCTCCAGTCATAAGCAGAAGTTTAATATGTGCCAAGTGTAAATTCTAAGATAAAAACCTCATAAGTGAAATGATGAAAAAAAATGCCACAAACAAGGGATGTTGCCATTTTGTCTTTTCACTGAGCTCAAGGTCAGCTAGTTCTGATCACAGACTGATGGGAATTGCCTTACTGAAGCCTATAGAAAACACATAATCCGACTGCAGATTGTCTGCTTGTATTTAACTTGAAAATTTACTACCCTGCCTATTCAGGACAGAGTTTTAATAAAACAAAACACTATTTTTTCAGCACTGGATTAGCTCCCCCTCCTGCCATTAAAGCTAATTTCTGCAATACTGAAAATAATATGGATTCTCTATTGTAGATGAATTACCAACAGAAAAATGTTTTTGATATGAGTAGGGCCAAGACTTCATGCTAGAGCATTCCTATGTTGCTAAGAAATTTCAAGAAATCTAAATCTGCCTAGATAGCAACACTGTCAAATAAGATTTAGGCTGAACACCAACTATGAGATTCTAAATCAATTTGGCCCTTATTAATGGAAAACCCATGGTAGTTTGAAAAAGGCTAGCAATTATGTCTAGTGGATGGTGGTTGGAACTTGATGAACTTTATGGCCTCAAACCATTGCATGATTTTATGAATTATGCATAGTTTTCCCATTTATTCAGTTGTCTCATTTATTGTCCCATATGTTAAAACACAATGTTAAGGTTAGTTGGTTAGTTCAGGTCCCCTTTAGTGATGCAAGGAGATATACATTTACTTTTGCTGTGATTTATTTTAGGCTATAACTTGTTTCTTGTTGCTGCACATGAATTTGGTCATTCACTGGGACTTGAACACTCTAGAGACCCTGGAGCTTTGATGTTTCCAATTTACACATACACTGGGAAAACTGGTTTTGTTCTTCCGGATGATGATGTACAAGGGATCCAAGAGCTCTATGGTAAATCTGTATAATATATAATATGTATGTCTTTTATAATCATAACCTGTTATAGATGCACTGCACATTTACTACAGAGCTGCAGATGTTCAATAACAGCAATGTTGACTGATCAAGACTGGTTCACTGGAACAGAAGATGCTTACATTTCATAGTTCAGAGGGGAAAAAATGGAACTAATACTGCAAGGGACTGTTGATCACTGTGCTGTCTCCTCTGGTGGTAGGAGGTGGAGTAGAGTTTTTATACTTTTTTACCTGACTCAAAAGAGAAGGTAAAACAGAGTCTAAAGGGAGAAACAGAACTATCCATGTTTCATCCTGGAAAGCATAAAACTTTGGGGGGACCTTCAAAACTTGGGACAAAGAAAGCAAGTCTATTTAACAGCTTTGCACTGCAAATTCTGTGAATGTATTTGGCTAGTGAAAGAGTGAACAGGCTTCCCACTACGAATGTTTTGTGCATTATGTTTGTATGTTTCATGCTCTGTGGGAACTCTTCCATGTCCTATTAAATATCATGATCAACAGAAAAGAAATGAACATTGTCAAGCTTAGATTGTATGGCATGATTCCAGGTGCTGGAGATAAAGATCCCAACCCAACCCATCCCAAAACACCAGAGAAATGTGATGCAGAATTATCACTAGATGCAATAACAGAACTTCGTGGAGAAATGCTGGTCTTCAAGGACAGGTAAAAAGATTTCCATGTCATAGGTGGTGGGTACTAAATGAATTATGAGCAAGCAAAAACACCATTTCAATTTTTTACTAAAGATTTGTGTCACCATAAATTTAAAAGATCACAAATCAATATAGATGTCTCAAAGAAAGTACATAATTTATCTTTTTAGGCAGGATTTATAATACAACTCCTGACTTCACTGCCCAGTAATTTGAAATGAAAATAATGTGGTTGAAGAATGACACTCTTTGTACACGTTTTTCATTTCATGGGACTTTCTCCATCATGAACAAATCTACTATCCTTTATTTAGGTACTACATTCAGAAGCTTTACGTGGGGCAACTGTGTTTCTCTTATTCTAAATTAAGAAAGTTAAAATGTATTATTGTTTGAGATGATTGCTGTGTGACAGATATGATCTGTGTCTAGACAATGAGAAAAGGAAAGGTCTACAAGGGGCTCTTTGTATTAAATATTCTACGTTTTGAAAAACATTAATTTGTCAGTAACTAAGTTTTACTGTAACACATCAAAGATACTGCTATTCTATGGTATGACAAAAAATGTAAAATATGTCTTCTTCTTCTGATCTAGGTTTTTCTGGCGACTGCACCCTCAGATGGTTGAGGCAGAACTGGTGTTACTTAAGTCCTTTTGGCCAGAGCTTCCAAATAAAATAGATGCAGCTTATGAAAATCCCATCAAAGATCTCGTGTTCATGTTTAAGGGTGAGTTTTCTATTTTGTAGTTGGCAGAAAAATATAGATGTTTAATTAAACTCAGTAATTGGTGTAAAGGTAATCAGTGAAAGAACAAAACATCCTATCTAGCCTTGCTCAAAATAACCAAACTGTTGGTTTCACCTCATGCACATCTAAACAGTTTTCAGTGAATTAAGAGAGGTGCAATTAAGATGCCTAGGATCATAGCATAAATAGTCTAATACCTGCAGAGTATGTGACCTAAAGACTTATCTGTTGCATGAAAAGAGTGATCATGGCATCCTCATTTCATTTTGCTTTCTAAGCCAACTCTTTACAAAAGACTCATCCATACTTTGTTCTTATTTTCAGGAAAGAAAGTCTGGGCTTTGAATGGCTATGACATAGTTGAAGACTTTCCTAAAAAGATATATGAAATGGGATTCCCGAAAGAAATGAAAAGAATAGATGCAGCTGTCCATGTTAAAGACACTGGCAAAACTCTCTTTTTCACTGGAAATAAGTACTGGAGGTAAGTTGGGGACAGATCATAACCTGTCCAGACATATCAAAAAATCAGCAGGTTGGTTCAAACCAGGAACTTGTCTGTGACTCATGTTTCCCACCTGTGGTTTTCACTGGTGCCATAGCTGTGTACAACATGTTGTAAGGGTGTATGCAAGAGTTTTCTGAACATATGAGCAGAGACTTTAAAAGCTGAATGAGTGAAAGAAAGGAGGAGAATAAAGTGCCCTAATCCATGAGAATTTGTAATATGGTCATGTTTGCCAGACAAAAGTCCCATCTTGCTTCATTGAGTTGCTTATGTGACATAAAGTGGTATCAATACTGTGAGATTAAGAAACCTGTCCCACCCAGGGTGTCTGATTATTTTCTGTCCATGAGTGCAGCTCGCAGCCAGGCCTGATGCATAATTAAGACATTGTCGTCCCTTCACAGTATCTCTGTGTCAAGGATCCTTAGGATAGGCTTGTAGTGCCAATATATCCAAGTGCAATAAAGTCCATAGAATACACACTTTATAGATCTGAAAATGTAGCTCTATTAGTTTTCACCTCCTTCCAGTGGAGGTGTGCCCTCTTTATAGCCCTGAGTTTCATTATTTCACTAGGCAGAAAGCACCTAAAGGCTGCTGGCTGCTTCAGGTGTGAGTCACTTCAAAGCATATAGAGGGCACAGATTAAACTCCCAAGGTGCTTAAATCCTCTGATTTTTTTCCCTTTTTTTTTGTGTTTGATATAGTTATGATGAAGAGGCGGAGGTTATGGAAGCAGGCTACCCCAGGCTGATAGAGGACGAATTTGCAGGAATTGGTGATAAAGTGGATGCAGTCTATGAAAGAAATGGTACATAATCTGATAATGAAACTTGATTACAATTAGTTGCCTTCGAAACTTGAATCCTGTGGAAAACTCTGTCATTTGTAATTTTGATTTTTTCACATCAACACCTCTGTTCTTGACTGAATCAGTTTTCTGACCTGAATTGAGTTGTGGCCAAAAAACACCTGCCTCCTTGCTCAGGGAACCTAAAGTGATATGCTGAATATGGAAGCATTATAATGTGTCTATCCCTTCAAATGGAGCCCATTCCTGTCCAATTCTTCAAGGAGTGTTTCCAAGTCAGAGTCTTAAACATTAACATGCAAACCCTGTGTTTTCCTAAGCGAGTGCTCTATGGTAATAAGATATAAAATTTGCCACAAGATTAAAGAATATAAATTATTTTAAAACTCTGATCCAGGTTTGGCCAATGGAATGAGGATCTTTAAAAAATTAAACTCAGTATTCTAAATACTAAAATGTTGCATTTAAAAGACTTATTAAAAACAGAAAAAAAAAAAGGAATATCCATTTTAAAGATAATTTTAATATAACAGCAGTTTTCTCAGTGTTAATTCATTTTAACTTTCCTTTTCCTTAGGTTATCTCTATTTCTTCAGTGGATCACTGCAGTTTGAATACAGCATCTGGAGCAAAAGAATTGTCCGTGTCCTGCATACTAACTCCATATTTTGGTGCTAATTACAGCTGAGTGCCATGTCATAGGCTGCAGAGCAGCTTGTAGTACATGGAAATGATAATAATGTGGGCATATAGGTTTACTAGAGGACAGCAAGGTTCCATGAACAAGCACTGGGCTACCTACCACCAAAAGTATACTGTATATATGGAACTATATAGCGTCATGTCAGTCTGGAACTGAATTAATTTAATAGGAAAGGAAAAAAGAAATCATCAGCATTTCAAAGGGGCATTATACCATGTAAAGTTTGTCTAGTACTGAAGTGAGATGTTGAATACATCACACATGATCATGAGTACTACTAATTTCTGGTAATTGGAGCATGTCTAGCATCTTTCAAGGGTCTTCTAGCTTGTCCCAAGAAATAGACCTGATAAACCTAGAAGCATTAGATTTTCAAACTAATCCTTCATCTCTTTTTGAAATTCCTCTTAATGTACTGCGAATTCAGATGTGCAATAAACAGGGGAGGACTGCATGGTGATTCCTTGAGCAAGTAACACCAGGCAGCAAAGATGAAGTTAGAGAATTCAAAGTCATTTGAACTCATCCCCATTTGAATGGGAATGTCTCACTGGAAGCAGATGCCCGTGTCATCTTTAGAACAACAAGAAGGTACAGATGTAGTGAAGTGTCATTCCAAAGTAGACAGAAAAGCAGGAAAAGGGAAAACTACTCCCTGCATAAATCATCAGCCCGTATGATACTGGGGAAACTAGAAAGAAGCAACAACAAGAGAATTGTGCAGGTTGAAACCTTGCATGATGTTACATCTGTTATCCCAGCCCATACTTTCGGCTGATGTTAACTGAACTTCATGTCTATAGAGGTTATGTCTAGCCCTGTCAGAAGAGAACCTGATCATCTAAATCAAAATATTGAAAAGAATATATTTTTTCATGTTTACCACTCTTTTAATATCTGTATCAATTACTTCATTGCATTGTAAGTTTTTGTTTTGGTCTGTTCTTTTCAATCAATGCAAATGATGTGGGACTGTTATAATTTTTTTCAATTTTTAAAAATAATATTAAATAAACTGAAAGAATAAACTGACATTGTGAAATTACTTAAATTAAAGTCTCATATTCTGCCTGTCATAAAAGTAAGATAGTGTTATTGGACAAAAGAAATCAGGAACCCTAACCTGTGCATCTTATTCATTAAAATTTTCACTTTTATTTAAAAATGTGATTTACTTTTTCCTTTTTTTCCCTCCAAGGAAAACAATTTTATAGAAAAGAGGAGGAGAGGAAGATAGAAAGAGAGGAGAAAGGAAAGACTCCTGAAATTTGTAAGATAAGAAAAAATTTGGGATTAGTCATTATCATTACAGAGAGAACAAGAAATTATTAAGAAATACTGGAAAAATTAGTTTCACATTAATTTGAATGTTAAATATTAATAATTAGTTGAAACTACTTTGTCCTATTCTGCCTTCTCAAAACCAACCCCTAAGTTAATCAGCCAGGCCTGCCAAGCAAAGCCCAACAACAATTATCTTTAAGCAGACTTAAATTACTGGGCTTACCCACTAGATGAGGTTAATTCTGTAATGTACAAAACATAGATGGTTAGTGGAGATAACCTAATAGATCCAGAGGTCACTACTGAATGTAGAAAACTGTGAACTAATGAATTCCAGACCTTAACATGCTTAAAAGAAGTTCACAGAAATAGATCTGAAGAAACCCTTTGCAAATGGACAAACTTGAATTGAACTAAAATCAAAATTCTGTTCTATGATAAAAGATTGATAAAACTGCTAGGGGGAAAGTCAGTACAATTGTCTATGCATAACAAACATAAATTGGTTCAATTATATATAAAAATCATTTTTGACAGACTGGTATGCCTGAAAAAAATTATGTTTGATATTGAGCTGCCATTTAACTTAATTATTCAGCAATGAAATAAGGGTCTGGACACGTAACCTTAGTCCTTGTTATTCTCAGTATAAAGACTTGCTGGAAAATTGTGTTAAAGTAATACTGAGTCTTCCACAAGGGCTAGTTGTTGAGTCTGAGTCCTTTGAATTTCAAAGGTCTGACTTGAGCTGCACTGGATAAGGGTATGTGAAGGTGGACATGGAAGCAAGATGTCTTTCATATCTATTTGGATTTCTGTTAACATTAAACATTTGGCAGGAGAAAAAGGTATTGCATAAAAAGCTGATCCTTCAAAAGCCTTTGTCATGATCATATCCAGATGCTATCCAGCCCAAATAGAAAGATTCTTGCTGACTGCTCAGCTGATTGGAAGCAGCCTTCAGCACAAGTCCAAGTATTGCTCCAGCTTCTGCGTCTCCAGCCCCAGTGAGAGATGGGAGTTGTTCTGCGGTTAGCTCTACCTCAGCTAAGAAAAGTACCAGGCTGTCAGTTCCTAGAATTTCATTGAGGAAAAAAATGGAAAATATTGCTTGTGCTGTGGAAGTGGAAGGCTGAGATCAGAGCCAGAGGGACCTTGTTGCTGCTGTCAGTCAGAAAGGAAAACTCTCCACAGCATCCAGTGCCCTGGGACACACTGCCCTCACATGAGAATAATATTTCATGAATGCCTGGTGGGGACCTGATGGGATACCATACAAGACCATCAAGAATTGAAAAGAAATGTCTTTTTCCCAAGGGAGAGACTGAACTGACTGCTTTCCCTAAGAGGCTGAAACAGATGTCTCCCAGGATGTAATATAAGCAGAATTAATACTTCACATTAGGTTGCTAGTTTTTGTGTGGAATCTAATAGTACATGAACTGTTATTGATTAATGTGTCTTTTATATCCATGTTGATCTCTGTAAAGAACAATCATTTGAAGGGGGAGAAAGGGCAAGACAGGAAAAGGAATCTGTCAGATGCTCCTTAGGGCTAGTTTCTCTGCTCTTTACATGATCCTGAGCAAGTAGGACTTAGAGGATGCAAATATATATTCCAAGAGAGACAGAAAAGGGATCAAACATCATTTAAAGTTTCCAAAGTGAGAAACTAGACAACACTGTAAGGGTTTCTATGAATTATGTGAGATTTACTCATAGCTGAGAAACTGGAGAAGAAATTCAGTCTTATGAAAATGCTTTTTTTTTCTTAGCATAATCTCTAGAAACCTGCTCTGAAGACACTAGATGGCAGTGACAGCTTTGCTTCTTAGAGATTCTGCACAGAATGAAAAATGATACAGTGGGTGAGGAAGCTACAGCTAACTATAGTGAATTCTCACATTTGATGATGATATGAAAACCCCTGACACTAAGAAGTAGAATTTAATGATTCATTTTATTGAAGTGTGGATCTCAGAGTAACAACTTAGTATATTACAATGTTCAGGAAACTATTAGATATATTCACCATCAGGACTACTAATTTTTCAGTCTTTCCCCAAATTCAGTGAAATACATTTAAAATGGTATACTCTTGTCCTGGAATAATGCAATCCCTATGAATAATGCAGTGTCCTATGTATAATGCAAAACCTCATTCACTGGAAGATTACACATACACATACATAGACATGTTTCAAATTCCTGGGAACATGACAGCCTTTCAAGATACTTCCTGAATCTGGGCAGGAGAACTTACTGTTTCACTATTTTGCTCAGATTGAATTAAACAAGGGTCTAAACTTCAGTCTTCAATCTAGGAGAAAGAATTGCACATTGACTTATTTTGTGGTGATTGTCTGTTCACCTCTCCTGCTGGAGATATTTTTGCTTTACACATATACAATTAAACTCTTTGGAAAGTCTGATGGCCCGGTAACCAGAAGGCTCATTTGGGATGCAGGATCAAGATCTTCCATCAGTTATGTTTGGGGGTTTTTTTAACAAAGTGGGGTGTCTACAAACACTGTGAGTCCACACCAGCTTTTGCTTTTGATGGTCCTGCTGTTTCCAGTAAAAAAAAAATGTTTCCAGAGAAAACCTTACTAGTTCTCCCTAAGGTGATGCAGAGGGTATAAAGCCCATAGAGGCTCTGTCTGGCCTGGGGATCTTTCTCTTTTCCATGTAGAACAGTCTTCATGTGATTGGTACATCGATTTGAGTCACACCCTTTTCATTACACAGCAGTTTGAAGTTCTGGCCAGTGCTGTTCAGGAGTATCTCTGGCACTCACTTCATCTATCCTCTCAACTTTGTACACCATATCTCCCATGCACTGTGCTACAGAGGGTATGCTCTTTGTCACAGAAATGGATGAAAGAACATTTTCCTCTAAGTAAACTCTTACCAGACATCAGAGAACCAAGTTTCAGTTTCTTATTTACATGTCATATAAAAAATTTCATACTGCCATAATAATACAGGGTGGTGCATTTCTGTGTGCATCTGAGTGAGCCATTCAAGTTGCACAGACTACAGCAGCATCCTACTGGGCAGGGGAAGGTTTATGGAGCAGCGTCCTCAGAATGGTCGCATCCATACTGTATAGTTCCTGTTGGACCTCACATGATCTTGTTCTGCCTTTCTTAGAAGAGGCAGGTGGGTCATTTCCAGGGTCAAGTTTTGCTTTCTCAGCCCAAATGGCATTATGACAGCACTTGTAAGTTAACCATTACAGGGATTGCCACCCTAGGAAGAAAGTAAAAATATTTTCCTTATTTATATCTGCATGATTTTTGTTGCCTGAATATATTCCTCACAGGAATACAAAAATGATGCACGACCCTCTACCTCTTCAGAGCCTGCCAGCCTAAGAGGAACCTGTAGGAGTCTCTTGGGAACCATCTGTGTCGGAAGGGTCTGGAGTTAATAATGTCCTTCCCACTATTGTTTTTCTATCAAATGTTCTTTTTAGACTCAGCTTGGACTGTCTCCTGGGCCTTGTCCCACATTGTGCCCCATCCTGAGAAGGGTGAGTAGTTAAAGCACTGTCAATAGTGCTGGACGGCAACAGCCCTGCACTGAGTGAGCACTAGGGAAGAAGGACATACAAGCAAGTGCACTTGGGAGGAGGTATCAAATTCAAGGGGTGTTTTTGCCTGTGCTGTTTTCTGGTGTCCCTTAATTGGTTCATATAGACAGTCCATAGTCTCAGTCAGTTAAGGACATGGACAGTTGTAACTTTGGCTGGTAGAGTCAGTGCTGTTGTAGAGGGATCAAAATAATTTAGATGGCTTTGATAGATAGCCATGACTTCAGGGTTCCACTAGTCAAGACATACCATTCATATACATATGTCCCTGCCCATGGCAGGGGAGTTGTAATGAGAAGATCTTTAAGATTCATGCCAATCCAAACCATTCTATGGTTCTATGATTAAATTAATACTTCCAGGCTGTTTCCAGGTGAATCAGGTGAATTTAACTTATAAATCTTACTCTTGGTCCAAATGATGTGTTCTTTTATTGTAGCCCATGGGTGATATAACAGCAAGTAAATCATGAAGAGCTGCACAATCAGGTCAAAAGACATTAGTAGTATAGAGAACACAAGATGAGACAAAGGCTAGAAAAACTTGGTCAAGGAAAGCCACAAGGACCCATGGGATAAGATGTCATATTTGAAGTCTCCCAAGACAAACTATGGCACAGGTATCCCCAGATCATTAGAAGGTGCCTGCTGTGGCATGGAGTGCAACCTCAAGGGACAGCCTGATGAAGTGATTCACAAGGGCAGTGAGAATATGGCCAGGCAACTGAACTGAGCTTGGTAAAATGCTTGCTCTCCTTCTAGCTACATATTTTGATTTGCTAGTCTCAGTCAACTAAATTAGACCCTGCAGGCAAAAACTGTAAAGAAATTTTTATTATTCTGGTAGAGCCTAGAAACAACATTGGTTTATGATTCAAAGTATACCATATCAGAGACTTAGCTGATGCTTGGGCTATGCAGCTGTCATTTCCAGGAATCATCCAAGGACCTTTTCTTATGGAATATTTGGGTTGGGAGTACTAATAATTTATCAGAGCATTTTTTGACAAAATGCTTTGGGTATATTTTTGTAGTTCCAATGTGGATGTCCAACTGAGGTCAATTTCAAATTAAGAGTAGCAAAAATTAAATGAGACTCTTATAAGTAGCACAGAAATATATTGTCTAAAAGGGAAAATCATAGTGCAAATAAATGGTATTGGAAATAAAATGTGCCTAGCTCTATCTGCAGTGACAGAAAAGAGTGAATGACAGCATAGTAATGCAAAAGGGAGATACAGAGCTATAATAGGAGAATCAGGATGTAGTAGGAAATATAAAGCAAGTGATAACATCAGTTTATTTCCAATTACTATATTTCTATAATCATTATTAGCATCTGAAGTGTGAATACTAGGAAAGAAATAATCAATAAGAAGCCTAATAGAGTTTGAACCAAAATTCAGACAAAATAAAAAACTCAACACTGGCTTCACTTGGTTTTGGTTCATGGAGTAATTGCCCAGATAACAGCTGCTTTTCAGACTGCTTGGGAAAATTATTACTCCTGTATAAGCAAACTCACACTTGATCATAACTTGAGAGAAGATTCTTTGAATATATGTTTTGGAAGAGCACCTGGATCTGGTACAATTCAAGTGTTTCCACCAAAGGACAGCAGAAGACCTTTGACAGTTTTCTGCTGGGTGCCGAGGAGGAAACACGCAGCTCACAGCTTCACATTCAGGAATGTTCTGTGTTATGTTCGTAAGATTTTGGGTATGAGTTACACTCTCTGAAACTGATTCGCTTGATGCACAAAGTAAATATTGGATGTGCATTCATTGCCCCTGCATGAGGCTGCACAAGCATCAGCTCCAGAAGGAAAATACTTCTTTAAAGTTCAGGCTAAAACAAACAAGTACTGTGCATCCAGCCTTAAATAAACATCAGAAATTTGAAGTTTTATGATTCTTCTTACTCCATTCACAGCTTTCTGCATTAGAATTTTCATGACACTTCAAGGAATGACTTGCATTATATTGACATATATTTAAAGTCTGACATTTCTCCTTGGATCTAATTATTACCATCATAGAACATCAGCAATACCCAGCAGTCCAAATCAGAGACCATCTCAGATGATCCTAATCTTTTCAATCCCAAAAGGAAATGAGGAGTAAAAAAGATCTATTATATGATATTTCAAGCACTTCTGAGGTTTTTAATCCTTTTTCTTTAGTTCTTTCTTGCATAGATACAGGCATTCTTAATATCCATATTTATAATTGAATCTCAGATTTAAAGTAATACAGGAAACTCAACAAAATTTTGTGTGCTTCTTATGAAAAACTACTTCCTTATGATCTAAACTATTGTCCTAGATCACTGAATGTGTCATTGTTCTTATATTGAGAAATAGCAAATACGAGCACCTACTTTCTGTAAGTTCTTGTTCATGTGTCTTTAGCAGTCTTATTTGTTTTAACTTTAAACTTGATGTGCAACTTCTTGCTCTTTGATATGAGCAATCTTTTTTGATAATTTTTCTGGCAGTTTTGGCAGACTTTTTCCTTGCTATCTGCTCTATGAGACTGTGTGACTAGAACTAGACACAATATTCAGGTCAGACTGAATCAGGTCATTATATTTCTAGATTTATCATCAATCTCTACACAGTATAATCTTACTGTTTATAGACATGTTTTGTTTTTACTTATTATAACAGGTTTACTTTAACCTCTGTTGTCAGAGATACCATCTATTAAGGTAAGACAAGCCAATGGAACACAAATTTAAGAAATTCCTCTAACATTACAGACAAATAAGTCAGAATCAATGTTATCATACATATTGCTTCAGTGATTACTTATCTGCCGTTTACCATCTTCTCTGTGCTTATTGAAGGTCAGAGATTTACAAGTTCAGTATGTCTCCACACCAGCTGCCAGTACTGAATCACAAAAAAGCCCAGCCATGCTGTTATTAGGGAATCACTTGGAAATAAAGAAATAGATATTAGTGTAAAAGACTGAAGGCTTTGTGAAATTATGAATTGTTTTTCTTTCTCTGCAGTCTCTTTCTACAGGGTTCTGCTCCACTCGGATTACTATGCCAATTTTGAGATCCCAACCTATGCCAGGTTTGAGAGAATGAGTTTAAAAACATCTAGAAGGAAAGAAACACAGCCTGAAAATACACTTCTCAGAAGTAAGGATTTGGGAAAACAACCTACTTTCTGGCAGGGTAGAGTTTTAAGGAATGTATGGAATGCAAACTTTGGGGGACAGGATAGGAACAAACTGTGGCAACAGGAAAAGGGGGAAGGTTACTGTTACCAGTAAACTCACCAGTGCTATTATCCTTATAAGGGAGGATACATAAAAGCAAAACACGGGAGCAAGAAATGTCAAGACAACATTTACGAATATGTGAGACCCACCGTTTTGATCCGATGCTGAAATGCATGGGCGGAATAAATCATCCATCATTGCCGAATAGGCCACAAGATTATGGAGCTGTAATTCCACCACCAGCAGCCCCTGACACACCTTACAACCGCAGCTGTGTAGGTGGCACAGATGTGTTTAGGCTCCAAGTGGGTAGACTAAATTTTGATGAGATGATATAATCAAAACAATTGTCAGTATTGTTTCTAGCAATGAAATGTCTTGCTGAAAATAGTTCACATGTAAAATATCTATTTTTAAAAATATCACAGTGACATAATTAGCCTCACTTCCTCTGTCTGATGACTAAACAACAACATACTCTATGTCTGCATAGTCAACATAGAAGTTACAAGCCCATATGATAGGGTAATCACTTTATCATTAGTAACTTGCTTGGAGAACGACCAAAAGGGACCCTTGTTTCTTCTGAAATGCTGAGGTAGAAGCAGAAATGGTCTTTAGGGGCCATGCAACTCAAGGTAAAACACTTTCCGTTTTGGCACAGGCATGCTGTTCCTTGCAGGCCAGGTAAAAGCAGTGATCATAACTCCAGTTGTGATGAGTCAATTCCTCCTCCAAAGAGTTTACGATTCAGGTAGATGTAATGCACAGTGAGCTGGCAGGGATAACCATAGTAGCCCATGAACAGAGCTCCTGCCTGCAGGAGTCAGAGCCTGTCTGGGGTGTATTTCCTTCCTCATGTTTGAATGACATGCTGTTGGTTGGAGAAGGCACTAGGCAGAACAGCAAAGACAGAGAGAAGGACCACCACAAAGAGGGCCTGTCAGGGAGCAGAGAAGAGGTGGATGTGCGTGATGGGCAGGGAAGGTGAGAAGGACAGGTGACTACCTCAGACTGCCCTGGGCCACAGGGTAGCTCAATGCTATAATTCATCCCACTGACATGGGAAATGCAGGTGGGTCCTTTGCTGCTCAGTGTCCTTTCTGTGGCAGATAGTTTGTGTTTGATTTGATACCCAGAGGAAACTGAAACCTGAGAGCTGGGAATTGCTCCCAGATTGCTTTGCTTAGGTCAATGAAAGATGTTTAAGGGTCTTGAATTTCTTATAGATCATATTAAATTCAACATTGTATCTTCAAATTTTCATACTAACAGTGCTTGGTTACTGAATTTTCACTTTTAGAGTATGGTCTATACTGCTGCTTTGCTAAGAAAGCAGCAGAATCCTGTGCAGAGCTGGAGAAAGAAAAGGTTTCCAAGTCTGCCTGTTTATTCTCTTAGGACTGTTTTCAGAGTCAGGCTGAACCCTTCCTGTTTGAAGTTTCAGAGGATGAAGGATAAGTTATTTTTATATAAACAGTAAACATTTTCCATGAGCTGGTTTACCAGATCCTGCATTCTCAAATCTCTCAAAAGGAAAGATTTACTGGGACTTGGTGTTCAGTTTTAAATAATGTAATTTCTTGAAAAAAATTTCTGTGGCTACTCAACACAAGCAATGCCAAGGAAAGTTGTATAACCTCATGTATAGGATTAACTAAGAAGCAGCTTTGGATTATTGTGTTGTCTTCATTCCTTCCCATTACACTGATAGGAGAGCAAAGAACCAAAATGCTAGTTGACGGTAGAAAGACGATGTCAGAGATGTGCTTTCACAGGCAGAGTCATTGTGGTCACTTCCACAGCTTTTAACACTATTAAAATATTGGTACATTTTTGGAGTATCCGAGACTATGTTTAAGTGTCACTTAAACAGCTAAAGCACTTTCAAATTCAAATCATTTTTCTGTGGGGATCTGAGAAAGTGTCTCTGCTCCATACTGCTTAGCAGTATTTGCAGTTAATTCTGGTACTGGAGATCTCCATAAGCAACTGTTGGGTTTTTTCTTGGGAATATCCCAGATTTACTGTGTGGGTGTAGTACTTGCCTAGCATGATCCAGTTGACTAGTCTGCTTCCTCACTTTGAATCATTAAGTATTTCCATCAAGCAGACTTCATGAATTTAGTTTTATTTCAGCTCTCAGCTGCCACAAACCCTTTCTCATTTGCTGTGTCAGGCATTCTTGCTTCAGATGACATGGAGTAAATATTAAAGACCTGGAGGGCCTTTCTGCACCCAGCAAAAAGAACAAATGTGCAAGCATATGGTGCATCATGAAACAGGAAATAATGCTTGCTAGGACTCGCATGAAGATTAGTACAGTTTCAGTTAGTGTTGAAAGAGCAGCTTTAGTCCCAAGTCTGATAATGTGCTCGTATGTGATTTCTGCAGCAGTATCTGCACTTCAATGTCATTGAAGCAAGCAGAATCTCCATCCTGACTGAATCAACTGGGGTCTGCTGTCACATAAATGACACAAATTAGGCATCTCATTAGGCATCTCGTTTCTCCCCCCTTGCCCAGCCCCCAGTGCCTTAAAATTTTTAATGTCATTCAATTTCAAAGGCTACAGAACTGAAGTATTATACAGCAGAAAACACCCACAGGCAAGGAGATGCAATACAAATGTCCCAAGACTTCACCAAACAATTCTCAGTTACACTCTTGTCCCCAAATCACCTGGCAGTGAACAGGTTATAACACGTGATGGCAGATGATGGAATGTAAGGGACTCATTTCTTAGAACGAACGATTGCAAAACAGTTATTCAGTGAATGAAGGTACAGGAGAACCTACAGGCCTGTTAAGAGAAAGTACAAACCCAGAAAACCACATGCACTTGCATAAAGATTTTTTTCATCTGACCAGGTGAAATGCTACCAAGGTATTACAGAAAAAAATGAAGAAAATTAGCTAGGTATACAATAGAAAGAAGGAAAACTTTTTGTGCAATGGAACTACAGGATAAACTCTAAAACTCCTTTTTTCATACTTAGCTGTGAGACAAAAATGGCAAAAAAGCATACTGGAGTAATTCCTTCTTTTTAAATAGTGAATACTTCTTTTGTCCATTTAATCACTTCTAAGTTAATGTAATTTCTTTGTATTTATTGAGTCAGAGTTCAGTGAAAGTCAAATAACTGAGACATCGTGAACGTAATTTTCAATTTGAATTTGAGAGGTGATGTATTTTTCAAGTAGAACTGAATGACAGTGAGAGAAAAGATAAATTCCTTTTTGAAAAGATAGAAATTATTTTGGTTAAAGAATGAGTTTGGTTTTAGAAACAAATTTTTTCTGTTCTGAGGGGAAAACCCAGTGGCTTTACAATTAGTTTCCAGAACTCTGGCAGGCTTGGTGCCATGACCACTTCCTTGGGCCAGCCTATTCCAGTGGCCTACAACTCTCTCAGTGAAGAACCACCTCCAAATGTGCAATCTGAATTTCCCCTGACACAGCTACATTCCATTTCCAATCACTGGTCATAGTGGTACCATGAGTTATGTAAATGAAACAATTTTCACAGAAACAAAAACACAAAATAAAACAAAATAAAAATGTTCATTTGCTGGCCAAACACATAAAGAAAGAAGAAGGCTTTGCTGTTATTAGGGGTAAACCAATGCTCTAAATAAGGACAACATACTTCATTCATATTCATAAGCTCAACTTGCTTTACCTTACCTAAGGGACTCGGGTTATTTTTCAGTCTTACTCCCTTATTGCTTCATCCTGGAGCATCCCTGAAGTTGTTCAAATTTCCTGATCATCTCTATTATTCAACAATGGCTCACCTTTTTTTGCATCTCCTTTTGAGTAGGCCGAGGATTGAGCCATAGCAGAGACAAAAGGCTGAAGCCGTCATGACCTATTGAATATGATATCAGAAGAGGGATCTTCCTCACATCTGGGATGGGCATGTATTCCCAGTAAAAACATGCCTTTGGGAAGCCAGGTGTGCTTCTGTAATGTTGTGTTGGGCTGTTATGGGGGTCCCCTTCACAGAGCCCACTCTCTATATGAACACCAGCTTCTTCACACACAGTCTAACATTTTGCCAGTGTAACAGACAAAATTATGAGACTACTGTCAGTGATACTCACTTGGAGTCCAGTTTATTACAAAAAAGCTTGAAATCTGCCATTGAAACTGTTACAGAAAAAAAAAAAACCACAACTTTCTGAGCATCTATCCCTTGTATTTTGTGTTACATGTGGGGACTTGTGTCTGCCTTTTCCCACACCACTCTTCTCTATGGCTTGTTCCCACCAGAAAGGAAATTATAGGTATATCAATGTTTCAAGAGAAAAATCACTATTTAAAAAAGCATTTCTATTGAAAACCATTTATTATTTACCATTTTAATTGTCATATCAGCTTTTTTGATAATAAATTACAGTAAAAACCACACAATACTAATGCATGTGGATGCACTGACTGTATAGCAGAGTATCTTTTTGACTCGTGTTTTATTTGTGAGTTTGGTCCTACAATTAATTCTTGGGCTTTTTCTGCCTTTGTTTGTTTGTTTGTTTGTTTGTTTTCAGTTACTTTTTTTGTTAGAAGCTGAAATAATGAGAAACAGGGATAAAAAAGGAGGAGAAGGCTAAGTTCAATTGGTTTAAATTTTTTAGAGGCATATGCATAAATGAGCGAGAATCTTGACTGATTGGGCAGAAGAGACTGAAGTTAGACCAAAGCTGCTTGAAATAGCCCCTGAAATATTATGCATTTTAGATTATTATTTTTGTAGGATTACTCTCTACTTGATTTTCATCATCTGAAGATCAGATTGTCTAGACATTCTCTATAGTCAAGGAAGATAAATATATGCATCCCAGGGGTGACTCAGCTCTTCCTAACATAGATAAAAAGACAATAAAATTAGCTGAACACAATAAACAAAATGAAAGATGAAGAAGATACTAATTTTCTTAAGTATATACCCCAAATTTTCTAATCAATATATAATAAAAATGAGTTCTTTCAAAATAAAAATTTTAAATATTTTTTTTAAATTAATAATAAACAAAAAACCTCCCACAAAACAAACACACAAAAACAACCTAGGAGCTAATGGATGTTGTGTGAACAAGTCTCACGCCAGAGGCTATATAATAAATGAACAAACACAACAAGCACTGTCTGACAGGATGCCTGTGAGGATATTGAGTTCTCTGGTTTGCTGCACCATAATGAGACAGATCCTGCACAAAGGATTTGGAAGAGACCGTGAGCAATAGGCTCAAAACACCAGCTAAGAAGGAGTGATATACTTTACTACATTATCTTTCATAAGTATTTTTTGTTAGTTGTTTTTCCCTTGTCTTGAATATAGAACATTCAGCTCTTGACACCAAATGTGTTGTCTAATTGGAGTGGGCTTGTATGGGACAAGCTCTGTCTTCACAAGAATGAAAGGACAGGTGTCTTGCACCTGATGTAACATATGGAAGATCTCTAGAACTTCAGTAAGTATTTTGTGTTGTGTTGTATCTGATGCTTTGGGAAATATCAATACTGACAGGTGATGAAAACATCCCTTTGGCAAAATCTCTGAGGGTATTAGAAGGGTTATGACTAAGGAATCACATCAGTCTCCTGACAGTCTTCAATTTCAAATTTTGTAGTTTCAGTCTTTTTTTTGCATGTGAGTTCCAAGGGTCATCCTATATCATCCTCTTGTGTATTGACAGTGCCTCTGAGTTAGTTTTTTTGGAACAAGTCTAAAGTTGTATTGCTAAAGAAAGATCCCATGACATAGTCAGTTTCTCGAAATCTTCAATTCTCTTAGCATGCCCTGTAGTGATCTTTGTAGTTAGATCTTTATTCTCCCTGTAGTTCTAATCATCACGTTCTCTGTTTTAACTAATTTTCCTTTGGTGTTGCTTCAAATGCTTTACTGAAGCCAAGGAAATGTGATCTAACACATTTACATTGTATATTAAAACGTTTGCATTAGTCAAAGGAAGATATAAAGTTCATTTATCACACTATTTAGTTAAGATAATTTTTTCCTTCTTCTTTTATTATTTTTAATCAAATTGTTATTTATATGCTGAAGTACTTTTTGAATTTTTTATTTTTTGGGCATCCAGTTCCTTTTTGCCTTTAGATCCCCAGAAAATTCAGATCTCCTCTCATTCAAGTACCTGAATTTTTTTACTCTAGCTGACTCCTGATTAATTAATTGATTTTGCCCAATGAAAATCAAAATGCTATTCCTTAGTCAATCAATGCAATTACAGATTTTGTAGTCCATTCTTTTTAATATCTTTGGTATTTAGCAAAACAAAAGCCAAAATAGAAATACTTCATACTCGGGGCAATGATTGCTGATAAACACCATGTTGACTGTAATACCAAGGTTCATCTGGGCACTGTAGCTGTATTTATTAGGAAGCTAGGGTGAGTGCTTCTGGTTAAGTACAAATATTTAAACTCATGTTAATCTTCTTTAGTCTTATGCTATAGTTAAAGCAAAGAAACTGAATCTTCTTATAAAGCTCTATTAACATATTGTGTGTGCTTTAGGGTAAGATGAATCACATTCTCTGTATGTTAATCATTCAAAAGGAGAGATCCAGCATTAAGGGAAGTCAATTTCATTCCTGAAGATGACTTTCATAGCTTTTATTTCTCTAAAAGAATTCCAAACAATATGTTCAGGATCTACATAGGAATCTCAATAAGATACTCAACTGCAAACAATGGATCCAGATAAATTGCTTTCCTTTTGAAGTGGCTTTCTTGTTTTTATTCCATCACAATTGCAATGCTTAAGGCTAACTGATCATCCCTTTCTTGTTTCTCACATCTGCCCAAGCGTGCACACATAGATAATTATGTTCCACTCACAGTTGTTGTTCCGTCACATTATTGCTAACTGTGTCCTTGGATTCCTGTTCTGAGATACTGTCTAATACATTTGGAAGCCTTCAGCATTTAAATGTTTTATGTGTCTTTTTACAGTCAAAAATTAAAGATTAGTTGAGTTAAAAAAAATCCAGAGTAAAAAATTCAGAAATATTATGCAAAAGTTAAATACAATAATAAAGATTCCTGAGGATGTATAAGATAAATAACATAAAGTAGCAAAAAGGAAAAAAACCCAGTATATTTGCTTATAAGTGATTGTTTTGAATAAGTGAATCTCCATTGTACATATGTTTTCAAACTATGCTTGAGGACATAAAAAATGGATGATGGAGAAAGATTCAAGAAGCCTCTGTGGTCAATAATGCTCTTGGAAAAATGGCATAGAAGTGTTGGAAAAGACAGAAATAAGCTAAGTTCTTGTTCTTATTGATAACAGGGAATTTAAAGAGGAAAATCAGATCTTTGGAGAGGGATTACTAGATTTCATCTCTTCCACTTTTTTGTCTTTTCTCACATAGCTTTCGTTATTATGAAGAAAAGAAACAGAACAGACCAATCAATATTGTACAAATTTTAAATTAAGATTTGCAGACAGGTAAATGAAGGCTTTTACCTCTTTTTGTCACATCACTTGGCTTTAGGATTAGTATTTCTTCTACAGAGGTGTCTGGTAAGTAATAAGATGCCAAAGTGTAGTGAGACCTTGTTTGGTGTGGCAGCCACCTGGCAGGGAAGCTGTGCTCCTGGGACAGGGCCTGGCAGTGCACTGGGCACAGTAGGGAAGGAGCCTTTTTCTGATTTCATTTGCTTCCCAGCTTTAGCAGTTACCATGGCTTGTGGGTAAAATATTGCCTGTGACCATCAGAAGAGACTACACCAAGGTTGCTCAGCTGGCAGGGACAGGGTGGTGGGTGACTGACCACAGGGTTCGGTGCTCAGCCCATTCCCAGTGCCAGCTGTCACCCTCCAGGCAGAGCCCATGGGCACATCCAGGCATCCCGGCGGACAGCAGCAGGGAAAGATGGAGCACAGAGGGCATGAAATCTCGGCCATAGGAGGGCACACTGTACTTTCCAGGACCAGTGGGTGATTGTCTTTTCCAAACTGGGCAGCTGTCCCCAGAGGATGCTGCCACCCCCGTGCTGTGTTTGCCTGCAGGACACAAGGTGCTGCCTCATCTGAAGTGATACCAATGACACTATTTACTGATGTAGAAGTACTCAGACTCAAGGTGATACACACTGAATATATTCTCTCGAGCAAATTACTGGTACAACTATTGGCTTTAGCTACTGCTTTTTAAGGATCAGTTCCCAGGCCTTTGTTAGAACACATGTGATTTTTAGAGTATTCCCCTACCCTACTGGTATTTTCTCATTCCCACAGACCTATGTCTCCTGGGCATTTGTTCAGTCCCCTCTAGATCAGTTCTGCCAGGTGTGGAAGTGGATACGTGACTGCTTCAGCAAAACTCAAATTATTCCCAATAGTCTTTGCTCCAGAACAGAGTCTCAAGTAGATAATACTAATTGAATCACTGTGCTAGATAACTGTAATCACCTGAGTCGTGCATCCTTTTAATGCTGTTGCAAAAGAATTACCTTCTAGAAAAATGATACGGATTTCTGAGACAAAATTACTTTCCAGCAATACAATTTAGGTTAAATGCTCCTCTCCTGAAATGCCTGCTGGGAGGGACTGAGCTGTACTAGTGCATTTTGCTTAATTTCACAACTGAAGTATGGTATCAATGATTGTACTGAAGACTTTTTTCCTAGGAAAGTTAAGTAGATATAGTTCTTTTATTGCCATGGGGACAAGAAGCTATAGAACAATGAAAATCCTATTGTACTTTCTACATTATTCTTTGTTTAACAGCAAACAGGATGTTTATGCCTTTTTTTCATTATTGTTCTTGTACCAATAACACTGATATTTACAATTCATCAAATTGAGTCTCCTATATATTGCTTGTGAGCAGAACACACTCTTGTCTATGTTTGCCATTCCCTATGCGAATGATTCAATAGTTAACATGATGGCCAGTTGATTTTGGCACTATTTTACCAAAAGGAAAAATACAGAATTATTTGTTCAGCTGCACCAAAATGTGCAATGTCTCTTGTGGAAGGATTTATCTCACTATTATAAAACCCTTTTTATGGTCAGTGGACAAACAGAGGAAATTCTAAGGGCTAGCTCATGTCATCCTAAAGGAGTTATTTCATGCAGTTTGAGTAAATTGTGTTCCCCAGATACCTCTTGAGAGTAGTAGGAGCTACACTACCAGCAAATGGTATCCCTGTCTTCACACAGATAAAACTATAAATGAACCTCATCTATAATATGCTGGGTTTTTAGTACTAATGAAAGACATGACTGCAATGATATACTCCAGTCCTCTAAAGCAGCTTGTCCACATGTATTAAGAGCTCCCTTCATGTCCTTCTTCCTTCAGGCTCTGCTAATTCAGTAGAGGAATTTCCTCTCTCTAATCTCTTTACCTGTAAATTATCTCTTCTCCAATGTCAACTGTCTATCCAGAAATTTTATCAGATTTTTTTTTAAGGTTTAAGGTAGAGAGGACAAGCCAAGGCATATATATTAGCAGCTATTGTAGTTGTCCATCTCTACTTATTCTCCGTCTGCCTTTGGGCACATAGATTGTGCTTAGGTTTGCTCTGTGATAGATGAAATCACAAGTCCTGCTTTGTGCATTGGTCTTCCCCAGCTCTGATGGGCATGGTTATTGCAGTTTGGAAGGTACAAGGTAGCTTTTTGTCAAAGATTGCTGCTTTTGTTTTCTTTTTGTTAGGACTGTGTTCAAATATTCTGTATGTGTAGTGATTATTAATCTGATATAATACTTGGGTAGTAAGGATGTTGTCCTGATCCAAATGTAGGAAAGGCAGCCTGTTAGAGGGAAACATCAGACCTCTAACTTTATTCTTTCATCATAATTACCCATCTATATGCCTGTGTTTGCATCCACTGAGTTGTTCTGTGTATGAGGTAGGTTCATAGGTAAACAACAAAGATGGATGTGTGTATCCTCTGTGGCACCAGTGTAAGTTAATGACCATGAAACTGTTTCTGAGCACTTAGCTGAACATTAGCACTCCTTTATATACTCTGTATTAAGGAAAAATATACTTTTTCATGTTAAATTTAAAATATGTTTGAAAAGCAATATATACTTGATTGGATTTCATGCCTTAATTCTAATTGTATTAAATAGAATTAAAAAAAAAAAAAGTAGTATAAAACCATAAATCAGAATTTGCAAGTTCAGGAGAAAACTGACTTCAAATGTTTACAGTGTGCCTGCCACTAAACACCCTCTGAATTTAATGTGGCTTAAAACTTTGTTGTAAATAAGGTCTTTCCCTTTATTTGTCAGCTTTGGGCAGGAAACTGGTTTCTAAATATGTGAAGTAATAGGTGGTGTAGAAGTCTGGAAGAGCTAAAAACTAATGTGGGAAATTTTAAGTGTATTTGACTAGTATATATTTTTAAGGGAAAGGGAAACACTGTTGTTAAAGGAAAGAAAAACAAGGAGCTGCCAAGATTATTATGCTTCAGAAATAGCAAAAAATTATTAACAATTTAAGAGTCTTCTATGATTACTTTTAACACCTATTCAGTGACTAATTCATATTACATGGAATTTCTCAAGTGGGCAGCAGTTTGTTTCGTTTTCTGCCAAGGATGATTTTTATTAAAATTGAATGATGTTTGAGCCATTATTGCAACAGGGGAATTTTTCCCACTCTTCCAGTCACATAATCTCTAGTAACACCAAAGAAGATTCTGACGAACTTGTTGCTCACTTTGCATAAAATGAACACTCTTTCATGTCAAATATACTTTTCTTAGTTTTATCCCTCAATGACGTGAATAATCATCACAGGAGACAAGAAGATCTTTCTTTGCAAGAATTGGAAACAAACAATACACAACACTTCTTTTCAGAAGAAATAAACCATGGAAATAAGTATTTAAGAAATATATATTTCCATGGTTTATAAGTATTTTTCCATGTATTATAAGTTGGTTTCAGATATATAGGGATATGAATTGGGGTAAATTGTTCTTTGAACAGGTTTTTTTCCCTTACCTTTACATTTTTCCAGAATATAAAGGAAGACACACCTGTTTCTTGCAGAATTTTGGGATGTCAAAATAATTAGGCTTTTCATCTGAAAAAAAAAAAAAAACAAACAGAAAGAAATCAAGGTTTTAAATGTTCCTTCTCTCACTGCATGTGTTCAACTAAAAATAATAATACCTGGACAACAAAAATATTATTCTCTTTATTTTTTTTTTTATCTGCTGTGAATAGAATGGTAATACCTCTCTCTATTTTGTTGCTTTTTTAGTTGCTTCATTAATATTATTTCTGTTCTAAAGTAGAATGAAGAAAGACTATGTGACATAGATGTTAGAGGAATGAACTAATGATCCATTTTATACAGCATCCCCGTTCTGACAAAACAAAATTGGATGTTGAAAAGACAAATTCTCCACAGCGTAATTCCTTTGAGAATTCCAGTGTCTGAAAAGATAATGCTGTGTCACCTGGGACAAATTTAGCCCTATATTTTTCAGTGCAAGTCCAAAGATCAGTAACCACTTCAAGGAACATGAAAATATGAAAAAAGTGTGCAATATAGATAAAACCCCAATGCCTATTCCTCATGGCCTTTTGATATTTGTAATTCTAATTAAACTGAATCTGATCATTATTTTTTAATGTTATAGGTATTTACTTGCTAAATAGCATAGATAAAAGAAACTCTTATTTGATAGAAAAATGATCATACTAGAATTTTTTTTTAGGGGATGTGAAAGAGAAGTAGATGGCTTCAGAATCAAATGCCTCAGAATCAAATGCAATATGAGATTATTTAATTATGAGTGTATCATGTAATCTCTATAGGCAAAGATAGTTACTATATCTGCAGCTGAGAAACTGTTATTATGAGACAGGTAAGACAATCAAAATTTCACTGGGAAATAAATAATTCCATAGTTATCTCCGGAAAAAAAGAGAAAGACAAGTTTTGACCTGTGGACAGGAGATAGAGTAGTGACTGGGAGGGAGATCATAACATGTTGTAATTGTGTGTGTGTGTTGATATTGAGGATTTTGGTATTCAGCACAGCCATGTGATTTAGTTTCTAAGTCATCTTTGAAAGATGAGTTTGAAAGATGTGTAAGTCTTCCCTAGTTTGTCCTTACACAGCTACTGAAAAAGTACCTGGTGCTCTGGGTGAAGTGCCATCCACTGTGAGAAGTTCATGGACAATGTGGAAATCATAATGATATTATGATGAGATGTTTACAATAAGGATAGAGGAGATAAGCTGACAAGTTCTGTGTGTTTTGTAAATGCATGATCTAGGGAAAAATCAGTCATTATGAATTACACAGCTGCCTATTATTTCATTCCTCAAACTCCGTGACAACCCACAGAATTTTCTTCTGTTCACATACACCTGATTGGCTTCTCTTAGATTTGGGAACAGTTTAGTCTTTAGCATGCAAGACATTATCTTAAGGAATTTTGGAGAGAGAAGACTGTGATCAAGTCTTACAAAACCATCACACTGATGAGCCTGCCTTCTGGTTTCTAGCTAGCTGGAGGCCAGTAGATAATCATTTCTGATGAAGTCTTACAGGTTTAATTCCTTGATAACACTGTGAGCATGAAAAAGTTAACATCTGAGCCCATCCCTCCCTAACATGCTTCACACACACAGAGTTGCAAAGGTTTAACAGTTCAAGCTATTTTGGGTGAAGTAACATGAATTCATTTGAATACCTCAGCTAGATATTCTGAGAGCACAGTAATCCCTGTGCAGGCAGATAATGTTGAGCTGGAGGAAGCCACCACTGGAAAGTGCCATATTAATTAGTAATTTCACATCTATGCTATGACCTGAGTCTGCGTTCCTGGAATCACAAGTGGTTCTCTGCTATCTACAAGAATCATATGCTCAGAGTAAATTTTTTTAATATAAGTTAAATAGATTTCTTATTTTTAGTATTTATTAAAAATCATCCTTTTTTTTTTTTTTATCCAAGAAGCATTTTGGAATTGTGTTCCAAGGCAGTTCAATGTGTTAACTGTAGTGTTTGATTATTTGAACTGTTATGCAAAATAGGAATATTCTTTGCTATTCAGGCTTAAGAGAGGTGTGGAAAGCTGATTATTTACTTTTAGTTTAACTTTGCCACAAATGCAAAATGACAGCATCTTCACTAGTCAGTGTTATTATAGAAGTGATTTGAAACACTTTTTTTTTCAAGACTTTCAACTAAATATATATTTTCCATCTTTTAGACATAGAACAAATATTCAATTATTTTGGCTTCTTATATCTGGCAATTGCCCTCTGGTCTGTGGCTTCATGTGTCAGAACTTTCCTAAAAACCTTTAATTGCCAATTTTATTACAAAGCTGATAAATAACACCCTTGTCTGCTGTGGTAGCATCTAAACATTTTCCTGTTCATCACACCTTTCAAAGACATCCTTCTGCTAAGTGAAACCCTTGGGAGTGCAGGGCTGCTCAGAGCAGGGCTCTAAGCTGGTTGTTGGCACTTCTGAACAGGTGAGCACCTCCACAGGAGGTCCTGTTTCATTGTGATTTTTGCACCACATGAAAGCACAGAAGCCATTTGACTCAGAAATATGGGCCATTTGAAAAACATGTTTTTGTCAGTGGTGGAGGCACCAGAAATTTTGTACCAAATCTTGGTGTCTTCCACTGTTTTATGTGTTCCCTTACCACCTCCAGCTCTCTTTGGCAAAGCCTGTCTCAGAGGGCAGAGCCATGTAAGGCATGTACAGTGAGGACAAGATAAAAAACCGTGTGGCTTTACATCCATACTAGTATATCCCAAATATCTACAGTGCATCTGATGCTCACACATATGAGCTTTTAGAGAGGGATATAGAGGGGTAGTTGGAATACACTCTCTAGGAGAAATTTGCCAAAGTAAAGGAATAATTGATTGCACAAATTATATTGATCTCCGCTAAAGATGTTAAGTAATGAAGGTAAAATTCATGTTTGATACTAATGGTCTACTGGCAGCTATTTAAGGATCAGTGTAAGCCACTATATAAAATGCTGGTCATATCCACATCAAAAAATGGTCAAGTAAATATGAAGATGTCAAAGAATATTAAGTTTATTATTATACAAGTCTCCTTCAAAAAATGGACCCTTGCCACAGAAAGCTTAAGACTCCACCTATCACTGGTCAGGTTCATTACTCAATATTTAAAATATTCTATGTCTAGGCTCTGCACCAGAATAAAAAAGTATAATATGTATATATAATAAATATAATAATTATCACAGGTCATTTTTACCCAGAAACTGTCCTCTTAAGAAGTACACAAGAAAGACAGGGGTTATTGTATGACATTCCATCACTAAAATATACAACATGAAGACCAAGATTTTCAGTAGCTGATTACCTAAATTTTCAATTATTGACTATGACAAATGACAGTAAGATGGCATACAGTTCCCTACAATGCTTCCCTGTGCCCCTTGCTCATGTTCTCTTTTAGACAGAGAACTCAGGCTTCTCAAGGGGATCTCTTGAGTTTCATGTAGTTATAGCATCTTGGCCAAATATCTCAGGCCTTCCATGTCAAAGTATAAAAGCTGTCAACCTTTTCCAGTCCACACCAAAGGAATTTCAGAAAAGTTTGGAGATTCTTTACATAGTGAAGCTCCCTATCTCTTCCTAATACTCAGTTCAAAGCATTGCAGTCAAGTTCATATAACATTAGCATATACTATTAAGCCATTAACAATATGACTTACGGAAATAGCTAAGTCAACTCTTTAAGTAGTTTTTAAGAGATGAAATAATCAACCACACATGGCAAATCATTTTCTGTACACTTGTTTTTTGTTCTACAAAACCAAGAAACTACAATAAATCTCCTTGAGGCTAAATGACCATCACCTTAACTATCAACCCTGAGACCTGGAAGCTTCTTGATATGCTTTGTAAGAGACCAAGAATCACACAGGTTTAGGTCCTTGAGCATAAAAGACTGTGCATGGGAGAAGAGAGAAGTGCAACATTTTATTGACCATTCCCCTTCAGAAGGAAAGGCAGGATCATGTTCACCGTTCAGTTTCTTCAATGCTTTGGTATGCTGGGCCAGTGACAGTCTGAGTCTCATAGAGGTCAGTATGGGAAAGAGGAAACAGTGAATTAATTGTGTCTCACAACCACAGTGCTTCCTGACTCACCCACTGCTCAGGGCATGTCTAAATTCAGAGTATGTCTCCAATATACTACCACTTATGAAATAAAGGTGCTATAATTGGAAGCTTTTGTATTCCAGTTCAATTCCTACAAACCTCAGAATTCTTGGGCATTTGATTCTGTTCTAACTCTTGTTTACTGATGGATATTATAACACCAATGGACTGAAATCAGTTTGTGATCATGCCTTCTAAGCTCCCAAGTCAGACATTGCTGAGAGGAAATGACATGCAACTTATGAAACTTGTTTATATACTAAATACAAGTGAGGAAGTGATTTCAGCTTTGTTATTGCTGATAATACTCAAGGAGAGGATACAGACATCAAAAAAATAACTGAATTCCTGTTTAATTAAAATCAGCCATTGAGCCAATCTCTACACGCCATCTCTCAGTTTGCAATGGAATCTGGACAAAATGCTCTGACAAAGTAGAAAAGGAACTAACATGTTTACTATTAGCAGCTCTATATTATGAAACTAGGATGAAGAGATCCCACTGATAAATGGAAGTATATGGACAGAGAGACAAAACTGTGGAATTCAAGTCAATATCTATTTCAGGCTCAGTTTCGATACTCCCAAAATGGTGTCTTGCAGAGAGAGATTGAAAGTGTTTCATTTAGATTGAAAGCATTCCATTTTAGTAAAGATTCTATGGTTTCCCTGAGTCTTTTAATAGCAGACCTACTTTTTATCATGTCACAAATTTTTTGTTTAACTACCTCCCCCAGCCACTTATTTGCTATGATCCTGCTGGTATTTAGTAAAGACTGGCTCTCTAATGATGTAAAGGGCTTGTGTCTTTTTATGATCTGTTACTGTTACTCAGGTCCCAGAATCTCTTTGTATAAGGTTATCTCCCAGTTCAATTAAAGTGAAAAAACCCCAGCAGCTTCTTCCATGTCTGGGTATGCCCAAGTCCTTCCTAACACATTCTGCTTCTTTGGCAGAGGTAGGTTAAAGAGGGAGAGTTTAGAAACAGTGTGAATGAAGAGGAGGTGGGAAAGAAGATATGTACAGATCCTTCTAAAAATTTAAGAGGTGAAATCACAGTGTGCGTGTGTGTGTTTATTTAGTTCAGGCTTCCTTTGACCTAATTGCTGTTTATACAGTTAATGACAGCTGTTTAAATGACTGTGTTAAGTATCCTTCCACTTCTTTCCATTAGTCAAAAGTGCCAAACAGAATTGGAATGACATTTCTGGATGGAATCTCAATTATATAAAAATGAGAAATGGCAAAATTCCCTGGTAGAATTTTGACAAATCTGCTAAAAACCCTGGCATGTGGGTAGACCCCACAGGATAATGTGAATTACACAGTTAGAGGACAAACAGTTCTGTGACGGAGGAGTATTAGTCTGGGTGTTGGTAGGCTTCCAGTGAAATGCTCTGTTCTGCTGCAGGGATCTTCCTGGGAAAGCACCCATTCTTGTCCCTGAGCATGTGATTAATTGCTAGTGATATGGGACATATGAGTCTGAGCATGGATTAGCTGAGGGAAGAAATGAGCAGTATTCCTGGACCAATTCTGGCTGCTCTGGTGCTGCATAAGCTGGCAGGAGTCATGGGTCGCATGGTCTCCAATCCAGCTGGAGAGCAACAGTAACTTCAGGGCACAGAAGGGAGCAGCCTCCTGGGGCAGATGGGAATATCAGTGTCTCGTTACCTATGGGGCCAAGGCATGAAACAGGCATATGACCTGCTTAGCCTTGTCCAGGATTAAGTGTTTCTGCAACCCCTGAAGCAGAATTCATGAGCCAGTCAACCTATAGGTAAGGCAAGCGTGCTATGTGAGGTCACCTCTTCAGCTCAGCTCAGCTCAGCTCAGCTCAGCTCAGCTCACCCCATTTAAATCCAAGCCGTGTCTTTACCAATAAATCTTCACTGTGTCCACTGGCAAGGTAATATTCAAGTACCTTAAACCTCCGACTAAAGCCACAACACAGTCCCTGTTTGCATCCTGCAGTGCCTACACCCAGGAATGAATACCCATATGAGTTTGAATACTACAATCTGCAGTCTTTGGGGTCAGCACAAGAAGGCAAGTCATCTCTTGGACTCACATGCAAAGATCACACTTGCTAACATATCTCAGATTCACGCAGGCTGCTTAGCTGTAAATTTTCCTCACTCCTGCTGCCAAACACACTAACAAGGTAAGATACAGTTCCTCCCCGCAGCCCTCATCAGCCACTCCATAAATGTCAGCTTGAGCATGAAGGCTCTGGAAGGGGAAGCCAACAGCTTGAAAGGAGCTTTAACATGCCTATTGGCAACCATGCAAAAGTCAGTGAGGAGTAGCTTCCTAAACATACAAAAGGGCTCGCTTAAATGTTGGCCAAATGGTTGTGCTGCCTCTCCGGCTCCAATTGCTTTAGCCTAGACACAGCAAACAGGGTGTTTACAAAACATTTAGCTAAAAGCAGAGGATAAAGACCATATGGAAACTGTTGCTGCCAGGTGCAGAGATACAGCACAGTATTCAAAATGGCCTTGCTTCGTGTTTGGATTTCTTTGTGGAAATGCAGACATCGTACTCTACAAACGCAGGGTGGAATGCTCTTCCATGACCAGCTGCCAAAAAGAGAGGTCCTAGCAACAAAATATGCCTGGCTGCCTTCTTGTATCCTTGTTTCCATCTATGAAACCCCCCCCCCTCCCCCTTCATGGTGACTCTTCTCACCCCTTAGGGAGCCAGAGTAGTTGCTAGCTTTAGTAGAAAACTATTGTTGATGTGGTTATTTTTCTGGACTGTTTCCTGTAGCTTCAGCCTTCTGAATCAGTTCACTGAGGACTCATTTGATACCAGTACCAGAAGGGCACCGGAAAACAGTAAGACTGCTGGCCAGGATGGGAAGACCCCTTTACAGCAGCAGTGAGCTACTGGCAAAGCTGCCCTCATCACACTGCAGCCTTAGCCATAAACATCTGTGCCACCTCACTCAGGGGTTCAGGCTCTGACCTAGGACACATACAGCGTGACCTTACTCCAGCCAGGCTGTCCAACATCAGTTTCCTTTGGAAGGAGGCCATGCCACCTTGCAGAATGCAGAGCTCAGCTGCTGTGGTGCTAGGCTTGTTTTTATGAAGTCTCCAATATATTTGCTTTCACTGTAAAAGTGGTTTCTTTTCCTTCTTTTTCTCATGTTCAAAAAGCAGTGGATTATTTTTAGCTCGTTTCTCCTTTTGAACTTGCATGTGACCATTAAGTCAACATGGGAGAATTCTGCTTTGAAAGATGGATGTCTCAGAAATTACAGGCAAAAGAGAACCGAGTGACAGTGGTTCTGCAATCCCTGCATAAAGTGCAATGCACCACATTTAGAAAAGGACATAGGAACCAAAAGCAGGACTTATGGGAAAATGGAGAACTTGGGATCTATGGCTCAAATCCTCATCATCTTCCATCTGAGGTTGGAGAAGTTTAATAAAAAGTTCCGCTAAAACCCTTTCATCCCAAAGGTGCCCATAGTCCTCTAGGAGAATTTCTGCCATTTCTTCTCTAGTTGTGAAACTACCCTTGGCTGATAGGCCATGTAGACCAGGATATCTGATTTGGGGTGCTCTACTGAGACCTTTACATTGTGATGTGGCGGAACAAGGGGATGAAGCCATAAATCTGTGACTATATGCGCCAGGTAGCAGCACAGGTGATGGTTCTGTAATAAAGCCAGGATTTCAGGTTCACAAAAAGAGAAATTAGTCATTTGTATAATAGTCTATGTCACTAAAATTATCAGGCACAAGGTGGGTTAAAGGAAGGAGCTCTTCCCTGGCCTGCTGAGGTCCTGCACGGACACCACACTGAGAAAACTGAAGGGCAGTTTCTGGAGATCCCTTATCATGTACTACAAGGAATTACAGATTGTTGTCCCTCAAAAAGATCCAGGTTGTTTTAGCACCTCTGAAAGAATGAAGTGTTTTTTATCCAGTCCAGTTTAGGAATGAAGAAAAAACGACATGCTGCCCAATTATATGATTGCGAAATCAGGGGGTTTTGGGCAAGGTAAACTGTCATGTGTTAGCTTGCTTCTAAAACCAAATTTGTTTTCTGTATTTCTGTGGGAAATCAGAGGATGTTATAAGCTGAGTCATGCCATTATTGACTTTAGCAAGCACAGCACTAATATAAATAGTGAAACACTGGGGAGTCTTAGAGAGAAGGAGAAGAGATTGAGAGGTCTTCTAGCAAGGACTGGTGGGACACGGAGACAAAAATGAAGATAAAGATTCTTCTTTTCCTTGGGTTGCTATATGTTGTGTGTTCTTCTGCTTTTCCAGTAGTTCCAGAAAAGGAAAATGAAGATATGCAATTTGCTAAGGTAAAGACTACAGGCAGAACTTAAGAAATAACTTAATGAGAAAATGAACATTCTGATATATTAGTGACGTAGAATATTTTATTAACAGCTCTTTACATTTGAAAAGAAAGTTTTATGTTCTAAATTGTTTCTTTTTCTTCCCTATCAGAAATATCTGGAAAACTTCTATGATTTTAAAGAAGATAAAAGTTCCCTTTTCAAAGCAAAGAACCTTGATCACATGGCTGACAAAATCCGAGAGATGCAGTCATTCTTTGGGCTAGAGGTGACTGGGGAGCTGAACCATAAGACACTGGACATGATGAAGCAGCCTAGGTGTGGAATACCCGACATCCGTTCATACAGCACCTTCCCACACAGCCCTACGTGGAAGAAAGAAGATGTAACATATCGGTAACATACATTAAAGCATGTTTTCCTCTACACTACTGGGAATCTTTGTGAATGCTAGGCAAAAGGAAAGTCAACAGGTTCTTTACTATTTATGCCTGTATTTCTTGTATAAAAGCTCCATTCAGGATGAAAGGGCCATGAATGTGGGGACTACTCAGACTTTAAAATAGTGATGAATATAGCAAAATAGGAGTTTACATTAGTTAGTTAACAGCCTACTAAATAGTATACTCAATCGATAGAAGGGATACAACTGAGAGTTTCTGAAAGACATGAATGGAAACTGTGAACACTTCATCTGTTATGTAGGCAAATATTTTGAAAATAAAAGACTTAATACACACAAATCATAATAATCACTGATTAAAATATATGACCTTGATACTGTATGTCCCAGCCACATGTGATCTGGTTGCTTTTAATTCCTTCATCCTTATTTTACAGGATTTTGAACTACACTCCAGATATGCTACAAGCAGATGTAGAAGAAGCAATTGCAAAAGCCTTTCAGCTCTGGAGCAGTGTCACCCCTTTGAGATTCACCAGGCTCTACAGTGGTCAAGCGGATATAATGATCTCCTTTGCAGCTGGATGTAAGGGGACTCTATTGCCTGTGAATGATACTATTTGTCACTTCTTCTTACTAAGATGATGAAAAGCATCACTTTTTTTCTCCTCTTATTTTTAGTTCACGGTGACTTCTATTCCTTTGATGGTCCAGGAGGAACTCTGGCTCATGCCTACCCCCCTGGCAGTGGGATAGGAGGAGATGCCCATTTTGATGAAGATGAAAACTGGACCAAGTTTACTACCTATAGTGGTAGATAACTTTAAATATTGTGTTGCCTGTTGTTTATTAGATAACATTGTCTTGAAGATGCTATAAAGTCTTATATCCCATAGCAGTAGTTCCAGTATTTATTGAGATGCAAAATAGTTCTGCATATTTTGATCTGGGCTGCAGTCATGACAGTCCCCTGAGGCTAATGCAGACAGCAATTATAGCTCCAGTGAAGGAAATGAGATTAGCATGAAATAGCAATACTGGGTAATCATGACATCGTAACACAGGGAATTTTCATCCTCAGGTAATGACCTTAAAAGTTATAATATAACCTCAATTATTTTTTTTTTTCCAATTTAAAGTGATGCATGTCTTTAACTTCTGGAAAGGAAAAAGAAAAATCTTGACTTTATTGGTAGATGTTATTAAATGGAACAGTGAAGTGTTCTGCTTTCCAGCAATGTCCAGGGATTAAGTTACATGTTACTTTTTTTTGTGAAGTAGTTACAAGGTGAATTCAATGTAATTTATTAATCCTGGGAATATGACTAGATGACTAAAATGTTCTCACTTGGTTTTTAGTCATTATTGAAGAAAACTTGATTCTCTGTTTGCAGGAAAATTTCTTCAACATGGGAAAAAAACTATTCCCAGATTGGTTTTCCAGTGTTTATAATTCAAAACTCATTTCTTCTCCAAGATGCTAGAGAACCTCTTACGTGGGGCACTGTTAGATTTTGCTGGGCTTTTAAGACCATGATCAATATATCATGCATGAGAGGATGACACCTGTCTCCCACTGCTATGTAAAAACAAATTATTTAATGTTGTTTGTGCTGTATTTTTTGTTAGGATACAATTTATTTCTCGTTGCTGCTCATGAACTGGGGCACTCACTGGGTCTTGGTCACTCCAACGTCTTTGGTGCTTTGATGTATCCTATATATATGGCCAAGGATACAAGGGACTACCAACTCCATCAGGATGATATTTATGGCATTCAAGCCCTCTACGGTAAGCAAGAGGACACATTTTCTTAGTAAATTATGGATAATAACCTGTAATTAATTTTACCCACTAGCTACAATGTACTGAACTTTCTACTAAAAGGATACTGTGGGTTAATTTCCTGTTACTATTTTGGGGAAAATCTCTTAGGTTTTTTGTCGCTAACAGTCTACATCTGCATAATAGAATCTATAGGCTATATTCATTACAGTTAGCCAAACGATCCAAGAGTCTTTCTCTAGTTACACCAGAGGAGTAATTCATGTTGTAGTATTAAAATCTCTTTATTCTCCACAAAAGAATGGCAAGTAGCTACCTGACAAGTAGCCTATGCATTTGGCTCCGTATGATACATCCTGAAGCTCTGCAACATGAGCTACTCTAATCCACCTTCTAATTCTACACTTATCTGTTTTACAAAGGATCCCCCAGAGAATCTCCTGTACTTCCAACAAAAGCTTTTCCCCCACAAGAACCAACTGAAATGACACCTGCAGAAGTACCAACTGAAATGCCACCCCATGAAGAACCAACAGAAATTACACCCTCCAAACCCCCATCAAGACCTGAGGACTGTGACCCTCATCTGACTTTTGATGCTATAACCACTCTCCGTGGGGAAATACTGTTCTTCAAAGGCAGGTAAGTGCTTTCATTTCTGGCAACTGGCATTTCTGGCATTTCTTTTTGTGAGACTGGTAAAGGCAAAACATAAAGTTAAGTTTAAAGAATGTGTCTTCCATTGGTTACAAAGGAAGATATTTATTTATGAACGTGTTAAGGCAACTTTGCTAAATTTTACTAGCCCACCTGACTTGGGTGAGTAACATGGTTTACTGAGAGGTGAGTAAGCCATCATACATTATCATCCACATCTGTTAAAATTGTGCAAGGCTGAATAATTCCAGTGTCACTCCTCAGCCTATTGCTGCTTCACATACAGCACTGTCCTCATCACACCGTCCCGTGTGGGGGCCAGGGGGCTGTGAAAATGTCACTGATGACTTTTTGTGTCACTCTGGCCTAGGAGTCTGCACTAGACCACTGCCCAGTAATGTCTGTGAGGAGCCCCTGCTGTTACAGGTGTCCACTTTTTTGACACTGACACTGTCACTGTAGTGAGTTGTTGGCTGGGCACATCCACCCTGGAAAGGGAGAACAGAATGTCAGGCTCACATTTTCACCCACTTCTTGGGTTGGTAGCTGTGCTTCGATTGGATAAGCTTCCTTTGATGATGTGGGTCTGATTTCCCTTTTAAAACACATAATGAAGAATTGTAGCTTAAAATTTTAATAATTTTTAAGGAAGTGGAGGAAGGAGCAGTTCTTCCTTAAACTGGGTTTTAACATGTTTCTCAAGAATGTTTAATTAACATTTTTAACCAAACTGAGATGAAGAATGCAACTGTGTCTACTTGCATGAGTTATGGTGAAGAGAAAGCTGCAATTGTCAGCACTACCACATATATCATATATAGTCCTGGACAAGCCATCGGGATGCCAGTGGAGAGGTACACAAGGCCATCAGCCCTAGGTGACCCTGCCTGAGCCAATAGGTTGGACAAAACGACCTTGAGACCTCACTTCCAGCCTCAGCTATTCTGCGACCTCAGAGCAATGCACAGTAAAGGGCAAATATCTGTGTGGGAGCAGGGCTAAGTGAAGCACTGAAATCTCAAAAGGGATGATTTCTCCATCTCATTGGGAGCACTGGCTCCAGAACCCGGAGAGCGGGCTTCAAAGTACATTTCTGGGCTCCTGATCTACTCATGAAATACAGATAATGAATCACTGCTGTTTTCATTTCTATCAGCTATGTCTGGCGCAAAAGTCCATACTTCTCAGAAATTGAGCACGACACCATCTCCTCTTTTTGGCCATCGCTGGTAGCTGGCTTTGATGCTGCTTATGAGGTTGACAACACTGATCGAGTGCTATTTTTTAAAGGTATTTCTCTTACATTTCCATCAGTCTTTTTTATGAACAAATGAAGTTATAGTAATACTGCTAATGTTATTTAATCATAATGGAAACAATATTATAATAATATACATCCTAATACTTATACTAGTACTACTAGGGTCTATTCTTAATATATAAATCCATTTGAATTTTGAAAATTCTGTTACTGCCACTAAATAATTCTACTTCACAACAGTTCTAAACTGTATTACTCTTCTTTGATCAGTGAGAGAGAAAATCATAGCTGAGACAAAATTGATTGCTGCATAAAGTTATTTAAATACATTTTTGAAGGTGTCAAACATACCTAAAGCTATGTTGACCTTTAACTATTAGTATATAACTTAATGCTTACAAAAGCATGAGCATCCAACAGCTGTGAGATATTCAAACTTATGTGTGCCCTAGATGGTAAAGTGTTCAGCTGGACATCTATGATGTTGGTGACATTTGCTATACAGAAAGCTCTGGGACTTTGATGAAAAGCATATCAGACTCCTCAAGAATCCTTATAACTTGTGCTGCTTTCCTGTAGATGACCAGTACTGGGCTGTCAGTGGCTACAGCATAGAGTCAGGCTTCCCCAAGCCCATTCAGAATCTGGGCTTCCCCACCAGCATCAGGAAAATCGATGCAGCTGTTCATGATCAAAATATCAAGAAAACCTATTTCTTTGTAGGCAACAAGTACTGGAGGTAAGGCTCTTTCCTATTCTGTACAGCAGGTAACCAAAATAGCTTTTAAAATGAAGTTGTATCAGTATTTGTACAGTTAAGCTCATGTTCTCTTGTCAGCCTTCTTGGCCAGTAAAAGCTGAAATTCAAAGGCAATTACTCAAGTCTTTACATAGAACAAAGTCTATAACCTCTGAGATAAATACAACATTCATTTACCCTTGTTTGGCTGTTATTAACAGGCAAATGAGTTTTGTTCATTCATCAGGAAGCAGTATGAACTTAGTATAAAAATTACGAGTAGACTTTGTAATTGTATCATATATTCATTTGGTAACTATTAAAGGAGAGAAGTGCTCTGTAAAATCTATAAATGACAAATCAATCAAGAAAGTTTTGAAAAGACATTTAAATATTTACTTCTTAAGAAACAGTTCAGATAAGCAGTAATCCTAGCTTTAACAATTAATCTGTAATATTATCTTAAAAGAGTATTATTACGCTAGAAATTTGTATTTCTTTTATGGAGTCACTTCATAGATTCTATTCTGTAAAATCAAAATATTAAGTTTGAATAATTATTTAAGTTTATATAAACCCCAGCCAGCCTTATTGTCAGTCTCAGGAAACGAAAGTGAACTCTTTAGTCTGATATTCTGAAAACGGCCTTACACAGGCCACTAAAGATGTAAATATTAACACAGACAGAATTTATGCAGTCCTATGAGATCACAGATGCTTGCAGTTACTGGATTTTCAGCTGAGAGTAAGCATATTTTGTAAAGATTCCATCTGGTTTCAACATTGAACATCATATGCTTATTTTGTTTCTATGCAATTTCTCTATTTAGTTTCAATGAAAATACCAAATCAATGGAAAGGGGATATCCAAGAAAAATAGCAGCTGACTTTCAAGGGATTGGCCATACAGTGGATGCTGCCCTTCAGAAAAATGGTAAATAAATTAAAATGTAATTAAGAAATAATAACCCAAAAGACCACCGACCAAAGCCAAAAGTGTGTAACTTTCAAATATATATTAAATATTCATATTTATTTTTTAATCACTCAAGAAAATATTAAGTGTATAAAAATAGATATACAAAAATGAAATATTAATTTGCCCATATTTTGTTCTTTCTATTCTAGGATATTTCTACTTTTTCCATGGATCAACCCAGTATGAGGTTGACATCAAGAAAAAGAAACTCATCCGTACAATGAAGAGCAACAGCTGGTTTGATTGCTAGAAATATTAAGTGATGGTGCAGGAACATATTTGCACCAGAAATGGTTTTACATGTTCCTTGGTTATAAACAGTGTTATTCAGCTGTTACTGTGCATCTGAGTCTGAAATGATTAACAATTCTAATTTAAAACATAATGTACAGTTTTAATTTATTTTCTTCTCAAACTATTTATTATCAAATTGGTTATGAGTAATAAAGAATTTTGCTTGAATGTAGTAGTGTTCTTGTGTTCTGGTTCTGTCCATTGAAGACAAGGCATCTGCTATAAGCACATGCAAGCCTTAACAGCACCATCACCATTTTTAGTAGGGCTCGGTGTCTGTGGGGGAAAAGTTAAAGTGAAAAAGAAGTAGTAGGGCAGTTGTGACAGACAGTAAGAAATTAGTCAGAGGACAGAGGAGGAAAACAAAGACACTCAGGAACAATGTGGGGGAGGCATAAAAAGTAAGAGGAGATCCTACACAACAGTGTGTGAAAGGAGTCACTGGAACTTGGGACTCAGCTGCCATGACTCCATGGCACAGGGACAGAGCAGTCAGGGCAGGGATGGGGACAGGTGCCAGCTAGTAGGTGGGAATATGGCAATGGGTTGAGAGGACCAGTGCTCCAGTGCTGCTGTGGGTGGCTTTGGTGCACAGAGTTCTTGGTATAGCAGGACGTGAGTGACCAGAGAGAAGGGTAGGTGTCCAGTCTGGGGATGGAGGTAGCATCCAGGCAAGGGTGGGAAGTGACAGAGACAGGATCACAGGGTTGCAGGGAGTCACTGGATTTGCATTGCTGGGCTCTGACCATGTAGCTTAGGAATGGAATCAGGCCTGGTAGTCCACCTTGTAATGCTAGACAAGAAACAACTTCCCAGAGCAAACAAACAAAAATGATAAGGAAAAAACCCAGAATTTTCATGTAACTACCACAGATGAATCCTTCAGAGGATGACTGGTGAGACACAAGGGAAAGAACATCTGCTTCCTCTGTGCACCTTGACTGGGTCCCCTTCACAGGGCAATAGGTCAGTGACCTTAAACATCCCTTATGGTGTAAGAAAGCTTGGCTGAAGTCCATCCTCTCTTTGAAGGGATTTGATCTCATCTCTCACAACACTGCTCTGATAATCTGATTGTACAAAGAAGTCAACTCACTATTCCTTTTTCTCTAGCAGAATCAGCAAAGGCAGAAAGAGAGGATGGAAATGGCTGATGAGGACAGTACTCCAGATATCACACCTCAAACCCCGCTAGGCAGAGGTGAGATTTGCTCCTGATCTGCATAGGGCAGATCCCTCAGATATCTGGTCAAATCACACACTAACACCTGTTGCACCATCCCTCAGGGCCAGAGGAAGCCACATGTCTCTTGGTGCACCCACAGACACTCTGCCCCACTGTGCTAGCCCGCAAGACCAAAGAAAGGCAGCAGAGGTGCCTTTGGATGGGTCTTTGGGAAACCTGGTCTAGGGAAAGGAGTCCCACTCCAATGCAGGGTGCTTGGAACTAGATGACCTTTAATGTCCCTTGCAGGCCTAATTATTCTATAATTATACGATCTTGGAATATCTCTTCTCTGTCATGTTCTCCTCCTCATGCATCCTTTGTGCCACGCTAACTTCACTCTGAGCACCTCTAAAGCAAGGGCTAGAATGAACATATGCTAGAAATTAAGCCATGGCTTACAAGTCAAGTAAGGACTGAACAGCTCAGCATTGCCACAAGGGCAGTGGTGCATCACTGTGAAGTCATGGACTGACAAGTAGGTGAGCTTACCTGGCAGCAGTCCAGGCAGGGCAGAGACACAGGAAAACTGGTGCTGCCCCAACATCTCCCAGTATCTTTCTCAATAGTTTGTGCTGTGTGCAAAGCCTATCCTGAAGACACTTCAATTCAAGAACTTTAGATGCCTCCAGGGTTAGGCAGGGTGCTTCTGAGTACAGTTTGTACATAAATAATGGGGTTAATCCTCTTTGGTTTTTATAATGCCTATATACTGTGATATCCTAACTAGATACCTTCTTATATGTGAGAGCTACCTTCAGAAATCAGGCCGTTAGGATATGGTTGTTGGCTGAGACTTGAAAGTAGTTAAGGAAGAACAAAAAACAGCATTTCAGTGACAATGAAGCAGAACACGGTTTATCTTTACAATGACTCGCATTATTTTAACTTATTTCTTTTACATATGGTTGGTACAGTTTTTTTAGTTATGACCTCAAGTAAATAACAAAATTAAAATATTCCCTCCATCTCTGGGTATTAATTAGCTTTAGCTCCCAGTATCTGAAAAATTAATGATATTTCCTTGGCTGTGAAGGAAAGTCTAGGAAGTTTAGCTTGGAGCATAAATGGAATGGATTTCAACATGGCAAGGATTTCACCTGGACAAGGGGACTGGTGAGATGTGTTAACCATGGAATTTCCATCTGTATTTCTGTTTTGTTAATGTCTTAAACTTTGAAATGAAAGAAAGTTACTTTTGGCTTGGGAAAAGCAATGAAATTCCCGGCAAATGAAAAACATAATTCAAATGAGACTGGAAACAGGAATGTTGGAGTTGCCTGTATACACTTAGTGGGCAAGAGATTTCTTGTAAACATGATTTTGTTATAACTCATAAATGATTTGGTGCCAGAAGGGGAAATTTGTCCATAAACATAATTTCAAGTACTCATCTTCTATGAATAAGAAATTTCCCTGGAGCCTGAGGTCAGGTACGCAGAAAAGAGAGACACGCAAAATAACCTGTTACATCTGAAATTTGTGACAGCACGTGAAATCTCAGGCAAAAATGCCTTAATGACTTCACTGAAAAAGAGCAAGGGTGGCCTGTATGCAAGCTGACTGGAACTAGGGGGGGGGCCCATCAGTGAATCAGCATTACCATGCTGGAAACCAACAACTACGTAAAAGCCAAAAGTAGGTCACACACTCATCTTTGTCAGCAATATGATATTTTTGAGGCTAGGTCTCTGCTGCCAGGTTAGAGGGTTTGTAGCACAGCCAGAAATGAGGTGCCAAAGGCACCAAGTTAAGCAATGCTCATGGCAGCACAGGCTGAAGCTGCAGTTTTGCGTCTCAGAAGCTTTCAGAGCACAGAACTGCTCTCCCAGGTTTTGACCAGGGCTAGGACCAGCCTGGCTAGGACATTGAGAGTACATATGGCAGCAGAGTGGTGCAGTTTCAAGGTTCATGTAGTTAAACCCTTGGCTTTGCAGAACTAGGCAATTTAATTATGTTCTGTTGAGGCTTTATGAGATATTCTTTCGCTTTCCTCTATAATACAGATTGCGTTAGTTTTAAAACATATAAACTATGCGTTAACAATAACCTTGCCAAAAAAGGGGCAAATTTTAATACTTTTTACCAGTGTTACATGCCTTCCTTTGGTACAGCTATCAGGGACTGGGGCTATGAGAATGCATCCAAGGCAGAAGATTGACTACAGAAGAGGGAGAGGTAAGGGCAACCTTAGGAGTTTACTCAGCTACTTTTACAGATTGAAAAAAGGAATACAACATTTTCATACTGATTTCTTTAAGCCAAAGCAAGAGATTGTCATTCTATATTCTACTACTCCTTGACAAAGTCACCTCAAACGACAACATCAAAGCAGAACTTTGTGATAATGTAATTTCCTTCATAAACTATATTTTAGATTATTGATCTCTCGAAGACAATGGTGAACAGCATCAAGAGAAAATGAGAAAGGTGTTGATAGAGTAGTAAAAGTATGTATTTGAGAAGGCTGGCAGTCAGAAAACTATAAGCATTTCATCAATAGCTTCCTAGATGGTTTTGATGGCTTCTAATGGACCTCTCATTACAGAGAAACATGAGTAAGGAAAAGTTATCAAGTACTGCAGAGTGGAAAGCTGCTTCTTCCTTCTATTACACATGGAGACAATATGGGAAGAGAAAAAATTTTGGAAAGTTACAGTGGAGCCATAAGTCCCAGAAGCTATTTCTGTGGAGAGGCATTGTGGGTGTGTAAGCTGCACAGGAGAACTCTACACCCAGTTTTTAGATTCATCCTACCCCCTCAGAGACACTTCACATAACAATGTGAGTGGAGTCATCAAAAGCTCCCTTAGGGGATCACTTCCCCTTGGCTCAGCTGCCCCATTACTGTGTTATTCCCTGAGCCTGTCTATCTCCTTCCAGGACTAGGGAGGGGTCTCTGCTCTCATGGGAATGCCTCAGTTAGGTATCTGCTCAATTACCAGACAACGCCTGCAGAGCCCTGTTTCAACTGCCCAGACCTAGCAATCTCCCATATTCCACCTGTGGATGGCCACAGGCACTCTGTGCACTGGCGATCTTCTGGTACTGACACAGTGCTCTTCAGCAGGAAATAATTTTAACAAATACCTCAAGTGTACAATATATTTATAAACTCTACTTTCACATCTCTATTATGCCACCAGCTCTGTGGAAGGGGATTTATCTCTCTGGACACATAACATCCCACCTCTCCCTGCAGTGCTGCAGGTTTATCCTCAATCCTGTGTCAGCCCCACACAGAAGTCTCAGATACATAAGACTGTCTGAAATGACAGTAGATATCTCTTTTCAGGATTCCAAAGGGACTTCACCATCACCACTGCTTTGTCCTCATTTGTGGCAGTGCATGGAGAGTGTGACTGGGCATGTAAAAGAGGACCCAATACTACAGTAGACCTGCTATTGAGTCTTAGCAGTTCTCACCACCGATGAGACATGAACAGAAGAACCTCTTCTCTGACTAGGACAGCCATCACAGAGTTTGATCCAGAAAACCTCAGTGCTTTATAAAACTTTACAATAAGTATAAAAGGAAACTGTGAAATACAAAGGGAAATTCTCTGAAAACAGTGGAAAAACTGCTGAATAAAAGCAGCAGGAAAACATCTTGGCTCAATTCTTATATTTTTTATACATATTGGGGGAAATGTTTTCATTTTATGGTGCCAATTCCACATTTTTCTGCAGATAAAAGAAAGTTTCATCCAGGTGAGAACTGTGTTAAAGAAAAACTGCATAAACAAAGCACTGCTTCGTCAAGCAGGGAGTTATAACACTGCCACGACTCTGTCAAAGGGAAAGCTTGTGGCAGTAGAATCACCTCCAAAAGTACATGTTCCTGTACTAAAAACTGTAGAAAAAAAACAACCAGACAAAAAACCCAACAAACAAAACCAACACCAAAAACATAGGAGACAAATTTTCTGCTTGTCCTGTAACCCTCTGTGAATGTTTTTTTCTTTTAAGTATTTCAACAACCCTTTTGAAATGAATACTAATTTTGAATGGAAAGCATTAAAGAGATATGCTTTATGTTTTGGAAAGTAAGACAACATTTTAAAAACTAAAAGATTAATAACCTTATTAAAATGAATGACAGGTCTATTATCTTCTCATTAATCATATTTCCATGTTGCAAAAGCTACACAAGGGTGGAACCAGATGAAAGACAACACCAATCTGTTTTATGGTAAAATTGTTGTTTTGCATGTTCTGTTGCTAACTAGAAATCTGTGAGAATCAATGAGTTAGGAAAACTTTATAAAGCAAGTAAATATTATATAAAGGTGAAGCAGGAGTGAGGCAGACTGCAAAAAAGACAAAAGTCTAATGGAAATGAGAACGGAGAATCTCCCATTTCTTCTATAATTATGTACAGCACTTTCATGTGCTTTTCCTGCAGATATAAGGCAGAAGAAGGAAGAAGGCATGCAACTTATCCAGGTGATGAAGGCAGACCTCTGGGAAGAGCAGCTGAGGAGACAGTAGAATAAATAATGTGCTTGAATAGTTCTGAAAATGGCAGAGGGGCAGAAGACGGAGGGGTGTAATCATGATGGCAAAGGCTTCTTTAGCCCCAACTCATCTTGTTTTACCTTTTTTTTTAGGGAACAATTAAATCTGATGATACATTCACTTATGTTTGGTTTTACAAGTAATTAAACTCTTGAGGCAGTCAAGGTTTAGTTTGCAGTTCAGGTGGAAATACGGTTATTTATGTGACTTGTGGCATTATGAAACATAGGTCATCGTTAAATTAGTTGGGATTTTTATTAATTGTTACTGTCAGAAATGTGGGAAATGGGATACTACTGCTGAAGTTTTATATTGAGTCATATATTCTATACTGCCTCTTCTAAGGGACTCTGTATAACACTAGGACACAGCCTAAGTGAAGAGCTTGTTATCAGATAATGATAGACAAATGCTAATTTTAAATGCATTTTAACTGCAAAAACAAGTATGGGGATAATACAATGTACAAAACTAGCATTAAGAGAAAATATATTTATACAGGCTTTAAAAAACTCTCTTATCCATGCTCCTATAGAACAGAAAGAAAAGTAGCAAAGGCACATATGAACTTTAAAAGCAAACATCACTGTCTGTCTTAAAGCAATTTTATTTTTTTTATTAGATGTACCTGTTAAATTACTAAGAAAGATGAGGAATCTTTCATTCAGAAAAGTAATAGCCCAGTGACCCAAAAATTAAAAGAAATGCAGGAATTTTTTGGGCTGGATGTGGCAGGGATACTGGATTCTGGCACTTTGGCTTTGGTACAGAAAGGTCGCTGTGGATTCCCTGATATAGCTGGGTTTTCCACCTTTGCGGGAGAGCCAAAATGGGCAAAACAAGTTCTGACTTATAAGTAATTACAGTGGAATTCTTCATGTCAAGACCAGCATAAGTGGTAAGAACACAGCTGGTTTTGTATCTTATATTTTAAAGGATATTAAACGACACACCAGACCTGCATCCAGGAGATATCAATGCAGCGATCAAGAATGCATTAAGTGTTTGGAGAAGTGTGATTCCACTGAGATTCATCAAGAAGGATAGAGGTGATGGAGACATAATGATCTCTTTTGCATCTAGAAGTAAAACTCCCATTATGAATTATTTCCAATTGACTGCCTATCTGGTGCAGCCGACTTGAAATATTAATGATTTCTTTCCGTAGATAGCACATGTGACATTCAGCTTGAACAAGCAGACAGAAAACACAGTTCTTGCTCAAGGTGCTATCGCTATAATTCTTGACAATCCTTGTGGGAAGGTATAGAGACAGATGAGGAGAAGAAGAGAAGAAGAGAGAAGATAAATGTAAGGAGCTGCCAGTAGTTCACTGGATTTATACCTACTATATTCTGCCCAATGTGTGCATGAACCCCCAGTCAGCTCTGTATGGAATTTGATCCTCAGATCATGATGACTTCATCCCCTTTGATGGTCCAGGAGAGGCCCTTGCTTATGCCTATGCACCCAGCAAGGACATTGGTGGAAATGCTCACTTCGATGAGGACGAAGCTAAGAAATTAAGTTCTCCAAGCCCTTCTTGAAGCAAGTTGCACATGCTTCACTTGTTTAGGCAAGAAGTTCTGAAAGCTTCTGACATGCCTTGTTCCTTTCAATATTATTCAGAAAAAAAAGGAAAATACACAGCTCTCCTATAATATGTTTTGCTTGTTGTCTTCAGGTACAAATCTGTTTTATGTTGCTGCCCATGAGTTTGGCCATTCACTAGGACTTTTCCATTCCAAATACCTCAATGCTCTGATGCATCCAGTTTACAGGAAATTTGACCCTTCAGTACTCCTTCTTCATCAGGATGATATTGCTGGCATTCAGTACCTCTATGATGATTTACAATTATTAACCAACTAGTGCTTATAATTTCAAAGACTTTGGAATACCTTTCAGTGACATTTTTGTGTACTGGATATACCTCAATGAGTTGTCACTACAATTTCTTCCATAAACTGCTTCTTTTAGGACCATCTTCTAACACACACAAAAATCAAAGGGAATCTACTGAGATAAAAGACACAACTGATCCAAAAGATCTGGCACTGCCAAACACCTGTGGCATTGATTTAACTTTGATGCTGTCACCACTTTTTGTGGAGAAATAATTTTTTTTTAAAGGCAAGTAAGTCATCTTCTGGCAATAAAATAGCTGGTTATCATATTTTAAAATATGGCCCACATCATGGAAAAATAACTTTACCCAGAATATCTGCCATTCTAGACAAGAAGGCAGGACAGGAAATCAGGAAAAGAGTTGGAAAATAAAGACAAGGAGGGTGACAGTGAAATGAAAAGAGATATGTATAAGGATGAACAGGGCATGCTGTGAATGGGGTGGGGAGAGGTGGCTCCTCTGCAAACGGGATGTTTTCACTTTAGGATGTAACCAAGTTCCAGGTGTTTGGCATGTGGAAGAGTTCAGTTTTGGCAAAACACACCAGCAGCTCTGGGACACTTTACACCCTTGTTGTCTTTGCTTTGAGAGAGCTGAGGGTTTACCAGTCCTGACACAATACCTTTTTGAAGAACCCCGGTAGTGGTGATTCAGTATAATAATTAAAAAAAGGATAATTGATTCAGTGCTATACTCAGACAAAGTGTTCCTCTCCAGGGCATGACATCCCAAGGTCTGAAGGAGAAGGGTAAAGGAGCTGATTCTCCTCCTTTTCATGTGATAGGGCTGTGCTTCCCCTGCTTCAGACCCTCCCCAAAAATCAACATTAAAGCAAGTTCTGACCCAGAGTTTGGAGTCCACAAAGCCTGGAAAGTGTTATTTCACACAAGAACCTCACACACACTGACTGTTTCTCTAAACTGGTGCTGATAATCCCAGAGTGGGCTTTATTCCCAGAATCTTACCCCATACCAACCATGTGAGCCAAGTCTCTCTAAGCTCCATTTCTGCATAAGGGAAAATAAATGTTCTGACAAAATGGTTCCTCTGACCTATTTTAGATGTCTAGATCAAGATGAGAGCAATCCCACCATGGAAATAAGTTTTTTTACATTAAGATTACAGATGTTTAGTGTGACTAACTAAGGTACATGATTGGATTTAGTCAGATAAATCCTGCCCTGAATGCCATAATGTGGTTTCATGCACTAGTGTGTGAATACCTAATTTTATTTAAAACTTGTTCTGTATTTACTTAAGGCATATTTGTCACAAACATCCTGCAGTCAGAACAGCTGATTTTGATTTAACATCTTTGTTCCGGCCATGGCTGCCACCTGGTGTTAGTCTTGTGTATGAAGTTCCTGAAAAAGACAAAATGGTCATTTCAAAAGGTGAAATGTTGTCTTTTTATTTTTCTGTGTATTCTTCCAAGTAGGCTAAAGAGTTTGTGTCTAGTTTAAAAACCACTTAAGCTTTCTGTAGGATTCCACAAGCTTGATTTAGTCTAAAAAAAAGGTGTGTTTCAATCACAGAGATAAAAGTATTATACAAGATAAAAAATATGTATCTTATTTCATAACATCCATGTAGAAAATTTCCCATACTAAATAAATATCATTATTTTTCTTTTTTTTTTTTTTTTTTTTTTTTTTGGAGGGGGGAAATTATCTATTGAATTTAAAAATGATACTACATACTTATTCTAAACTTGTGGGAAACTAACCTAAGTATGAAGGAAGACTAACATTTGAGTTTTCACAAAAAGTGATGTGGAAAACTATCACTTTTTTTGGACTCTAAAAATAGAATGTTTACAAGTAAACATTATTTTATGTCTGCATTTTTCCATTAAGAGATTAGCTTTCATGAAAAGGATTATGTCATTCCCAGAAGAAGATTCTGATAACAAGCTGTCATCAGCTTTTCTTAATAGGGAATGAATTCTGAGTTGTGAAATGTGATACCATACTTCCTGGATACCTCCAAAAACTCTATGTCCATGTTACCAAAATTGATTCTGCTTTTCATAATGGAAATGAGGAGAAAATATATTTCTTCATAGTGGACAAATTTTGGAGGTAATATTTCCTGTGCTACTTTCCTAAACAGAAGCAAACATAATCACATGATCAATATCCTGTCATGATTTAGGATGCATTAGTCACACATTTTGGTAATGTCTTTCAGTGTCACCACTGTGGAAAAATATTTGAAAGGGAGCTGAAATATAGTGCTTTTAGCTTTTTTTTTTAGTTGATTTAACTATTTAATAATTTCTTTGTTTATATATATTCATTTAGCTACTTTGGGGAAAAAAGCCATCCTACAGCTCCACAAGTCATCTCAGGAAATCAGTCAGAACCTCACGACGTATATCAAAATGTTCCTGTGAAGCAGGAAGGAGAATCCCACTGCTTTTCTAGTTACTGACAGATAGTTTCATAAAGTTGCTGGTGAACAACATGTAGTGCAAAGAGTTATCTGCTGTGTATGGTTAATATTTTCTCTTTCCAATTCAGTGCCTACTGCTCAGGTTTGTCTTACAGGACACAGATTCTTAACAGCCGAAGGAGATGCATCTGTGATGGAACCAATAAATAACCTTAATTTTTGTGGATGAACAACAAAACTTCTCTCTTGCCTGTCAACACAATGCCCAAGTTATTGTACATGCAGAGATCACCCCAAAGTAACTATTCAGACACATACTTGCAGTTTAAGAAGATCAGACTTCCACATTTTAAGTCAAACTCAATGACTACAAATGAGAAGTTTGATCACTAAATCTCTTGATGAGCAAAGTTATTAGAAATAAAAGACTTTCAGAAGCCTTCTTATTCCAGCAATGGTAGGTAAAATGGACTTTACTAAAAATGTAATAGCTTGCTGTAAGTAATTTTGGTAAAATTACTTAAAATAACTTATAACTTCAGAAAAAGCCCCACATTTTTCACAATAAACATTTCTTAGAGAGATGGAACATGAAAACAATCTTTTTTATAATGTATTATCTCCTTTAGGCATGGTCTCTTGGAAAAAATATTAAGCAGATTTGCAATGATGGTTCTAATATTAAGTATTCTTAGATATATCTTGAGGTGCAGTAAACAGAAGCAATTCTTCCAGTGCAGCTAACAGAATAATAATTATTTATTGCAAATTGTGTCTCTGTCAATGTTACCTAAATTATATTAAGAATATTCAATGCACTCAGTTATGTGTTGACAGGTAGAAGGTAATGAGGTGAGATTAATTAATTGTGAGTTGTTTGTAGTTTTCATTGACTCCAGGTTGTTTATCACTTTTCTCAGTTATGATAAAAGAAGGCAGTCTATGAAGAGGAAGTCATTACTGATAAGAGATATCTTTCCAGGAATTAATGGGAAGACTGATACCCTTTTTCAACACAAAAGTGAGTAACTGTCTCTAATAAAATCTGTATGAAATGCTCAATCATAATGGTGAGAGAGCTTGGGCAGAGAGTGGCACTTCTAAATGATGCTCAGAGCCTTCAGGATGACCAATAGACATATAACATGTCCATGCGTCACTTTATCCCCTTGAAAAATAGTGATGGCATACCTTTGGTGATGGCTTCACATCTGGAAAGGCCAACTCTTTATTTATGTTGACATGCACACTGCACCATGAAGAGCACCACTCAAGACAATGACATCTCAACAAGGTCTACATGCTGTGAGCAAGACTATCACAGCCTGGCCCTCTGACATAAAATGTGACTGCTTTGAGTCCCAGTTGGCGCTAGGTTCTCCTGCGTGAGAGTGAATATTACTTATACAGATAGATGCTGGAATAGACTCAAGGATACATCCATATTGCCAAATGACACAGCTTCCTGGCTACCTCCTTACTCCTCATCTCCTGCTCATCAAAACCCTTGCATCTTAATTGTTTCATAGCAAATCTATCATCTTCCTCCAAAACGAGTCTCATTCATGATGGTGGTGGTCCTTAGCTGCAGACTTCACTTCCAGAGGGCAGTGTGGACATGACTGTCTCAGCCCCAGCCCCAGGCTGGACCTCTCCTTTCCTGCGTGGCATCAGGCAGCACCCATCAAGCTAATACCTGCTCCACACTGGACTGTGCAATACCTACCTGCAGGTGGCTCAAAGTACACTTGGGGATTTCAGCATAGCTGATGTGTAACAGCAGTTACTTTAAACTGAGAAAACACACAGGATACATGTTTTGTAGTGTTGCCTTGTGGGATTCATTCACATTATGCAGTGTGTGTATGGCTGGTTTGCCACAGAAAGTGTTCCCAGTGCTGCTGTACAATGCTTTGCAGAGGTTACATATGGAAGTAGATGATGTTGGCAGCATAATTGTATCCAGAGGTTAGTCTGAGCTCCTTCTGGATGTTGTTAAAGCATACTTATCTTTACAAGATTTTACTGGGATTTCTGGGATACAGGAGGTGCAGGGGCATGTACTGTATTGTAAGGACTGTGCATCTAAGACCAGCTGCTGAGATCCTCCACACTGTATTTCAATGTCAGTGTTTCACCAGTGTAAAGAAATCCTCATCAGCTGAAGGTGAGGAATGGGATGGAGCCACCAGTCCTGTTCATATTTGTCCAAATGCTCCATGTTTTCTGTCTGTGATGGTCTCTGTGGCCAGCCTCATGGCTCTCTGGACCCAGGAAACATATATGAAACTGCTCTCAGTTCAATACTGCTGGCAATATTCTCCCTGATGCTGAAGTCAGACATCACTTGGCAGTGCTCCACAGAGGCCCACAAGTATTCAGATGGACATCTAGGCTGACTTCAGCTAAGGTCTTGGAGAAGGCACCCTTTCTTTTATGCATGTAAAAAAGTCTCTCCCAGTACCCAATGTCCCCCTCTCATTAGACAACTTCCTGAAAAAAAAAGGAAAAAAACTGAGAAAAAACAGTTCTTACATTTGATTCTTCTTCTCCATGAATCACAGAATCACCCAATGAATAAGGTTGGTTGGGCCTCTGAAGGTCATCTGTTCAACCCCACTGCTTGATCAGGGCAACCTACAGTGGGCCACTGAAGTTCTATGTGGCTTGTGGAGATACTGCTCTTTTACAAAGAGGGAGAATCCACCATCACACTGGGCAACCTGTGAGAATGTTCTGTCACTCTCATAGTAAAAAAAAGCATTTTCTAATGTTCAGAAGGAACTTTCTGTGTTTCAGTTTGTGCCCATTGCCTCTGGTGCTGTCAGGATAAGGCAACTGTATTGTATTTAAACATACAATTGTACTGCAGAAATGCTATGTGATATTTCAACACACCATATGGAACCTTTTTTCTGACATATTTTTAAAACCCCTGGTAGCAGAACTACTCAAATAGGACACTCCAGTGTGGACCTAGTCACTGAGAAATTTTTATATGAATTCTATAAAGGTAAAAAAAAGTTTTATGGCATTGTCAGTCTTGCCTGACAAATGCTGCTGCCACACCTGCTGTGGAGGTGGCAAACAAGGCTTTCCTGGCCAAGTAGAACTAGGGTCAAAATTGTTAGTTTTAATTGCAACACCTCCAGAAAAGGAAATGAGTGGCTCTAATCAGTGTATGATATTGCCAACATCAAGAAGGCAGGTTCAAGTCTTGTAACTTGGATGTTTCCTTTGAATTTAGTAAGAAATATTCCAGTGTTGTTTGTTTCTTCCTTATTAATCTCCTCAAGCTCTTCTTGCCTTCCAGGTCTGTATTTCTCTCATGTTTCTAGTGTGTCTTTTTGAGTGTTCTCAAAATTCCAAGAGATAATCTGTTCATGGTCTCAGCTATAACAGTGAAAGTCAAAAAAATACATGAACAGTTTGGCTCCAACTTTACAGATATTTTTTTAGTTTGTTAAGGAAGTTTCTAACTGTCCTGAATTTGAATGTTTTTCTTCATTTGTTCCTGCTGTTGATCCCCTTCCATGATATCTGTGGCTTCCAGAACACTGCCATTGTGGACAACTGCATGAGGCCATGTTATTTTAAATTGGATAATCTCTTCCAGCTCTGCTCTTTTCAATTTTCTTTTGGAAATATTCTCTTTAAGATAAGACTATAGTTCTCAAAGAAAAGCTGGCTGGTCCAAGACCTTTCATGATTGTTTTGTAGTTTTCTGACTCTTTCACACTTATTCAACTACTTCTTCCTTGGCTTTCTTTGGTGATTTCTCATTAGCTGGAACTCTTTCCTTCCTTGTTTCTATGTTCAGAGATGATCATGATAACTGTTGAATATGAAGACTTGGTTTTGTGGCAGAAATAGAGCTTACCTGACTCTAGTAGTGTCTGTCTTTATATAGTTCAACTGATTTAGTGTTGGATGTTAGTTTCTTTTTTTGCTTCAGAATTCTTATTTTAAAAATGTCTGGTACCACTAACAAGACAGCCTCACCATTTGAGTGAAAGGAGGCTTTTGAACTGAAGGTGATTTACCTGTATTCAAAATCCTTTGCTCTTGTGAAATACAGTTTGAGATCTAGGTCTGAGTTAGATATATTCATAGTCTGTGGTACACTCAGTCCAAGCATCTCAGTTATAGTTCTCTCAGTCTTCTAAACAGGTAAGATTTTTCCATGTTCTAGCAAATTTCTAGCCTGTTTGTGCAGAAAACTGGGTCAAGACTAAAGTCACAAGTAACAGTTTTATGTGACTCTAGAACTCAGATCATAAAAATTATTTTCTTCAATGTTTTATTTATAATGGTCTCATTTGTTGTAGTTTTCACCATCTCGTCTTGGAGGAAATATTGCCTACCTCTGAATCTTTTGGGCTCTTTCTGCTTGGTTGACCAGTTCGGGTTTTTTGGTTTGGTGGGTTTTGGTGGTGGTTTTTTGGTGTGGTTTTTTTGGGGGTTGTTTGGTTGGTTGGTTTTGTTTTTTCATTTTTTTTGTTGGGGTTTTTTATTATTATTATTTGCTAAGGATCCCATAGTGCATCTATCAGAAACAATCCAGAAGGTGCAACATGGTAGTCCCAACACTATCTACCTGAGGAAAAAACTTATGTTTGGATATTCTTTTTCTTACTTTTTATTGGTTTTTCTTGGTTTCACAAACGCATCCTGATTGGAAGGGGTGAATGGCATTTGATATTTTTCTTGGAAGGATTGCTTATGTATTTTCACAAAAGGTGGGTCTGTGATACTGACCTAAACTGAAAAGCCATTGTGTATTGATTTAAACACTCAGACTAAGAGCAGAGAGTTTACCACCTAAGCAAACCAGACAAAGATAACTAATAGGTATTGGTAGAATAGAATAAGATTAAAATGAGTTTAATTACTGTTTTCACAAGCTTGTTCCTAGTGAGATGCTGGGTTTGGTTTATGGAAATTATGAGGTCTAAAAATCCTTTTCTGGTGACAGAAACAGCAGATTTGCGGGGGCCGGAACTGCTTAAGGCAACTTGGAACTACAAAGAGGCAACTCGCAACTGCCACTGGTATTCTGGAGGAAATATTTAAAAGCTGTCAAGGACCAGACTTTGTTTCCAGATTATTTCCTGGCAGCCTCTGAACTGCCATCTGGCTGGTTTCCAGTCAGCCTGTTCATGTTTGCTCCCTGCCAGCAAAACAACTGCCCTTGCAGGTTCACAGGCAGTAGCTGTGTCATGGGATGTTTTGGCATTGGTGCCATGTATCCAGACGGGGGACTGAGTCTGTAGGTGTTGCACCATGTCTCAGATGGTCCAGATCTCCAGGGAATATGCAGATTTATTTTGTAGATCAGTGTGGAGACATTGATCTCTTCTTGCTGCTTCTTTCAGGGAAAGTTTTGTATCTGCACAGCTTGTGTGACAACCACCTAGTTTAGGGGCAAAGGACTTCAAGTTGGTAAGACTGGTTCTGCAAGACATCCCAAAACCTGTCTGCCACCAGGGAAGTCATGCCCTGGACGCAACAGATCAGGTTCTCATCCTAGGCAAAAGCCCAGCTGCAGGGATGAAGAATGCAATTTCATTTTCCTGTCTTCAGGAAACAGGTGCTTGGGATGGAAAGTGGCACTCCTTCCCTACTCCTTTTACTAAAATCATTGATGATATCATGTCTGAGACTGTGCAAGTCACTGAGGTGTAACTCAGGCACTGCCCCAGCCTGTGACTGGTCACATTAAATTGCTTTTCTACAATAGGATAATTGGAACTGATTCAGCATCTGACACCCTGAGCCCTATCATGGTGGCCTTTGGACTTCTGAGAGGTTTGAACTATAGCACTTTGCTCCTAATATTACCCAGCACAGCACCCTGGCTCATAAACCGAGTGACTGATCGTTCACTTGGAGCAGTACCAACAGCAATTTGATAAAGGAAATGTTTAACACTGTGTGATGATAAGCCATGAACTTGTGCAAACTCTGAGACATCTGACTTGAAGGGTTGCCTTTGCCTTTTTCATCTCAGTATTAAAATATACTTGGCCCTAAGTATTTACTAAGGTAAAATTAATGAACTTTCTAACTTCATGCAAATATCTGGCAACTGGTTGAATATTGTTTGTATAGTGACAAAATTAATATTTTTGACACTTCAGTCTTCCCATGAAAAGTGATATCCTCCAAGGAAACTAACTCGTCTCAGGATAATATTCTCATTTTACAGACAGATTTTAATTTTGTTATTTCAAAATAGATTGGAAAACCACTAAGAGATTTAGATATACATAAGAGCACAGAATGGACATAAAAGTACTTCCTTCAAGAATTATGACTACTTTGTAGTGCCACCTGCTATTGAGAAAGCAGTTACAAATGTTGTGACAAAATTATAACAGTAAACAATTCTTAGAATTATGAAGTACCCCTTTTCATTTTTGCAACTCTAAAATTACAGAACTACCAATCAAAGTTCCTTTTTCACAGTAATTTTGTAGTGAGAAACTCAGTTTAGGGAAACCCCACTATGAGTCACATTGTGAACTTATTTTTTCATTATTCAGTCAGGGGTGTGGGTGGAAGTCATTTGAACATTTTAAAATGTTACTACAGATAGCTAGGAAAGAGGGAAATAGCTTCAAGAGTCAAATCTGAACCCTAGGTAAGTGAGGTACAAAGTAAATGGAAATCACTGAGACAGAAAATTGTTCAAGTCTGGGAAAGTCTTCTGGAAAAATATGTCTTCTCTTAACACTTCTGCTTAAATGTCCTTTTCAATTAATGCCGAAAAGGGAAACCATGCTGGCAGTGCTTACATTCCTGTGCAGACTTAGTGAATGAGAAACAGTGAGTAGAGTACCAAGAAAAGGGACACTTTGAAGTCTCTTGCCTCAACATGAGCAACAAGGGTGTTGTTTTGCTGAGAAAGAAGTGTTCAAATAAAGCAGGATTATTGCTAATACAGGGAGACACAAACCTGTACTGCCTGGGTGTACACTGGAAAAACCCTTGAAAACTCTGCCTCAACATCTGTGGCACCCAGTTTGAGTTTAGCAGTGCCTTAACAGATGGGTACCAGACCCAGTGAGGTGATTCGGGGCAATGTGAGTGAGGCATTGATGCTTGTGGTCCAGACAGGAGCTGCCTGTGAAGAACTGTTGTAGGTAGGCAAGTGTTAGTTTGACCTCTCTCCTTACATGGAGATTGTTCATGTAAGCACCTCTGCTATGAAGACATACTGAGAGAGCTGGGATTGTTCAGCCTGGAGAAGACAAGGCTTCAGGGACACGTCTTTGTGGACTTCCAGTACTTAAAGGGAGATTATAAGAAAGAGGGAGAGGGACTTTTTACTATCACTGAGACCCCCACAGGCAGGAAAATCACTAGAAATGGGGTTTAGTGAGAGGCCAGGACAGTCAGATGCAGGTGCAACACAAAAGTCCCACAAGTGATATAAGGAATTGTGTAGATACCAACTAGCACTCAGTAACAATTCTCATGTATTCTAATGGGGTCTCAGTTTCATTTTGGCATATTCATGTCCCATTCTGTTGGGGTTTGAGCTTTTATCTGAAAGCCAGTGTTTGAAAAGGAGAAGGTGGTGATGTGCTAACTGCCACACCATAGGAAGAGTAGATGACTGAATCTGTCTTTTCCTTCAGTGTGAATTCAAGGGAGTTGTGCCAAAGGACACGCAGTAGGAAGCCAATGCTAATGGTGAAACCTTGTAGCACAACACTGTGGAAATTCTCAAGACAGGGGAAGCCACTGTTTCTGCTTCCTCTTCCTGATACTGCTTAAGGTTGTTCACTTGATGGTTCTTCAAATGTATGAACTGCTCCCTCAGCTACTGCAGGAGTCCAGGACTTTCTAGTCCTTCCACTGGCTGCCTTGCAAAGTAATTTATTGAAAGTTTCATGGAAAGCAACCATATGTCCCCCCGACCCTCTGCTCAACTCAATATCCTCTTGGTCACACTGAAATTTGGCCATAGAACCTTAGAAATCTGCAAGGCAGAAGAACCTCTGAAAGACATGTTTTCCTTATATTCCTGTTTCAACCACTGGATGTATATGATTTATCTGTATCTCTTCTATGCCTATACGTATTAGGACATGCCTTTAATGCCTTCAGAAAATAAAATAAAAGATAGAAGAAATGAGAAATTAAGTACTTCTTAGATTAAAAATAAGAAATTAAGATATTGAATCACGAACTATATAAACCAGCCTACAGAAACACATAAAGAAATATTTGCAGGGAAATACAATGAGTTTAAAAACAGAGTCAGAGGAGCTAAGCAGCATTTCATAAATCCCAGGATCGTGTGAGTTGTAGCAAAGTCTTTGGAGAAGTACCCAACCCACAAAATCCTTTTTGTACATGTGGGGAAATCAAGATGGATTAAAAATAATCAATAATTACGTTTCCTTGGACTATGAACCACGAAGTTGAATTTCTTTACATCTACAACAGCTGTGCCCTTTGAGGAATTATTGTCCTAGTCATTCCAAATCCCAACAGAGAAACGTTGCTTCAGCTTTTGAAGTGTCCTGTATTAGCTTCAGTCACTCCAGTGATCATTATGTTAATCACATTGGAAGGTATAAAGTAATTTGCTTTGCCCAGGAATGACGTAAGCTATGCTGAAGCTAGATTTACTTAGGGAGTGTTACACTACAGTGAGTCTAGAACTCCATATGAAGTATATTATTTTTCATTATGTCTGGGAAAATAAGTTAAGAACTTCCGAGCATAATTAAAATAATGGTATATATTTGTATTTTCCCCTCTCACACTAACATTTACTCTTTCCCTTTTAGGGTTTCCAAGGAGGGTCCTTACCTCCAGTAAGAACAGAAACACTAAAACCATCCTGATAAACGTCCAGCCTGTACCTGACATCTGCCAGAGTTAGCAAACACACAGCCACCTCAGGCCAACTACTCTGGTGCCTAGCTGTCCTTGCAGTCAGAAAGGTTTTCCTCAGTTTAGGGGTCTACACCATAGGTTCCCTCATGGGTCCAGGATATTTAAACTCCTCTTATCACTGTTAGGCACCTAGCCAATATAGTCAATGAAGTATAGAAAACAATTCATCTCGTTTTAAAGTCAATGTCATATCGTTAATTGAATCACTCTCTAGAACTCATTGTCCAAAATAGGGAACTTAGAGACCCAAATAACTTACAGATATCTTCACAAAAAATCCCTTCAAGCAGATTTCATCTCATAAATCATTTGCTTGTATTTGAGACACCCACGCAGGGCTGGGTGGCATGACACAGGAACTATGGAGACCCAGATCCTTCCAGGGCAACTGGACATCAGATGTGATTCCCTACAGCATCCCAAATAGCAGTAATGCTCAGACAGCCAAATTCCAAACTTCATGTCTAAACTTAATCACTGTTCCTTAAGACCCCTCTAGAGTCTTGGAGACTAGACACTGCCTCTCTTTTATTAAAACTTAGATTTATCGGCTTTTATCATGGCTCCACTCACTCCCCTTTCTATGAAACAGTGAATGCAGAGTCACAAAATGCTTACTTTAACCTTTCTTTTCAACACTGATGAAAATTCCAGTTGTGCTTCATGGAGTCTTTTCCTCCCAGAGCTCATCTCTCTCTGCCTGAATCCAAACACGCTATTGCAGCTGAGACCTTATCTGTACTGGAAGGAATATAAATATTACTTACAACGCATATAGGAACCCAGACTATACGTTCCATTAGCATGACTGATTTTTGTTAATATCAGTAAAAAAATATTGAATCATTTTAGCACTCAGTTCTGCTAACATCATAAGATTCTTTTAGATAAATGATGACAGTCTTTCTGAAGTTATGCTGCTAATTATTCCTGCATAAGGTTGGTTCTTTGTACTGTCTTATATATTTTGTTATTACATATTACAACATAATATAGTCTGTTAAATATTAATATATATCATATATAACATAATTTGATTCATTATCATACAATAATATTGCTGCTACGTGGTTTTTCATATAATTTCTACAGTTTATCAAGACTTTGTGCCATAAGTAGCCTACATTCACAATTCAAAAAAACTTAGGAAATGTAGCTCCACATTTTATCTGAAAAACATTTCCCTATTTTTAAACACACTACAAAATCCCCCAAAAGAGAAGACTTGGACAAAATTAGGACAGTAACATTAGTTAAACAGATTACGTCACTACCTGGTGATGAAACAGTTATGCATCAGTTTTACTAATCAGAGGATGTTATACAGCATGAGTCAGGCTGTCACTGATTTACTATTAGCTATATAAACAGAGCTGAGAAGTGTGTTCAACAGCTCAGGAGTGAAACTGAGGCAGAGAACCTTAGATGAATATGAAGGTTCTTTCACTTCTCCTGTCACTATATGTGTCCGCCTCCTCTGCTTTTCCTGTGGCTCCAGAAGGAGAAGATGAAGGAAAAACCCTACAGCTTGTAGAGGTAAATATTTTTTTCAATCCATTTCTAAGGGACACATAAGGTAGTATGAGAGATAACTATAATTGCAATTCACAGAATATTGCTTGAAATTAAAGATGTACCATTTTGCAGAGGTTTCAAGAGAAAGCTTTTCTAATCGATCTAGAAAATGTGTGAAAATTATGCGGAAATTATTTACCCAAAATTCAACTGAGTATTGCATGCTTGACTTTTGGCGTTGTCAGTAAAATAACAACAAAACTTGTAAAGCATGGATTCTAGCAGCAAGGCTCAATGACTCTGCAGAAATAGTTAAACTCAGAAAAAATTTACATTTCAGAATGTGCTTTGCCACTTGTGATATGACTGGTCTTAGTAACATAAAGAGGGAAACTTGCTTGAAGCAGGTGTTTGTTTCAATGTCTGGCTGAATAGATCTTTTATGGAATGTTTTGGGAAAAGGGATATCTATGAGAAATAGATGCACTCACATAGACACAAAACTATTTGTTGTAGACAAAATTGTTGACATTTAGTAGGAAGATCTGAGTTTCTAATATCCTATTTTGTAGTTAAAAATAAAAGGTATGATTTGACAAATCTGACTGTCTAGTCACCTGCTTCACTGGGAGTCCTGGTTGTTCGGAGTCTCATTGCCAGTCTCAATTTCTTTGAATGAGATCAGATATAAACTTCCTCATAAGTTTTGCTGTTAGAGTAGTGGGGCACCATAAATAATGTGGAACATTTATTAGTGGTAAATATTAGATTTTCAAAGCATTTCTTCATATCAATGAAACAAAAAATTCAGAAAACTATAGCAAAACCGTAAGTTATGCTTGACACCTCACAACAATTCCTGGACAAAACAAGTTGCTCTTACTCCAGGTAATCACAGGGGATATTGATACGGGAGTATGTCAAGACTACTTAGAAAATTTAAGTGTGACCACAGACAGCACTGATACATTATAATGCTCTTCTTTTTTTGTTTGTTTTTTTTTCCTTTTTAACTCCATTTCAGAGTTATCTACAGAATTTCTATGAACTTCAAAGGGATCGCCAGCCTCATTTAAGAAGACATGGTGAAAATCCCCTTGCTACAAAGCTCAAGGAAATGCAGTCATTCTTTGGACTACAAGTGACTGGGAAACCTGATCTTGACACTTTGGAGGTGATGAAAAAACCCAGATGTGGTGTACCTGATGTAGGGCAATATGTGTTCACAGTGGGGAATCCCAAATGGAAAAGAAATAATCTGACATACAGGTAATCTTTCTTAATCTGACTGAAAAAGATATAAACCCAACATCCCAAATTAAGGGGGGGGGGGGGGGGGTG
>JAWWEE010000001.1:40851936-40872436 GCA_035221455.1 Xenops minutus | reverse complement strand
CCCCCCCCCCCGGGCTGAACGACGTGTGTTATGCCATATATGGACTTAGAGTGATTGAGTGATTTCTAGAAGAAGACAGATGTTCTAGAAGGCAATATCTAAAACAAAGCTGTTATTGTCATTCACAAAAGATACATCCAAGATTTTTTACTTTTTCACAAGTTATTGTTTTCCAGGTAAAACATGGAAATTTCAACTAAGTTCTTAACAATTATGTGATGGTTTTGCTTTGAAGGATTCTGAATTACACCCCAAAGATGAGAAAAACTGATGTTGAAGAAGCAATCCAAAAAGCTCTCAGTGTCTGGAGCAACGTGACACCATTGACATTCCAAAAGGTCGAAGACAAAGAAGCTGATATAATGATTTCTTTTGCTTATAGAGGTAACAATGACAACTTTGCATATTAAATAGCCATCTGCAGTCACAGAAGTAATATGGGATTTTAACTGATTTTTAACCTCTTCATTTTAGACCACCGAGACAATTCTCCTTTTGATGGTCCTAATGGGCAGCTGGCTCATGCATTCCAGCCTGGTGAAGGGATTGGTGGAGATGTGCATATCGATGAGGAGGAAGCTTGGACAAAAGATGGAAGAGGTAAGGATTTTGTAACTGGATCCATTTATATAGTTTTACCCTGTACAGCCTTAGCTCATGTAATGCATATTAGTCCATGAGCCTGACTGGGGGCAGAGAAGTGAGCAAAAGCGACACAACTCGTCCTTTACAAGTGCTTTCCTCTTTTTATTTTATTTTATAAATTAACTTGCAGAAAATAGATTTTTAGGTCATAACTGTTTATAATGGCATATAAATATTTAGGTTATAATGATTTATAACAAGTTTAAATTCAACACTTTAAAATATTTCTTTGTTCAGATGAAAGCTGGAACTTGGATACCAGAAGATCCAATGGGAGAGCCTTCTAGGCAAATCCTTTTTTTTCTTGACCTAGCACTTCAAAGCTGGGTGCTAACTAGGGTGTTCCAAGTATCACCAAAACTGTAATCTCAGTGTTTGTTTTGAAGCCTTTTTTTCTGTTGGATCACAATTACTCATCATAGGCATGATGCTTGATCTGAGCAGTTTACGTGACAGCAGCAGCAACAGTTTGTGTTTAAGACAAAAGGACACTAGAGAAAAGACAATGAGACTGCAATTAAGGCCAGGCATTCTTTAGGTACTTCTGTAGCTCTTCTGATACAGTATTTTTGGGTTGTGATGTTGATAGAATTACTTACAATCTCTCTTGTACTTCTAGTGTTTTTTAGAAGGAAATATAAGCATTTCTTATTTAGTCACCTGTGCTGAATACAGAAAGAGGGTTTACCTCGTTTGCATCATTTTTATCCTACAGGCTACAATTTGTTCATTGTTGTTGCCCATGAGCTTGGCCATTCACTGGGTTTGTCTCATTCAAACGATCCTGGAGCACTGATGTATCCAACTTACTCCTACACGGACCCCAATGAATTCCTTCTTCCCCAGGATGACATTGATGGCATTCAAGCCATCTATGGTAAGAAAAAACATATTTATTTAATATCTCTACTTGGGAGGCTGTTAAATTATAAAAAGAGTGTATCTAAAGTATGTATATTCCACCAAAATGAGAAGTTTAGCACTTACTGTAAAATGGGTAACAAAAGTCCTGGATGCTAACTTCAGCTGAAGTCCACTTCTGCAAAAAACTCCTTTTGGAACAGATGAACGCAACCAGTTTTATTAGCATTAAAATGCTGCATTTTGTGACAGACTTTACTTTAAAACTATACCCTTCCCATTCTCTCTAAAAAGAGGTCTTTGTGTCCTTACAGAACTTCTGAACACTGTCTTTATATTTCTTCACACTAAACAATAAATGTTCACCCTATAGGACAGTCTACTGCTGCTGTGCAGCCAACAGGACCCGTAACTCCAGAAGCCTGTGACCCTAATTTGACATTTGATTCTATTACTACCCTACGTGGAGAAATATTCTTCTTCAAGGGCAGGTAACAATTGTCATATGTATTATCTCTTTAAAAGATTAAGTAGTTTAAAAAAATCCACGAGGGAAAACTATCGTTTTGGAATCTAGTACAAAGAGAAACACTAGAAAACTACCATGCATTTACAGAAGCAAAAGAGTTTACAAATCATGAATCTTAAGAGCCCTACTTGACAAGAGCAATGAAGGTGACAACGGCTCATGGGCTGTTTTCCAACTATTCTACTACTGTGGCCACTGCTGTGACAGACTTGTCTCTGAGCTCGATTCAACTAATAGCAAAGCAAAAGCATTCATATGTCACTTAGCAATGTGTCCACAGATCCCACACTCACCCTTAGTACAAGAGCAGGGACAGAACTGGAAGCTCTGCCATATAGAAAGATGCCTGCTCAGTGGTTACTGAAGCCAGATCTGAGCCTGCTTGTCCTGTTGACAAATAGGAGGGCTTGTCTAATTTTGTCTGATTTTTAGCATGTAACTGAGGTGCTAAATTTGCCTGAGTTTTAGCATGTAGCTGAGGTCCTAAATTGCTCTAAATTTTCTTTATATTCATTAGAGGAGGGATATTCACACCCAAGTACTCATTTCCCTTCTGTATACTCCAGGAGCTATAATAATTATTTTGTATTTATGATAGGAGTGGAACTATTTTATCACATAAATTTTGTTTAAAACAGATATATGCTGCGCAAACATCCTGCGAGGACAGAGACAGAGCTCAATTTTATCTCACTGTTCTGGCCAAAACTACCGTCAGGAATTCAAGCTGCATACGAAAATGTTGACAAGGATGAAATTTTGTTTTTTAAAGGTAATGGAATCTGAAATTCTCTACTTTTTCTGACCAGTTGCTCTCGCTCCTTTGCAAACTAAACAGTTATAGAAGTCAAAGTATTCTTTAAGGAAGTGAAACAGAGAATCTTACAATTCTACAACTAATTAAACCAGAGGATCATAGAGCTGTAAGGGATTGTCAGAGGTCATAAACCTGAAAACTGGTCCCTCTGTTATAGTTAATGCTCTGAAACAGACATGAAAATATCTACCCTTCTTCAGGTTTAGTTCTCTTCAGGTAACAGAACTTCACTCTGTGCAGAAGGATTTTTGCTGAATTCAATTGACAAATAAAGGCGCTTTGAGGCTAGTGTTACTGATATGCTTATTAACATTTTGTGATATTTTGGGAAAAGACCTGCAAAAAAATATCAGTGGAAAAGTGTACTGAGAGGAAAATTGTTCACTCAACTAGCAATCAATCCTTTTCTTTAAAGGTCTCAAATACCCTTTAAATATCTCAAATAACTCCATTATATACATATTACAGTACATGGTATATTACCATTTATAAATATGTTCACTGCATCTAAAATTACCAAAGCATTTTTATTAGATACATACGCTCTTTTTAATAGTTTAATCTGATGCACATCAACTAGTTTTCAAAATATTATATGGCTTTCTAATCAAATAACATATTACAGGAATTTAATAAATTCCATATCCCAATCCAATCTCAGTGGATTAACACGTCAACCACCAGTCTCTCCAAGTTGTTACCCTGATAATTTGTATCCAAATAATTACTTTATATTCATTAAAAAAAAGAGAAAAATTCTGATTATACAATTTATGATTCTAATTTTCACTCATAAAAACAAAAGACTTTTCCACTGTCTTCACAATGTAGTCCTAGAGTAAGAATTAGAAACATTTTTTAAAGTAGTAAACTGAAAGGAATAATACTGACTTGTAGGCATACTGTTTTCTACACAACCAAAACACATAGAAATGCTGTTTCTAAATAGCAAAACCAAATAAAATTTGCTTGTACTTTTCAGAGGATAAATATTGGGTTGTCAGGGGATATGACGTTGCACCTGGCTATCCTAAACCAATCTATCGTTTGGGGTTCCCGAAGACTGTTAAAAGAGTTAATGCAGCTTACAGTGATGAAACTACAGGAAAAACTTACTTCTTTGTAGCTGACAGATACTGGAGGTAAGATTTGATGCTCATTTAGGACAGGGTCTATTTTCATTTGTCCCTGGGGATTGATGTATTACCATAAAATTGAAGTGTAATGATGTTTAAACAAATTATATTCCACAAATTCAAATGTAATTCTCTGAAGCTTAAAAAAATTAAGTATTTGCTAGAAAATGTCAACTTTTCTATAGAGATTTTTTTTTTTTTTGCCAAACATTAGATTCCTGTAGAAGGAATGTAATTACTTGGAACTGCATGAAAGAGCTACCCAATTAAAGAGGGGGTTTCTAGTAAATTACTCACTTTTTCTCCATGACAGTCCTGCTTTTCCATGCAAATGTCATAGTGTTCCCTTTTAATTCACATTTTAAACAAAATGAACTGCTAATACAGAGTGTTGTAATTCAATTTTTCTATGAAGAAGTTATAAATATTCTTCAAAATGCACAGTTGATTGTGTTTCTAATTCAAGCTTCTGACAAATTTCAGAGAGCAATTTTGCTTAAGAAGTGTACTGCTGACATTAATTGAACTATGGTTTGAGACTGTGCTACTGTCTTCTCTGTTTTGCTTTTATATTGAACTGGATATTCAGTACCTTGAAATAAAAACTCTTTTATACACAAGTGATGGCTAACGAAGGCTCTGACAGTTCATAAATACTTTAATAAATTCTGGGATTCTGTTCCCAGGGTCCCTGAAATCCTTCTTGCAAACTTTACCATAGGTAGGATTTTCAACTCTCAGGACACACATAATGTGAGAAATCTAAAGATAACAGGAAGAATCAAAAAGCTACTTTAATTAATCTTTATGAGGCTTCTTAGTAACAGTAGAGTTGAGTATTTGTACAAATTTGCTTTTGACTTTCAAAATATTGTCTGTTTCCTCACAAATTGTAATGATCTTTCTTGTTCTAAGATATGATGAAAAGAAAAAATCCATGGATCATGGTTATCCCAGGAAAATAGTCTCTGACTTTGGAAGAATTGGCAGAGTTGATGCTGCTTTCTGGAAAGACGGTGAGTTGAACATACCTTTATTCTGTGTTTACTTGAATATTTGGACTGACTTCCAAGTCAGTCCATTATAGATTGAATAATTTTCAGAAGTTTCTGAAAGCTGCTATTAACCTTAATGAGATGAAATGAAATGTATCAAATCTACATCAACTGTTTATAATGGAGATTTTTTTTTCCCAAAATACTGAAAAGAGTCACCTCTGAAATATAATTGTGTTAAATTTTATTTCTAGGCTATGTTTACTTCTTCCATGGAACCACTCAGTTCCAGTTTGATCCTCGTGCCAAACGGATTGTCGGACAAATGAAGAGCATCAGCTGGTTTAATTGCTAATTGCAATGTTTTTCCACATGCACACTGTATGTTTTTATGTGCTGGATTTTTCAGCATTACCTGGCTACCAGGTCAGAATGGATTTGTGTCCCAATTCTGAGTGCAGTCTTAACAACTATTTATTTTAAACTAAATACATTTATATAATTTATGGCAATTTCACCTGCTACTGTTTAGTTTCCTAATAAATTATGTTTCTCATATAATTGCGTCCTTGATGTCTTATTTGCCCTAATTCTCAAGAGCCAAGTCTATCTTCCAAACACTAAAAAAATGTATTCTAGCAGGAAATGTCAGTTCTTTTTCCCAAGGACAGAGAAAGCAGCAGACAGCTGTCTCTCAACTCTGTCACCACACACATGCCCTGGTGCAAATCTGATGAGTAATTAAGCCAGTTGCAGCTCATTATCATCAGAGTATAAATCTACTTCCACTTTCTGTTCCTCTTTCCCCAATTTCCACTCTTAGCCTGCTCTCTGGGGTTTATGTCTTTGCAACTAGGCAGAGGGGTGGGATGCATGTGAGGGTGTGTGATATCATGTTTTTGGGTTTAGAAACTGGTTTCAAGCCTGGAAAAGTAAATTCTAAAGGACTCCTGAGATCACTGAAACAAGTTTCTTGGTATCACAAGTAGCCACTTCACATAAACCTCTTCAATCAGGGCTTTTTCAAGTGCTTACTACTCCAGTAGTTAGTAAATTCCTCCTATTTTCCATGGGTCAAAGAATCAAGAAGTTTGCTTAAACTATGAAAATTATTGGCCAAAAATGCTTCTGATACAAAAACTCATGAAAAAGACAGCTTGACTTCTAGTTTAACCATATTGTTTTGCAAATACCCTCAATTAAAATGGGGTTTGAAGGGCTATCCTCTTCCTCTTCGGTCTTTGTAGCTCAGCTGATAACATTAAAAGCCATATGACCATAAAAAAATGTATTACTTTGTATAACACCTGCATTATTCAACATACTTCAGAGGAATATTTGAGGTTACTGTAGTAGAAGTAATTGCATTTTGAGAAAAGAGTGTGTAACCTCATAAAAATAGATCTGCTTCATTTTTTTCATTACTTGCCTGTCTGTATTAGAAGCCTATTAAAATATATCCTTCAGGAATAAAGAACGAACTTGGTAGTTCTTATGTTTATTAAATTCAAGAGTAAGGTTATTCTAAATACTACTCAAAGATAATAAATTGTATCATTGAAACTTAACTTAATTACATACTTTACAAAACCTAAGAAAATATTATAAAATAATAAAAATAAATTACAGACAATTCAAGCTTTTAATTTAGAAGTTAATTTATGTGGATCCTGTTCTCACAAGGTATTATAGGTACCAGTTCTTTAATTTAAAGCCTTAGTACCAATGCTATTTAATCATATTTTCTTGTGTAAACTAGTGCTACTGAATTATCAACAACTATTAAACCAATTTTTTTTTAAGAATTTTATAAATCTAAATAGATTTTTTGGGGTTTTTTTTTAGGAGAGATGGTTTACAAATATAACAAAAAAAATTACAAGGAAAGATAGTATTTATTAATAGAAAAATTATATATTAAAAATTAGAAATTGGGAACACACATCCCCCCTTCAAATACAATGTAGAAGCAGAAGACCTCAATGCAATGACAGAAGAGCTCCTCAAATTTAGAGCAGAATGTTAATCCCTCTCTAGAAGAAAAAAGGTAGGGGGTACTCATGGGAAAGAAAAATGTTAAATGGGAGATAAAGGGTAAGGAGGTGGTTATGCTCTAGATGAAAAAAAGATAAAGGGTAATTTACAAGCCATGGAAGATAAAGAAGTTAAAAAGAAGATGAAGTTTCTAATGGCATATTTTTTGTCCACGCCTTTTGGTATCCTGCAAAGTTCTTATTTTTAGTTTCCAGGCACATTTTCGAAACTTGCCTAGCACATTTCCAAATTGCAGGAAGACCAAGAGCTCAAAATTATTTCTTTGTGAGAAATCTTTCCAGTGTTTATATGAGTGAATGTTTCCTCTTCCTGCGTGAGTATGGCGATTGCTCCATCCCAGCCACATCATTTGGAGGAGGGTCCCTCTGGTGCCAGTGGCTCTTGTCTGCCTTCAGGCACATGCTTTCAGTAATTTGGAATATGGGTGTTGCTTCCAGCTCAGTTCACACAATCATCTGCCATTTTCTTACTCCTTTTTAATAAGCTTACAGTCCTATTTACTAATTACTGTACCATGTTAAAGTACTGCACCACTCCCTAGTGTCTTGCTACAGGTTTGGTGTGTAATCATAGACCCTATCATTACTAGCTGAGACATATTTGCCCAGGGACAAATTCAATTCCCTAAATGTGTTTAGTGCATTTGAGGTGCTGTAGGGTGTCTAAGTAACCCATGTATGAAACTGGATTTCTGGGAGACCATCACTTCCCAAAGTTCCAGAGAGCCTATGTTGTCTCTAAGGACCTATACTCAGGTGGTTGAATCCGGCCCTCATAAGCTGCAGTATTTGCTAATGGTTTCTCAAAAGTCAAAGACATTACCTGAACCATTTACCTTTGTTCCATGTTTTTCACTCAACCTGAGTAATGATTCAACTTTGTTGACTCTATGGAAGGATTGAGCCTGAAAAGTTGTGACTCAATTCAGCTGCCTGAATAGTTCTATGGTGCCATTAAGGTACCTGAAGGTTTCCAGTAGGCTTCCAACTAGCAGTCTAGAAGCCACGTGTCCCCTCTAAGTTCTGGGTCACAGCCACCAGACCTGTGTCAATGTCTCAGGTTCACTAGACTGTCTCAAAAGCACAACAAAATCACATTTTAAGCAGCTTAATTGCTGCCTAAGTGTTTTCATCTGATCTCAGACTTAGGTTCTCACCATAGTCAATGGTGTCGGGTCAAAACATTTGGTGAGCTCCTAAGAGCATCCTTCCAAAATTTACTTCCTACATGTGGTGAGATGAATAGCTCTCTAGATCCCATTTGATGTTATTGATTAGATTTCTGTTGATATAATACAAAATTAGACAGTTAAGTCACGGACACCCACATTGTAAACAATTAGCAATGTTGAATCCCTGTTGGTATTGTGTGAAAATCACCATGATGCAGCAGTATTGCTGACTCCTGTGATGCTCTGTGTAATGTCACTTGGTATACTCATGTGATGAGGCTAGGCAGTGACCTTTCTGGGGTAAAACATAGGTCACTGTTGTCTGGATAAAACCAATCCTAAAAGGAGAAAAGAAGTCATGAGGTAGATCAACATCCAGCAAGTCCAACAAATGTCAAAGGATTAGGTAACCATAATCAGAAGATGCTTATATAGCTTCTTCTTTTCCCAGGCCTCAAGGCCAGCTATAAGGCTTATTTGTGAAACATCACTTGTGAGAAAATATGTTTGGGTCTTTTTCCCATGGACAGTGGGAACTGGTTGCTGTGCTGTGTGGGTGGCCAAGTTGCAAAACCTTGATAGTATTTTGTGTGATATAGATCTCCATCACCTGTCAGTCAAATGTCTTGTGAGGAAATGCTAATGTTATCTGAAACTAAAAATACAGTCTAAATTAGTTGTTTAAGCTTCTCTACATTCAATGAAGACAGAGAGCACCTACAGAGGTCAGATCATTCTATTCTAAAATAGTTGGTTGAATCACTCTCCAGATATATGTATTTTTCTGTTACCTGTAGAAGAATGCTTAACTAATAAATGCATAGTTAGAAGCAGCTGATCTTAACCAAGCTCCTCTCACTGTCTCTATCCTTCCATTGCTACATGGCAGACAGCTGTGGGGATCTGATAGCCAGACACAGTGGGAACAAAGATAATCACTTCTCCCAGTTTACATCAAATCTGCTCAGAGTGCTTAATTTTTTTATGCAATTAAATTCATATCCACCAAAATATGTTTTCCAAAAATGTATTCCATTGCCATCAGAAAATATGTTTGGTGCAAAAGCCAAAGAATAGGGATTTATCTTCTGTGACATACACATGTATATAGTCAGACAGTAGCACCATGGTCATTCCTTTTAGCTTTGAAACCTTTGAGACACACAAATATATCCATTTAAAAACATAAGACAGGTCTCAAAAAAGAAAATCTGTACTTCTGGATAAACACACACATCATTTCCAGTATCAATTTAGTTGAGCTCTCCGTCTCAGAAAATTTGTTGTCATAGTTCAGTGAGAAAGCTGAATGGGATCCATGCAATGCAATGGTAATAAAAACAAATAAAGGGAAGAGTCTGATTTTTTTTAATGGTAGCTGAGAAATGCCATCAACAAACAAGGCTATTGGGATGGAAAAATCCATCATTAACATCTCCAGCTCAAGAAAAAATGGCTGCAAGTGGCAGTAAAAAAGCCAAAAAAATGGAAGCAAGAATTTCTTGAAAAAACCCCAATCCAATATGAAGGCATTTCTTAAAACTGTTCTGTAAAAGTTGAGTGTCAGAGAAATGTGCTGTCAGAGATCCTCGGAGGTGCCAAACACCTTCACCTCTCTTTGCTGCTAGTGAAAGAGGAAGGTGCTTGGCCCGCACAGGGTGTAATGCCATAATTTGTCACAGCTTGTGTGACTCTTGAAACTTCCCTTATTCTGAATTACTTAAGACAGGAAATAATCATATCCCCTGTGGTTAATGTGGTTAAACTGAAAAAAAACCTTTTGTGATAAAATAGTAAATAGATAGCACTTACATACCTACATATATACATGTGGACAGAGATACAAGTTTATTCACATTCTTTAGGCTTGATTTATAAGGTAAAATCTTTTTCATTCACATATATCTTGGATACCACTAGTATAATTTAAAGGAAACACTCAGAGAGTTGTAGGGAAGAGATGGGGAGTTATTTGGAATTTTCATCCATTTTTCAAAGCACTGTCTCACTTTATGTCCAAAGTTATGAATCAATTTGAAAACTTTCTGCTTACAGTAATTTCTCACAAAGTTTAATTTATATTTTTTTAATGGGCTTCATATCTCATTCACAACTCCCTTTTTCTAAGCTGAGAATGGTTAAGTCCCTCTACATTTTGTGGCCCCATTTCACACAGCAGGGTCAGGACAGCTTAAAAGATTTTGCACTCATATATCAGTTTATGTGGCATGAAATCGCTCAGGTTTTCTAAAATTCAGTGTAAAATAACTAAAATTGAGTACCAGTTTTGAAATGTTCGCCAAGCAGCTTGAGCATATTCAAATAGTAACCAACTTCAGATGACTGTGAAATCGGATGGGTTTAATTAAGTTTTATTGTGTCAGACAGCGCAGTGTTATAGCATGTGTGGAGGCAATCAGAGCATGATAAACCCTGAGTCAGTCTCCAGCTAACTCTACAAAGCACCCCATAGCCGTATGAACTGGGATGAGAGAAAGTATTTACCCAGAGCAGGAAGCAGACTGCTCTCCTACCAGGGCAGGGATGAGAGGAAGAATGAAGGATCTTTCACTTTGGCTTTTAACGTGTGCAGCTGTTTCTAATGCTCTTCCCATCCACCTGGAAAGAGACAATAAAGAAGATGCAAAGCTTGTACAGGTAATTTTGTCCATATCTGAGATCTATTGAGCACCCTATTTGTAGATATAATCTGTGTGTTCCAGCTGCACAGCAGCTTGCTGCCTTTCTGAGACAGTGCTATTACATAGAACTCTGCTGCACAAACTTTACTAAAACAGGATAAATCTTTACAAACTGAAATGTCAAGTAAAAAGGACTCAGGGACAATGTTGTCTGTTTCTGTTTAGCTACATCCCTCTGGAAAACATCTGCTGTGCTCCAAAATTACAGGCAGAAGATTTTGCCAGCAAACTACACAAACAATATAAGTCTTATAGTATTTGTTTAAGAAACAGGTCCAAATGTGAAATGAGTTTGCTTTTTTCTCCCCCCTCCCCCCCTACTAGGACTATTTAAATAAATTCTATGCAGTTGAGCCAGATCCGAATCTACTTGGATGGAAAATAAATGCTGAATTCACAGCTGAAAAACTTCAGAAAATGCAACAATTTTTTGGTTTGAAAGTGACTGGGAAACCAGATAATGAGACATTGGAAATGATGAAGAAACCGAGGTGCGGAGTTCCTGATGTAGGTCTCTATGGTGTTACTCTGCCAGGATGGAAGAAAAACAAACTGACATACAGGTAGTATTTCAGTAATTACTTTCTGAGTTCAAATTTTAGGTTTATGGGTATCCACTCTTGTTATATTTAAGTATAACTTCTAGCAATTGTTTCCAGCTGTGAGTACAAACAGGTTTCTCTTCCCTCAGCTGTTAGCTATGCACTCTTCTGATACTCAAGCTGGGTATTTCACAATTTCTGGGTCAACCACAGTATTTTGCCTGTCTTGTGTCACTCCTGTCAAATATTCTGTGAGCCAAACAGGAACAACAATTACACACTCTACAAGCCCCATTATCTTCAAAATTTGCTAAGACAAACAGTTTAGTAGGCACAGAAACCCGAGGAGATAACTTTTCTCAAGCTCAAGTGACAATCTCCTGGCTATGGGCCATTTTGAGACAAAACTGATACTGTGTACATAAGTATTATAATGAAAAAGACATGTTGGACAGTTATCACATACCTCAGACTGAGTTCAAGCTGAATCTTGGGGGCTATTGTCTTACAGGTTAAATTGCTTCTTATACATTTTCGTTTATCATCTTAAAAATACTAGGGAATTTTTTTTCTGTAAATATTAAGTATTAATACTTAAACTCTCATAACCATAGAATTGTGAACCACACTCCAGATATGAGCAAAGAGGATGTGGATAAAGCAATCCAGAAGGCATTTAAAGTGTGGAGTGCTGTTACCCCGCTGATTTTCACTCGTATTCATAAGGGAATAGCAGATATAATGATTGCTTTTGGGACCAAAGGTAATATGTTGACTGCATAAGTGGTAAGACTAATTTATAGATTTTCCAGTTGTCATAACATAAACTCAGTGTTCTTTCAACTTCACGTTATTTAGCTCATGGACATTGTCCTCGCTATTTTGATGGTCCCCTAGGAGTCCTCGCTCATGCCTTTCCACCTGGCAATGGTCTAGGTGGTGACGTACACTTTGATGAAGATGAAGATTGGACCACAGGCTCAGCTGGTAGGTAAAAAAAAAAAGGCTTCTGATTTTAATTAAGTGAAGGAATAGACTGAGAAGAAACGCAGCATTAACCGTAAGAACAGTTTGAGGATATTACAGGCCACCCTCCAACCTGGACACTTACAATGACACAGACACAAACTCAACCTGGTCTACTCTAGTGCTTATTTACCACTGGTAAAAATACCAACATGACAACTCTTTTCAGGTAGGAATGTTGCAGACATAGCCACTCTTACCTGGGGGCTGGTAGGGCCCAGCAGAGTTTGACAACCCATCTGCTCCCCTCCACCTCCAGGCTGGTCATACAGCTCATACTGCCTCTGACAGGCCTGTCAGTACACAGGCACATTAACCTTTTCTCGTCCAGTTTTTGGCATGGAAAACTGCAGAGGGCAACTGCAGCAGGGGAATCAAGGTCACACCACAGGAAGAGCAAGGAACCAATGAACAGGAAGGTGCTGTAAAAGGAGAGTGTGGGTTTATTGTGGTGGAAAAAAAAAACGCAAAAGGGATAAGGAGTAGACATGTCATGTGATAAAATGTAGTGTTTTCCCCATGCTGGGACTAAGTGCTGCTGTTCCTCAGCAACGTGGCTTCAGTGGCCAGGCATTGCAGAATTCAGAGAGCACAGAGGACTCATGAGAAGGGAAGACTGACGGGAAATATGTGTGGAAAAAATGAGGCTTTGTTTGGTTTGGGTTTTTTTGAGAAATAAATATCTTGGCTTCAGCCAGACTTTCTTGGGCAATCAATGACCAGTCCTCTGCTCTGCCACAGCCTTGTGATCTTCACTAAGTCTGTTGACAATTTCTGGCACCTGGACTGTTGAGCAGATGAACATTCTTCCCTTATTCAGAAAGTCATGTTACTTGGAGGGATGCATGTTGAAGGAAATTCCATTTTTATCTATTTACCATGTTGACATATTTCACAGGCAATAAGCATGCATAAACATAATATTTTTAAAAATATTTTGTTTGGCAAGGCTATAAAGAAACCATATGCTTCAAAGTCATAATGGCAGACAAAGTAAATCATTCTGCTAACATTTAATTTTTCCTTGTCTATTCATGATCACACCTTTCTTTCTCAAATTTTAAGAAGGAGAGTGACACAGAGTGACACTGAAGTGATACCTGAAGTGAACACAGAGTGTGTTGTCCTACCCTTGCCCTGGAGAGCTGTTAGTTTGATCTGACTCACTATCTAATCTACCTCAGCCAGGAAACCCTGCCAGGACATTCCTCAGGGCTGCACCCACACTCCCATCCAGACATCTACTCATGCCACACACATACTTTCAGTAGGTAACAGAAAGAAAAAGGGTCAGAAGCCACTCCCTTCTAATGGAGAAAGACCACAACCTTACCCCATACAATAATGTATATGCATACCCTAGTGAATGTCAATATATTTTATGACTGTGACTGAGCAGTAGTCCCACTGTGATTGCATCAGCCAATTACAGAAGAAAATTAGTCTGAACTCTTCTTTCTATCCATTTTTTAAGGATTCAACTTGTTCCTTGTTGCTGCTCATGAGTTTGGCCATGCTCTGGGTCTCTCCCATTCTAATGATCAGAGGGCTCTCATGTTCCCCAATTATGCCTACATCAGCCCCAGTGAATCTCCCCTCTCTCCAGATGATATAAGTGGCATTCAGTCCATTTATGGTGAGTAAAACTTATGGTTTTAAAAAAAAAAAAGAGAAAAATATCTCTTGCAAAGTTTCATCATAAAAATAATTATATTCTCACATATAAAAAATGCATTGATATGCGAAACCTTAATGTTTCTACAATTTGATGTATCATTTCTAAAATATCTCCCTCAGGTTTCCCACCAAATACCCCAGATAAAAAGCCAGCCACCCCTAACTCACCTAAAACCTGTGGCTCCCAAATGTCTTTCGATGCTATAACAACTCTTAGGCGAGAAGTCATTTTTCTAAAAGGCAGGTAAATACTGATATACCATTTCTCTCTATGGGGTTTTTTTTGGTTTATACAAAGATTGAATACTTTTTTGGTTCACATTGTTTAGAGGGTTTACAGTGATATAAACAGATTTCATTTCATAGAAATAAAACTTTAAGCAAATATGAACTATATTAATATTTTTACGGGATCCCCTGAAAAAAAAAAAGTGTTGGGGTTTTTTTCCAGGAAACGTCTCAATACCAATAAGACTTTATTCCCAAATGTATAGATGTTTACACCACACAGTCACTGGATTAAATGCTGAAATAATTTCTCAAGAATCACAGAACGGTTTGTGTTGGAAGGTACCTTAAAGATTATCTAGTTCTAACCAGGGACACTTTCCACTAGAGCACTTTGCCCATCCAACCTGGTCTCGAAGTACACCTAATTAAGTGTTTAATTAATTTAATTAAATAAGTAATTAAGAAATCAGTATGTTTGACAATATAGTTGAGCCAATCTCTCCTCCAGTCACCTTTGCAAACCCAAGGTTATCCATGGAATTAATCCAGGGAATAGATTGCAGTAAGGCTCCTCTAGGATCCTGTAACTCTCTTACTCTATGGTACAACCTGAAATTTTCAGCTGTTTATAGCTGATCCCATTAATCAATCAGTACCAATGAGAAGAGTAATGCCAGAAAGAAGGCATAACAAAAAACCCCACAAAAACCTTTCCACTGTGGGGAGTGTTTTCCTTGCTGACACATTGACCCAGGTAGTTCCACTGACAAGAAAGAGCTTGTAAGCCACAATGTTGTTCACATTCTTTTGCACATATAGAAATGTCTGTGGTTTATTATGTACTATAAAACCTGTTTCATATTTAAATCAGGCACCTATGGCGGGTCTACCCTGATAACTCAGCACCTGAACGTGAATTAATTTCTGCTTTCTGGCCAACTCTGCCACCTGCTATTGAAGCTGCATATGAGAACTTGAAAGATCAGATCCTATTTTTCAAAGGTGAAGGATTTCTTTAATTTTTTCTTTAATTTTGTGGGAAGAATGGAGGAAGAAAGGGTAGATATATGCAAATAAAATTCCCTTTTCAAATAAACACAATAAAAATTTAGGACATTTTATCCAGTTTTCCTACAACCTACAAGAAAGGAGCATGTTTTTCCTTTTACTGTTTGAAAATGACAGGTGAAACTAAATGTTTTTATTTCTTTTAACAGGCAATAAATTCTGGGTTATCAATGGATATCAGGTATTATTTGGTTATCCAAAAAATATCAGCACACTGGGCTTCCCTAAAGGAGTCAAGAAAATTGATGCTGCTGTTTGTAATAAAAATACAGGGAAGACAGACTTTTTCATAGGTGACAAGTACTGGAGGTAAGAAAATGCTTTCTTATGAATGATTTCAATATAATCTGAATGCCATTTAAATTGTCCATGTGATAAAAGAGAAAATAGACCTTTAGGTAACTATAAGTAATAGTAATTACTTATAGTTTAGTAATTAATAATAGTAAATAGTAATTGGTAATTCTAGTAATCCTACTTTTCATAGAAATGGCTCTTTGACAGTCACATGGGGAGAAGAGTATAGCTTTGGCTTTTGACAGCTTAAGGGCTGAAATGGGCATTCAAAATATGGACATGCTTTGATGCGTAATGCCTAGAAGATGAAAAAAATCCAGCATATAGAGATTTTTTACAAACATACAAGTGTCTCCAGAAAATAAAAATGTGAACGCTAATGTGCCTCACCAGAAGGCTGGCTGGGAGAGCTTGTGCTGGATTTCTCTGATATCTGAAATGCCCTGGACTATTTTACCCCATTCAGAAAAACAGAAGTGAGTTTCCCATCTTTGACTGGTTAGCATTGGATTTGCAATGTGCTTCTTCTAAACCCTATTCCCAAACTGACATGAGTGATTCCAAATACCCAAATATCAGCCAGGTGGAGGCAAAAAATGAGCTTTGGCAAGTTGATAAATTCCTTCTGTGTGCAAGAGCAATGGCTGCAAAGGCTTTCTGCAGGCAACCAGGAGCATGCGTGGGTAACACAGACTTTATCGTGACTAATTAGGGGGTTCCTCAATGAGACATACAGTGTCAGCTGGATTTTGAGATTCATGTGGTTTCCTGTCCTCTGTTTTTGATTGTTTTGGAAAGAGTCTCTACAATATCTTGCATTGCTATTTTACTGTCTTGGTCACAAGACAATAGCATGCAAGAAAACCACAAACATATTTCTTACCTAATAACTCGTTCTCTCAGACTCATGTCTGTGAAAAACATTTCTTGTATCCAAGGAGAAGTAAAACAGAGGCTTACTTGTTTGTTTTTTTGTTTTGTTTTGGGTATTTTTGGATTTTTTTTTGTGTGTTTTTGTTTTGTTTTGGTTTTGGTTTTGTTTTTTTTTTTCCTGAGAGGGTTCCTGAAATCTCAGAGAACTTCTTAGGTTCTCCTTTCAGCCCCCTTAATTCAGTCCCATCTCATAAAAATTGTCCCAGCTCAGTTTAGAACAACTTGATTGTATTAAAAATAAGCCAGCTTCCTTTCCTCCATCTAAATTTGTTAGCTAGTAGAGGACTATGTGCAATATCTTATGAAAATCTAAGAGGATTTCAAAAATTCTTACAATAAATATGTGCAGATGCTATAGCAGGAAGCAATCTGTCCAGTTTTCATGTACTGTCTGTGACCCTGCTGTCATTAGAGGAGGTAAATCCAACCCTGCTGTCAAAAACGTGGGTCTTCCTTCAATTTTTCTCACTTCAAATGCTACTTTGGAGCTGTATCTGCCTTTATCAGCAAACAAGTAGCAACCTCATGGAAAACACAATGGTCATCATCCTGCAGACATTTGTGAGAGTAAATAATACAACTTTCTGTTGTAAACACAGGGAAATCAGTCAAACTGCAGATGGCAGGCACATTTCAGCAGCTGCTTAACTCTGTGCAGAATTGATGTCTATACTCTGTAAAATTACATGTCTCCCTTCATATGATTTAGGTTTGATGAAAACAGCCAGTCCATGGAAAAGGGTTATCCTAGACTGACAGTCAATGACTTTCCAGGAATTAGCCAGAGGGTTGATGCTGTTTTTCAACAGAAAGGTAAATGGAATGAGCTTTTAAGCAAAATCACTTCACTTCTAAAGATCATAAATTGTGAGCTTATGATTAATATCATTATTGCTGTATCCTGCAAAAGACAGAAATGAAGAGATGCTCTCCTGTGTGTACAAAGATGATGTTCCCTGATTTGTCAGAATGAAGCTATATCTTGTATCCCTAACAAAATTTTTTGCTTCTTCATTTCCAGGATTATTCTATATCTTCCATGGATCAAAACAGTGGGAATTTGACCCTATTGCTAAAAAAGTTATCCGAGAAATAAAGAGTAACAGTTGGTTTAACTGTTAATATCATTAAACTTTCTTACATTCAGCACGAGACAATAATAATCATTCTGGAGACCTCAGACATTATTCATATATGCACTACTGTACAGACGAGGCAACAGGACTAGTTTTCATAGATGGTTTTCATGTATTTAAATAAATTAACATGTCAACTCAAATTGTATCTGCAAAAGCTAGAAAAAAACTGTATTTTTCCTCTAAGTGCAAAATGTACAACAGAATTTATTACTTTTTACTCCAGAGAATTTTTCAAATATTTTGGCAATAAACAGGTTTTGGTTGATGACACCTGTTTTCTGTTTCATCTGTTGAAGGCATTCTATTTCTTAGGTGTGAAAGACTGCAGGTTAATACACTAATATCCTTCCAACATACAATGTTTGTATTTTGCTTCTTTTCTCTCCAAAGAGTGAGCTTCTTTTCTCTCTATCTGCAAGAGCCAGGCTCTTCATTAGCCACTTGCTTTTCTGTCCTCTCTTCTGCATCTTCTCCTGATCTTTGATTATTGCAGCTGTGTTCTTTTCACATCATAACAACATTTTGCCATCAAAATCACCCACCTGTCTAAACACAATATCTCACCTGATAATCACCCTGATCTGTCTTTATAGGATACCAATTAGTATTTCATCAGTGGCCACGTTTTGTGAAGCTATGAATTACATCCTTCACAGATCAGCCCTGTTCTATTAAAGAAATAGATTCATTACCATTTCACGGAGCACAACCTTTTCCTCTGCTAACAAAAACCACGTGCTTCAAGTGCACATACATATGAGATTTATTGCATGCAGCCAATCACACATGGAGCAGCCTCCTCACAAAACCAGAGAAAATCTATAGAGTCACAGTCATATCCTCTCTATGTATTTCTTTGACATTTGGTTCTGGAAACATGCCCAGAACACACTGCCAAATGGCTGGCCATACTGCCTGCATGGCTGGGTATTTCTGAGATATAATACTGAGAGCCTGGTCTCAGTATTGGTTTGCCCTCCTGTTCTCTGTTTCTCATATATTTGGCTGTTTTACACATCTGTACCATGCTCAAGTAAAACTTTTCTTTTTGCTCTGTGCTTTTACAACAAGGCACCAACCCCAGACCAAACCTTTCTCATATAATTTAGTGTAAACAGCAGGAGTACCATCATTTTGCTGTTATTACTAGCAGAAACCTGCTGGCTTTGTTCCCACCAGGAAACCAAAGTAGAGGCTCAAATATGCTGTTTCACTGATCTACAAAACTATCATGGTGAATGCCATTATAATCTATATCCATGACAAAACCTTAAATTAGGATGAAATGGTATACATTTGAGTGAGATTCATCTGACTGCTTTATCTTACTGTCTAGCTACATATCTACATGAGTTAGGGAAGATCCCTGTACTGAAAGAAGGGAAAGAAGTTCTTCAAAGTTTTCCACAATGTAACGCATCTCATCTCATCTCATCTCATCTCATCTCATCTCATCTCATCTCATCTCATCTCATCTCATCTCATCTCATCTCACTCAAAGACTGTACTGGGGCAAACCAGTATCTTCAGCCTCCAGCAAAAACGTCTTCTTGCAGATGAAGGCCAACCAACAAGCTTAGAGTAGCTAACTTTCAGATAGATAAGGTTTGGTGGAATTTATAGTGTCTTCGATGGATGTCTTTCAGTTTTTATTCAGAATACAGGGAGATTCTACTTTTTTCCTCTATAATGTTTGCTTTTTGACAATTTACAACCGCAGCTTTTTGTGTCACTATAAGTCAGTGACAGAGTTGTCTGGAGGCACCTGCCACTGTCTGTGGTGTGATTGAGATATCCCATGAGACAAGAGCAGAACATGGTGGAGGCAGGTGAGATGGAGACAGTTCCTTATCTATTTCTGTATTTCCAGCCTTCTCATCTCCAGCATTCAATTCAACTGGTGTCTGTGGAGAAAGCACAGTTTAACAGCACAGTCACAGAAGCTGACAAATTACACCCAAGTTTTTAAATTCAGAGGCAAGATTACTCTTTCACACACACTCTGCTCCATGTGTAATACAATTATCATTTTAGCTGCAAGACACAGTTAATCATTGAGTCATCAAGGAGATTATTCAGTGCTTTGTAATACATGGGCAAGTTCTTTTGTCTTCAGATGCAAATAAACATAGTTACTCTGTGCTCCTTCTGTTCTCAGGTCAAACATTGCTTCACAATTTATATAAATCCCTTGTCTTAAGGGAAGTTAATATTTAACAGTGAAATGTTGTTACTGAAGTTTTCTGACTGGCAGCTTTGGCATTATGTTAAACCAGAGTGGGGTGCATTTTCACAGGTCATCTGCAAAAATAAATAAAGCAAGGAGTACTGCTTTTTCTTTCTTTGCAAAGAAGGCCTGAAAAATCACTGCAAACACAAAAAGACTTGACTTCTGATTAATGATAACAGCTTGGTTGCTCAGTTTTCCTTCTTTGATTGTCATTTCATTGGAGGAATAGGAACCAAAATAGGAGTGTCTGAGTAGAAATCCAGCAAGTGGTGAGTGCTTAGTGGTTGTCCTATCCCTGCACCTCTGCCAGGTACCTCGTCAACATGGGATTAGGTCTTGCACCTCACCATATCCTCCCACAAACCTAAAGAGCTCCCAATATCACACCTACCGCCCCGGGGGGGGGGGGGGGGGGGGGGGGGGGGGGGGGGGGGGGGGGGGGGGGG
>JAWWEE010000001.1:40828604-40851836 GCA_035221455.1 Xenops minutus | reverse complement strand
CCTATAGCTCTTCACAATGTCTGTCCCCATACTAAATTTAGGTCTCTAGATAAGTAATGCTGTGTAGTTACCTGTGGGGTGACCAGCCACAGGCCCCATGGCCCAATCAAGGGGTGAGTTACCTACCTTCCCATTACTAGGGTTTTTTCTTCTCTAGCCAGCTCAAAGTTTCTAAAAGACCTGGTTTGACTAAACTGGCCAGTACCTTCAGTTGCTGTGGGACCAGATGGACACACAGGCACACAGAAAACATGATGTCATGCGGTCAAGCTAAAATAATTTTCTCAATGTTTTCACTAAATATTCTTCTTGCTTCGCACTGCACATTTCCATTCAGTTTTGTAATATCATATTCCCCCTACTGTTGACCAGAGGAGTTTGGAAGGGCAGACAAGGCAAAGCAGAAAATACATATAAAGCCAAAGAGAAAGCTAACCAGTTGTTTCATATCACTAAGAAAAAAAAGGGTCATTTGTTTCTCATCCAATTAATGTTTTTACCAGCTGTTTTTCAAATGAATCATAAGATTGTAAGATAATGAGACTGGACTGAAATGAAGAAATGGTACATCCTAATGCAACATGTTGCTGAGACGTATAAACTACAGCATTCCTGGTAGATTGTCCTGAAAAGTCCTACTCACTTCTTTGCCTGCAGGAACCTGGTCTCCCAATACTGATAAGGAAGTGTTTCAGCTAACAGTGGGGAAGGAACTGTGAATAATCAAATACTTGCCAGAGCAGAGCTTAAAACCCACGTCTTCCTCTTACCCTTTCAGATAAACAACCTCTCCCCTGTGCTTTCAGATGACAGACAGTTGTCCCAAAAGCATAGAGAAAACTGATAATTAATTTTTTTAAGGGTTTGGTACTTCAAAGAAAGAAAAAAGACAAGCATGGGAGCTAAAGTACAGAGAAAAAACTGGTCATTGCCTGGATGTACATACCCACCCTTCCCTGCACTCACTCATAACTTCAAGCCTCTTGATGCTTAACTGTCTAATTCCTGATACCAGGAAAGAAGCTGCAAGGCCAGTGTTTAAGTGCTGATAGCCAGCATGCTCTTTGAACGGCTTATAGAGTTTGAACCTTTTTGAACACTGATCCTTCAGACGTGCCAGAGCCATACCCAAGGCAGAGAACTGAAAGCAAGTACAGACATTGTGGATACCAAGACAGAATATCAACAAGAACTGAGAATGAGTGGCACAGTATGCCAGGCAAGAGAGGGGAGGGCACTTCTCTGAGGTCTACAGACACAGAGAGATGCTTGCAGGATAAGCACTCCTAATGACACCCATCTCATTGACCTTACTGAGTGTACCCTGTACTTGTAATTCGTAGAGAAGGCCTAAAGGTTTGATATGTGGGTTCTGTGGTTCTGACTGTGAATCAGAGTTTTTCATGGTCTGTCTGCACTCATTGACTAGATCATCTTGGGGAGAGGGACGTCTCTTGGGTTCTTTCCTTATGCATCATGAGCTTCATGTGTTTTTATGATCTGTAAGCACTAAATGTCACTACCTTTCAATAAGTGAATGAACATAGGTCTGTGTGTGTGTTTGTGCATGTGGATCTTTGCAGGCTCCGTGGGGCTCTGCAGCCTGCAGAGGCTAAAGGAGCACGAAATCTCAGCTGAGTGGAGATGCCTTCTCGCTATGTTACAAATGCAGCTTGTGGAACCAAGGGCCATACAGCCTCCCTATAACTGAGCAAGACAAGGTTTTAAACTATCAGTTAAAAAAACCAAGGTAAGCTCCTGAAGACTAGGTCTGGGGTAACTAACTCAGCCTTTGGATATTGTGAATGTGGGGCATTTGAGCTTGGACTGATGAGGGTGAGGGTTATTTTTGGAGCAATTGCTGCAAGTACAGGAAATTAGCACAGACTGACAAAGAAAATGCTGCTTTTTGCAAGAGATTGGAGTTGCAAAGCTCACTGTGCCAAGCTAAGCCTACATGTGTTATGGCCACAGCCTGCAGGGACGAGCCAGAGCTGCCCGCTGCCCTGCACATCGGGGTTCCCCGGGCTGGGAGTGGAGGGTCACAGCTGTCGCCACAAGGTCACAGCTGTCACCCAGCAGTCACAGCTGCCACCCAGTGGTCACAGCTACCACCGAGGGGTCACAGATTGCACCAGTGGCCTAAGCTGCCATCCCACGGTCACAGCTGGCACCCAGCTGTTACAGCTGCCACCCTGCGGTTACAGCTGGCAGGCGAAGGTCGCAGCTGTCACCCCTCACAGCTGGCACCGGAGTTACGGTTCCACCCTGCGGTCACTGCTGCCACCCCGCGGTCACAGCTGCCCCAGCAGCTGCTCCAGGACGGCTCCCCACAGCTCAGCGCCTCAGATCCGAAAATTAAGCTCACGATTTTCTGAACAGCAGTTTGCATAAAAGTCTTTCATGTGAAGAGAAGCACTTAAATTTTTTTTTTAAAAAAATGCTTTATTAAATCTATAAACAGTGGAATTTAAATTACATAAATTGATCTGTGTGTTTGCAAACATGTTAGAAAAGCTCTGATAGAACACTAGAGGCTATGTCCTGAAGGACTGAGCTCCCCAAATTATGGGAACTGGTAAAAGCTGTTTAGCTGTAGACTGAACGGGTTACAATGGTTAGGATGAAAAAATCAGTATTTAAAAATGAAAGTGTTTTTTTTTTTTTAAAAAAAATAGCTTACAACCATATGGAAAATGTCATTATTAAACAGAACAACTTGGTAATAAAGATTTGAAATATATAGTTTACAAAATGCACTGGAAAGCATTTTTTTAAATGTGTGTATGGTATAAAATACAAATACATATGCATATTTTCCTTTGTGTTTCAGACTAACATCATTACTTTTATAACCACTGCTTTTGATTTTAACCCAAAAATTATAGAAGAAATAAATATGAAATATATGAATATAAATCAGTAAATATATGAACGCTTTTCTTTAAATCATGATGCAGTTTAGTTTAGGTTATTATATTTTTCCAAGCAGAGAACAGTGTATTTATCACTTCATACAAACAGGATTCCTGTGAACCAACCAAGCTTTTAGTGTAAAAGAAATGCACTTTGTATAAGGAAGTAAGGAAAGTTAACATTGATTTCAGGAGGAGACCAAACTGGTACAGGTATGTTCTGGAGCAAAATTCTGCAAGTAAACAAGTATTTGTTTACAGAGATGTACAGAATATGGAAGGCAAATGGCTATTATTAGAGATATCCTTTTCATTTCTAAACATTATAAACTCTTTCCTCATTTCCAGGAACACAGTGTAGCCTGTGTATATCATGAGCTACAGAACAGGTTTTAATTAGAGAAGGAGGTGCTAATTCAGCAAAGCCTTTGAGCTTATGCCAAAATTCAAACACTACTTTTGAAATCTTTTTCTCAGTCAAAGTCCTAATGAGACATATGTGCTCATTAAGACCATAGAAATGTACTGCCACAGCAAAGTTCACACAAAGTATGGTCATTCCTCAAGCACTTGAATGAGGAAATGGACATTCACACCATTACATTCACAATTATCTATGCACAAATGAGAGTGGACCCCACTGTCTTCCTTCCCTTTTCAGTCCCCTTGACTCTCATCCCCAGAGCTTAATCTGCCACCGTGCAAACCTTTCTGTCTCTGCCTGTTGTTCTGCAAGGTTTATCCTCAGGTGCAAATTATTGGAGGTCATAATTTTGGGAATCAGTGCTATTAAAATTTTAGAAAGGGAAATACACAGATCATTCATTCATTTCTGAATATGCTGTGGGGAGTTTTTTTCCACACATAACATTTCTGTGAGAATTTGTTTAGAATGTGAAGGCCAAGTTCTAATTGTCTAATTATTTGATTTCTACTTGTATCTTTGTGCCTGATGTCCTCTTGATTGGATCTGAGCCTTTAAAGATACTTAACTATCAAGAAAATCTCTGCAATTTAGGATAAATTTGACCGTCATGATGCCATCCTTAAAGTTTTAAGGTGACAGTGAAACAAAACGCTCATGGAAAAAAAAATATCCTGAACTTAGGAAACCTACTGCCAACAGGCAGGAATAAAGATTTTATCTCTTAGAGCATGTCTCTAGGGAACGGACAGAGGACCTATAGACTTTAACACTGGGATAAGCACTTCTAGAAGGCATTAGCATTATATTTCAGAGCAGCATTGTTTTGAAGTCAGCCTCTTCATCACCCTCACTTGCCATGCACGGCTTTAGTTTGTAGAGCACTTTGTGGCCACAAGAATCAAAATCCTGGTTAAAAAAAACAATCTAGGAAGGTCTGCCACAGCTGCCTATATCCTGATGAAGAGATCTGAGCTCAGACCAAAGAATGGTCCTTTGGACGCCTTCAAACTATGTGGCCAAAACAAGTGACCAGAACTCGGACCCAAGACACCTAAGAATGCCTTGCCAGGAAGGAATGGCAACTGGAATTGCCAGCATTGTATGCTATCTGACAAAGAGACAAAGGTCTTGTTTCATTGCCATGTACAGTAGTAAGTTTATCTCTATGCACAGTAGTAAGTTTATCTCTCTCTTTTGACGGAATACACAGTAGAAATAACAGCAATAGTTTTCCTGTGCTACTGATAGACAAGGGCCTGTGCAAGTCACAGCATATTTTACAGTACAATCTGCATATTTGAAATAGAAAAGCTGAGCAGTAATCATCTACAAAATAGTAATCACTCTACATTTTAGAATAAAGCTGTTGTTTAGACTTTTTTGCCAAGTTTCTATTTACTTTAGAGAAAACTGTTGCAAATTATCTAAATTTGTCAAAATCTGAATATTTGCTATCATAGAAAATTCCCAAATTACAATTTCCTCTCATTCTGAATCAAACCTTAATTCATCATGACTCAATTTCAGTACAAATAAACTATGATGTCTTTATACTAATAACTGTTCAGTTTCCATTGCCACACTTTTCTAATAACCATGATCTAGATTATTTTTTTAATCAGCATTTCATGCAATACAGATTGTAGAATTTGTATTGGGAAATATTCAATTAAAGTCAATCAAAATATTGACATGTCAGTGAGTAAAATTTGCTTGAATTTTTCTAGGTTTTTAGGAGTCTTTTGACAAGTATTATACCCAAAAGGGAAGGCATCAGTGTGTAGGGATAGCAGCCAACTGCATGACAAGAAATCTTGGAGATGCAGGTATTCCTGTGTGTTCAGGTGGCTAGGAAAGTGGACTACAACCATAGGAGCATGAATGACTCAGAGGTAATGGTGTTCTTAACATAGCAAACTACCAGCTCTTTTCAAGTGAAGCCGAATGGAAAAGAATCCATGAATGCACAGGTGATAAGTTGTGAGTTTTCTGGCTTTGGAAATGAGTAGGCATCATTTGGATGATTTGAAAGACCACTAACTTCCTCAGTTGTGCCAATGTTGTCTCTGATTAGTATTTCATATATTTTGTCTCCATTATAAACTCAGAAAGGACTTTGTAATAAGACTCTAAGATTCTTTTCCCCCCAGAAATTACTAGTACTTAAAATTAAGGGAAAACTGCATTATAATTGGGCACAATACAAGTTCAAATGAACTATACTTCCCTTGTTTTAGTGAGAAACACATACTTGCTACTGCACTACTAAGTGCATTGCTCTGTATTAGGAAGACTACCAATTTAGAAACATAGATTGGCTATCACAGAAAGAAATGATCTCATGATATGAGATCATGAATGGCTAGAATTTTCCCACAGTATGTCATCTCTGGCTTTGTTTTCTACCTCGTCCTTATTGCCCAGCGCTGCCACTAGATGTCAGATGATGAAAGGGCCCCACTGGGCCCCACAAGCCAGTCTGGTCAACAGATGAATTAAGAGAAAATAGTGCACAGGGTAAGAGAAGTGGCCAGCTGAAAACGGCTAACTATTGTTCTTTAGCTTTTGGTAGTATTAAATTATGAGTTTTCTAGAAAGAATCATGCTGTCATGACACACAAGAACACAGGAAAGCTCCTGAAGTCACCTTCTTTCTCCGGGCTGTTACACTGTTTTCAGAGCATCTTTCAAATTGGACTCTGATTTATTACAGGAACTTTTCATCATTACCACAATGCTGCCACTAAACAACAATAGAAAAATGAGATTCATAGATTACCCAATGCAAATTAAAGTCATAGAAAGAAAAATAAATTATCGAATCTAGTTCATTCAGTCAGTATAGACTTATTAATATTCACACCTCAGCTGGCTCCATGGCCTTGCCCTTCAGCCCCATACTCACAGCTAAATTACACTAACTAATGGGGCTTGGGAATGAAATATCATGCTATGTTCACATTCAAGGAAGTTGTCAAACTGGTCACTGTCAAAGAAAGGAGACTTGGTACATCCTCTTTGTCATGTCATGGAGTTGAGGAACACTCTCCATAATAGATTAAGGGAATGTTTGCAAAGATCAGAGTTAGGAAGTCAACCCTGGACCATGTCCTGGCACCCAACAGAAGGACTGTGAATGCCATTGTGGTCACAACTTCCCAGGACAAGAGCTAGAAAGAGAAGGGATAGGGAAAAGGTAATGTTCTATGTAGAACAGGAGAAAAAACTACCCATTTTCCTCTGCATACAGGACAAGCTCTGTATTCTGTGATGACACCATTTTAAACCACAGATATGGATAGTTGCTCTATCCATATCTATAAGAAAAAAATGTGCTTCAGAGAACTTGATTCTCTTCTAAAACTTGTATAAAGTGGAATGATGCAAAGGGATTTTAGTTACAGTGAATGATACTAAAACCAAAGCTGATGTCAGATTTATTCCTTTCTAACTAGAGAGGGAAAGCCATGGGACATAACTCATACAATGTTGAAGTTAATTAGTTAGGATGAGTTCAAATTGCATCAGAATGGTGCTGTAATGCTATTTCATGGCATTGCACAGCCTTAACCCTTCAGCTGAATGCTTTAAGTGGGTATGAAGCATTGTATTTGCACTACTGGAGACTAATCTTCTGAAGATCTACTTTCTTCCCCAAAAGGGTCTAAATTATTCCTTTTCATGGAGCCTTTTATTCACTGTTCATGGTCACAGTGGTGAAAAGACACCTTCTCCCATTACCTTTCCTCCCATTATCTTTCCTTCTTAGAAAGAAGTGCATCAGTTATTCATTAAATATAGTTTCTAAAGTGTTATACGTGTATGAGTTCTTCCTCTTTCCTTTGCATTATTTGCTGCATCATCGTGACTCTTATCCCTTTGATAGTCCACGTGTGACCCTGGCATATGCTTTTGCCCCAGTGAAGGGTTAGAAGGAAACAATAATTTTGAAAGCACAGAGAAGTGGACTGTGGGAACAAATGGTACATAGAAACAGCTTACAAACTTTGTAAATTCAAGAATTTCCTGAAAAACAACCCTTAAAATTTCTTTCCAGAAATCAGTCTATTCCTGAGTTACCTGGGGATAAACAACATAGCAATGTGGAAAGTTTAAACTTTTACAGTTTAAACTGTAAAAGTGTGAAATATGAAATCCTACATTAGGGGATAAATTTGAGGTCAGTTTAAAAAGTAAATACTACATGAACAGACTGATAAGCCTTAGTCCCGAGCAAACTCCGTGAAACAATCAAAAAGAAAAGACTATAACTTTACTCTTTCAAAACTGGATGAACTTAATTAACTCTGAGAGAGTTATTTCTGACCTATCATTGTCTAATAGGAGGTTGAAGGACAAAATTTAATCCATCATTATCTGCAACAATTATTTTTAAAAAGCCCACAAGCCGCAGCTTTTGCTGATGGTCAGTGAGGATCAGGATAGTTATGTATATGAGCTCATTATTTTGCTTAGTGTTGGAGTTTTCTAAGGAGCCACTGGATAACAGTTACCCTGTTGTGTAGGACCCTAATATGAGGAATTGCTGCTTTAATGTTAGGCCCATTCTGAAGAGCTTTGCAATATCAGCACTGAAATATTTTTTAGCTTGTAGTATTGAGAAAAATCCTGAAATATCTGTAGGATATACCGGTACCTTTTCATCAGTGAAGTAAATTAAGCAGCAGCAAAGTAACAGTCTATACTTTAAACTATTAGCTTTGTCCCTGACACAGCTTTGTCCTGGGCAAACTAGCATTTGGACAGGAGGCAGAAGTCAGTACAGTTCAGAGACTTGCCTCAAGAAATCAAGTGATCTGCATGTATCTGCCCTGTTTTGAAAGATAATTTTAGACAAGAAGAGAGTAGTTTCAGGCCTATTTATTTTAGCAGTGTTTATTCTTTGCACCTTGATGGCTTGCCACATTTGTATGGATAAGCATGACATACCTGATCCTGCTTTCTTGTCTATATCACCACATTTTCTTCCCATTTGATAGGCTGTCTGTCAAGCACCTGAGTCTTACTCAATGCTTTTCCCTTCAGGGTGCTCTTACAGCACATCCAAGTTTTAGTAACCATTCTTTTGGGAGTTGGTAGGAAAAATAAGCTGGCTCTTAGATAGGAGTCATAGGTCCAAACTTAAAACCCTGTAAAAAATTGCAAAAGTCTCTTTTTTTTCTGTTTTTTTTTTTTTTTTTTTTTTAATCCTGGATATTCCACTGTTTCATAATATGGTTTTGCGGCTTCATTTTTTAAAGCACATTCTCTCAATCATCTAAGTCCTGTTTGGGTGGATTTGCTTAGCAGTACCACAGAAATCTAATGCCATGGAAGTTCCTGTTCAATGTCTGCCATTTGTCCAACTACAATCTATAAAGTCCTCCAAGGCAGGCTTAAGATTAATGTATTCTATCACTGTGTCACTCAGTCTTTAGTCAAAACAACAACCAACTTTAAACATGTCCAAGGTATCTGGGAAACCACTGATTGCAGATCTCTTTGCCAAACCTCAGGCTCTTCAAAGCTCTGGACTATCTGTATCCTAATCTGCCCCAGAGCTCAGCTTTCAGCTGCTTCATTTCAGCATCTGTATAGAATGTATCATCAGAATAATTTGGGAGCTAAATCCTACATTATTTCTCTAGTCCTCCAATTTACCAAGAAGTCCAAGTCCAGCCAGAAATCACTAACTAAAGTGACTTGCTATCCCCTAAGCAGATGCTTCAGCAGCTGGGGAAGGTGAAGATGCAGGTACACCTTTTATATGAGAGCATCAATCAAATTATTGCTTAAAGGCACCAGACAATGTTTGCTTGGATCCACTTCAGCCCAAGTTTACAGTAGAAATCCCAGACCCTGAGCTTTACAGATCTGCCACTTCAGCTACTGCAAGGGGGACCAGGAATGCCTTCTGTGAAAAATATAAAGTTCTTTCAGATAACCATCAGTCAACATTTTACTTAAAGCTGTGACAATCGCCATTTCCCTTGGGCCTTCCAAACTTGAAGCAGTCAGCATGTTTATACCATTTCAGAGCAACAGTCTGGTGAAAACCCATATACTGCAGCCACCCATGAGCTGGTAGAGAGTCATGCAGGATTTTACTGGACTTGAGCCTTAACAACAGTTTGCCAAAAATAATGAATGTCAGCAAAATCCCTTAGAAAAATAAAGGGAACTTTCTAAAGAAATTTGATTTATGTGATTTTGCTTTTTCATCAGGAAATAAAAAATGCCCCAGATTTCATAAACTGGTTGCCATATCCTTTGTGGTATGTGAATCATCTCCTAGATCTGTGTCAAGATTCTTTTTTATTATTACTATTATTTTTTTTTTATTACCACTCAGTCTCTCATTCTGAGGTTCGTAGAGGAGATACCGCCTTCAAAAATGCCTGACATGATTGCAGGTAACATGATTGCAGCTGGGCTAATACTTTACCTGGCGTTGGGAACTAATCTCCAGCCGTAGATATAACCAATATGATCAGACCAAAGAGAAATTGCAGAACTGAGGCTATTAGACTGAAGCATATAAGATGACATTTCAGATGAAGCCTAAAGCCTAAGGCTACATCTCTAGTAAAATATAAAACTACAACTGAGACCATTCACAGTTGTGGTGGCCAAGGGGCATGCAACAGCTCACACCCAGGCCATTAAACTCTCTTAATCTTAAGCCATACAAGACCCACTCCAGCAATTTAGCGGGACAAAGGATGAAACCTAGAGCCTGGGAATACATTTTAGTGCCACAAAATTTACTAATACCAGCCAGAGCCTGAGCATCATTCCTTCTGTCTCAAAGTCCATAGAACATCAGGCTCACGGATGCTAGTACAGCAGTTTTCAGTGAGGCTCACGAGAAAAATGTTTTCTGCTCTTCTCGTCTAGACTACTTCCTTTTAAATTCATGAGAATTTAGTGTGTTCTCATTTAATTTTATGCCTGACAAGACAATTTATGTCTGACAGGGGAATTCAGATGACTTTGACAAGGAATTGAATCAGAGTTGCAGCTGCTGCAACCATTTTACAAGAGGCAGCATAGCAGTGGCTTCTAGGCAGCTGTGACACCACAATTAAAAAACCAAAGAAATTATAAAGTAGGATCTCATTCAAAAAGGATGTGAAACATATTGGTCTAGTGCTAGGATGAACAGACACAAGATTATATTGGAGAGCTGGCCCAGGAAAATAGCGCAGAATCCTTTAAGATGCACAAACAAGAGCACATGTGTATATATGTAGGTGCATACATTCATAAAACTCAGAGAATTCAGGCAACATAATTCAGAGGTGCTCTGTATGTGGTAGCTGCACAGGGACTTGTGATTTACTCCAATTTCTGATCACTAGTTTAGAGGGTGCCTCCATGGAACAAAACTATAGCCAAACAAAGATTAGTCTGCCAGCTCTTCAGCCTCCAAAAGGCTGCTGGCTTCATAGGTAAGGTGAAATGCATGCTCATGCCAAGGTTAAACACAGAGCACAGGCATGGTTCATCAAATCTTGGCTCCTGCAGCTTCAGTGATATTAATGTCTAGAAGATCCAAAAAGTATTTAATCCATATTCTTCCAAATAGTACAAGACACAAAACGGTCCTGAAATAAACTGTTCAGAAAAAGATCTATAAACACGGCAGAAGAGAGTAGCAGACATTAGACATATCCACCAAACCACATCAAAAGAAGAGAGTAAGAGATGTCACAGATATATCCTAAGTCCAAGGTCATTAATCAACAGAGAATATATTAGAAACATGCAGTGGATCCCCTCTTAGCATGAGCACATTTTCCACCATCACTGCTGCTCATTCTCTCTCTGGAAAGATGCTGGGGGAAAATATGTACAGCCCAGAAGCCAGTCTAATCAAACCTATGTTTAAAAGTCACCCTTAAAATGTTCTAGCTTCATCTACACAGAAGTGTAATCTGAAATATTTACAACATTTACAGAAGTAAAGAATAAAAAATGTCTTAAAAGTGGTAAAATTATAAGAGAATCAGTGGAAAAGCAGTGAATTTATTTTACATCTTTTCCCTCCTAAACAGTTTTGATTATTTACCTCTCCTACCTATTACACTGGGGTTTTTTCTGACTCATCTAAATACAGTAAAATTTTTTTAAAAAATAATTTGTTTTCTTTGTTTTTCCTAATGAAATGGGAAAAACAAATGTTATCTGAAAATTGAAGAAAGGGACAATTACTCAAAACAAAACAAAAAAATCCCTGAATTTTCCAATAGAAGTTTTCTGGAAAATTGTGACCCACCTTTCTTAAAATCAGTTCACACTTACTTAGCAAACGAAATAAGGATGTATGTATAGTGAACACAATATTATGACAGCTGTTCCAAATGTTGAATGAACACATTGATTCATTCTAAAGAAACCAGACTTGAAAAAGCTATGAATTCTTCATAGAAGGTATTAAATTCATTTAACTTGGTGAATACAGAGCATGTGCATATTCTGCAATATGCATGAGTAATAAAATAAATACTTACAGAACTAAACCAAATGTCTGTGCTACTGGAGTTAGTATTTAGCAAAGTTGCTGTGAAGATCATCTGACTTTCTTTGAAGATTTACATTAAAAGTATCATCAAATCTTTTAACCTGATTTTTCTGATCTTGTTAGTGGATATTAATCTTAGAGAAAACCAGCCATGAGCTGGTATTCATCAGCCTTTTCTATCAGTTCTAGAAAACTTCCATTATCCTAAACCTAATGATGTTTCTTGCAGTTTCTGTAGCTTTCTTTTTAGATCAACCAGTTTCCTATGGCTCCCCACAGATTTTCTACTTAGCACACTTAACCAAAGTCTTCAAACATTTGCTTTTCTGGTTTATTAGTCTGTATTTTTTAATGTATGAGAATGTCTAACTGTATCCATGAAGACTGTATTATGTTAAGTATGCAATCCAAGTGAAATTGTCTAAACCCAGTTGTGTAGGTGGAGAGGCAAGGTTAGTTAGCCATAGCAGGGCCACTAGGAGTAAGCAAGTAAGTGTAAGGGTTGCATGCTTTCCTGAGGGAGGGACAACAGAAAGAGGCAGAAAGGGATTGCTTAGTATCTTAGTGCTCTTCATACACCACCCATAGGCTGAAAAGATCTATCTCTGCCTATATCTGATATCATATATTCAAAGTTCTCTATCAAAGGCATTATTTAGACCACACTTGTCCCTGCCCTCAGCAGGATCATTAGAACTAGATGATCTTTAAGGTACCTTCCAGTCCAAATCATTTTATAATTCCATGGTTCTACAATTCCAGTGAATAAATCCTGCCATTCCAAATATATTTTCAAAAATATGAAAATTACAGTAATAGCTGTTTATGATTACTGTCTCTTCTTCCAAATCTATGATTAAAAAGAAAAAGAAAAAAAAAAGGAAGATAGGTAAAGACCATCCAAAAAGTATTCATAAAGAGTTCAGAGGAATTTTTAGCCAAATAGATGCAGCACTGGAAATGAATGGTGAGTATTTAACCACACAGCAAGCAGATGTGATCCTGCCAGTCTGTGCTCTGTGGAGATAAGGAAGTTAATGTATTAGCACATTTATTGATTTAACTCTGTGATGAAGCTGAATGAAATTTCCTTACCAGGTCCTTTAACAAAGACCATTAAATGTATCAGCTCCACATCCAAGCCGTGTCAAATCCCAAGATAAAATTCTGCTCTTCTCTCTAGGATCTGCTGACAGGACACGGGGAAATGGTTCAAAGCTGCACCAGAAGAGGTTCAGACTGGACATTAGGAACCATTTCTTTATGAGAGGGTGATCAGACACTGGAACAGGCTTTCTGGAGAAGTGGTTGATGTCCCAAGCCTGTCAGTGTTTAAGAGGCATTTGAACAATGCTGCTAGTAACATGCTTTAACTATTGGTCAGCTCTGAAGGGGTCAGACGTTGGAGTGGGTGATCATTGTAGGACCCTCTCAGCTGAAATATTCTATTCTGTTCTGTTTATTTTGGTGTAAGACCTATCATAACAAAGAAGTGAGCGGTCCACATTGAACCCACAAATATTAATAGTAGTCAGAGATGTTAGTTTGTACTGACACCAGTATTTTAGAATTGATTTGACTATGAATTTGAGTTAGTTAACAATGAATGTATCAATGTGCTACAGGTAATGCAGCCCAGATAGCAAAGCCTGCACTACCTTTGGGCACTATATGTCAATAGCTCAGGTATTGCTAAAAATGGAAGTGGGATAACATAGGTTTCAGTGTTGCTTAGTGGTGTAATCTGTGTCTCTGAGGCACACTGGTGAGGTAATAGCTGTCACTGCAATGAAAAAATGGAGCTTGTAGCAAGGTGGGAATCAGCTGTCTTCTCCAAAGTGACAAGTGATAGGACAAGAGGAAATAGCCAGGGAAGGTTTCTGTTGGATGGTAGGAAAATTTTCTTCCTGAGAAATGTTGTCAAGCTTTGGAACACGCTATCCAGGGAATTTCTGGAGTCACCATCCCTGGAGTGTATAAAAGATGTGTAGATATGGAGCATAGGCACATGGCTTAGTGGTGAACACAGCAGTGCTGGGTTAATGGTTGTACTTGGTGACCTTAAAGGTGTTTTCCAACCTAAATGAGTCTAAATAGGTTAAGAAGTCCCTATAAAACAAGCTTCTTTTTTCTTTTTTTTTCAGAAAAAATAATTTAATTATTAAAACAGTTACTTATTTCTCTAACAGTTTCTTATCTTTTATTCACAATATAAGTAACTTGTTTAGAACACTAGAAAGAGATGAAAAGAGAATTAGCAAGAGCCAGGCAAAGAGTTTTTGCTGTGGCAGGCAGCAATAGCTACTGACATGGATTAAACACTAAACAAGTTCTGAAGATGTTCAGATGTATCAGTTCACAGTCAATGGTGCTCACTAGGACTCATCTCATGTTCTTCAACAGCAGGAACTGCTTCTGGGAGCTCTGCCTAGAGGTGATTGTGAAACTCTTCTCAGTAACTCAGTAACAAATATGATCATGTGGGTTCATTCACCAGTAGGCATTTTAGCCCACAGAGAGCAGTGGGGGTATTTCATGAATGCGGGCAGGATGTTGCGAGCATGAGGTTCAAACTGAGAAATTCTTCACCAAGGTTTTCCCTCATGACAGTCAGTTAAAGATGCATGACAGTGAATTTGTTTGTTCCATCTGAAACCTAATATTGACATTCAGGATAAGTCTAGATAAAGCACCAGTTCAGATTTGCAATTTCTTTAATGAACACATTTTCCTGTTTTCCCTTTTCTTGCTTTTAAGGATTTATTTACTTCTTTTTCTGGTCCAAAAGCCTACAAATATGACAGAGAGAAGGAAAATGTGATTAACATTTTGAAAAAAACAGGGGTTTTCTAGAGGATTTGTTATATTGGTTGCTCAGGAGATCATCAGATTCAAGTAGAAGAAAGTGAAAACTGGACCATGAGGACCAGAAACACGGTTGCTCCTTTTCTGAGTTTTTCCTTTTATGTTAACACAGAGCACAATGAGTAATGCTACAATTCAGCCCTGCAACTTAACACTATTCCAATAAACACATCAGTGTTAGCATTTTGAAGAGCTTCAGTCTCACCTCAGAAACTCCTGGACCCAGAATATTTTTACTTTTCTCCTACCTAGTATCAGTTCCAATGAAATTCAGTGAGAAACCCTTTCTTACCACTTCCTAAATACCAGTGAACAAGATGACACAATGGGAAATCATTGAAGAAACTGTGACTCACTAAGATGTCTCCCTAAAGAACCAGAAAAGTACTCCAGAGTGAGCAGCTCTCTGGAGGAAGAACCATCTTGTGGTTTGAGTGGTCCTATGCAAGGTAGATGAGCAAAGAAGCAAATAATTCACACCCAACCAGCATCTTATTATTGGAGTTTAGTCTACAGCCTCTCAAATCTGTGCTTTCAACAACATAATCCGGTTTTGTCAAGGAGATGTTGATGAGAGAGCAGAAGCCAATCACCACTTCTCCATTCTGAGTTAGAAAGAACCTACTGTGTGATCTAATGATGGAGACCTGATACAGTAACTATACGAGTATTTAAGTGAAAACAATGGTAAAGGATTTGTAGTAAACAACATAAATGCAAAAGCACTGTGTAAGCACAGTTTAGAGCATGGATATGCAGAGTCTGGTACTTTTTGTTGTTTTTCTGCTGTCACAATTTTTTCCATTATACCAAAAAAATTTGATAGTTAAACATATGTACCTTTCATATTCATTTCTTTGTGCCTTTTTATGCCAATTGTGATTTTTCTCTACCAGAAACTGCACCATCCAGGATGCTTTAGATGACTGCCAAAAGACTGGCCAATGGATCAGGCTTGCAGAGAAACTGCAAATGTGTGAAATACTTGCACCCAAAGCAATCTAAGTAAGACCTTAGCTGCCTCTGTTCCATTTACTTATATGATAGAATAAGATATTTTAACCCTCAGAAGAGCCTGAGTCCAAGGTATAGGTGGGCCATAAAGCTATTATGCCTTCATTCAAAACTCTGGAACCTATGCAGAGGACAAATATATTTCATTGCATGGTATCTGTAATTCCATGAATGGCTTTGAGTCTTCTGTTCTTCTTGTGGATAGATCTTCCTTTCTATCTATTTCAGTGCCAAGCCCAAGGGGAAAAATGCTATGATCCAAAACTGGGACAAATTTGTCCCTATTCCAGCTAGCCTTCAGTTTTGCACATCCAAATGAGAGTCCTGCACACAGAATCCCTTTATTTTCTACTGCCATGAGTGAAAACCAAACCTTTTTTCATCTCCAGTTCTTCAAGAAAAAAGAAAGAGTAAACAAGATTTATCAAACATGCTGATAAAAGGGGATAGCTATTTATTGCTGTTATTGAATTTAGCAGACATTATTGAGCAATCCCAAAAATCAGTATCAACAGACAAGGAAACAGCTGTTAAGAATTTAAGAGACTTCTTCAAATCCACAAAGGTATGAGAAAGGACAATAAATCTTTGCATCAGTGTTCAAAAAAGACTGACTAAGATAAAGGCAGATTACTTTTCCCAAGATAAGACATGCAGGTACCATTTTAACAGATGAATTTCCCATGTCATCAAAATCTTAGATTAAGAGCCTGATGTTTTTCAGTAATATACCTCTCAGATGCAAATTTGGAGAAGTAATAAGATCATCTCTCCACCAGAACAGAATCTCCCCAGACAAAGAAAACAGCACATTTAATAAAATTTTGGCCTTCTACACAGAGAAAGGAAAGGAATAATTACTCTGTGGAGGAAAATGAACCTAATTGTGAGATGATATGTACTAAATGATTGATCTGATTTTTTTACTTATTCTAGGTTATTGAATAAAAACATTTTAAAACATTAAAATTAATAACTAAACAAATATGAAAAAATGTGTGCTGTAATTACAAATTATTGAAATACAGCTTCTAGGTGACATTACTATCATGGTAGAAAATGTTTATTTGTTGACTGATAAGTTAAAATTTAATCCATATTTATAATTCTTGTATTTAAATATTTTTTGTATTGAATTGTAAATATGCCAAGAAACTTGTGATTTAACTGAATTTTCATGTTCCATCAAAAATAGTAGTTTTCTAATTAATAATTAAATACAATATCAAAATTTATTTGTCCTTTTTTATGTAGTGTTTCTTGTTGGGATTTTTGGTGCAATTTTGAGAATTTTAGCATGATTTAGTAGATCTGAGACATCCAGATGCAATTATTTTCCAGCTATTTTCATGCAAAAATTCCAGAATCAAAGATAAGATTGGAAAAGATTCATACTTGCGCAATAGGAGTACATCTTTCCCTAATGTTTTCTTTTGGGACAATGCACAGAAAAGGTTTAGGGTTTTAATATCCATGGTTTATAAAAATAGCAACAAGCTTATTTAATGTCATCAGTGGAAACCTTTTGAAGTATTAGATAAACTTTCTAAAAAGATGACTGCAAAAGGGTCCCACATACTACCACTATGAATTTTCAGAAAGGTAGTGTGGGTTTTGCATATTGAAAAAAAATCTATTTTTTTCTTAATTTTCTCTTTGAAGAAACATATTGTGCCTGCAGTTCAAATTGTTTTCATTTCTGTAAAGTAAAAAAAAGAAACTCTGACAGTCTAGTTCAGTAACAATTTTTGCTTACTGGAGGATGACATACTGAACAGTCACATTGAAACAATTCTTTATTTTTTTTCTGTATGGGTTGTGAAGCAGTGGCAGCTGGTGAGAATGGGAGGAAGAGATCTGAAGGGAAATGCAGGCCTTATTGAAATCAATGATTTTTAACATTAGTATCAAGGGGTCAGACTTTCCCCCCCGCCAACAAGACTTCAGATTTTTGGAAGCCAGAATCCCAAAACCTTGCTCCCATATATAATTTATAGTCACTTGAAGGGTGTTGCGTCATGCTTATGTCGCCAAAATACTGCAAAATAAATCCAATATGCATGTATTTTCCTTGCTCTGAAGTTTCTCATAATCTGGGGTTTATAGTAATGGATCTTCTGTTATTCTTCCAGGTGAGCACTGATACTTGGTGTTAGCCCTCCCTTGAATGTTTCCTCTCTCTCTAGCTGAGCTACAACACAGCACACTCATATCTGGAAAGCCAAGGCACAATCAGTCATCAAGTCCATATTGCCACATACCAGTGAGCACACTATTTTGGGACAGGTGTATTTGTCATAGCTGCCACCCACCATTTTTCTATTGCCGTCATACCTTATCATAAATAAGAAGGATAAATACAGAAAACAAAGGATTTCTAATGTAACCTGAGCATACCCAGCAAGGAAGAACTTAAAGGATGAGGCCTATGTGAAAGACATTCTGGTTCACTGAATTCAGAACTGCAGGAAAACACAGGAAATATTCTGTTCAAAGATTTACCAATTCCTCTTTTGAAGATACTTCAATCACTGCTCTCACTAGAGAGCTTCATTCCTCTGGTACTTAGAAACCTGCTTGTTATTTCTGTCATGTTTTTTTCCACATTAATTTCTATATCCCAGAAATTCAATGGCCTTTCCTCTAGTTAATTTTCTGAGATGTACTTAAGAAAATAATCATGTCTCCTCTTCACTGCTATGATGCAAATCATTGCTGTCAACACCAGTTTTTACATTAGTTGTGAAACTAACAGCTGTTCTCCCATTACACACAGGCACAAAATTGTCCCAGAGCAGAAAGCAAAGAACTTGTTGCACAAAAATTCAGCAGATTTAGCTCTTCTGACACCAGTAAAGAGGACAGTAAAGGCAAGTAGAAATCAAGCTTAATATGTGATGAACATCTGTGGAGTTAGGTCATAGCTGTGTTAAAACAATGCTGTTATTCATTACTTTGCAACACATTGTAGATGAATCATTAACTATCAACAAACTTGGGCACGTACAAAAATACCTGTAGGTTAGTTTTTAACTACAGCAACATGTATTTTAGCTATCACTAATGTGCATGAAGATATCACTAGTATCAGTGCCTTGTCTTCCTTCAGTCAAAACTTCAACTTCTGAGTTTTTAACGTTTTCACTTTTTCATCTAAACTTATAGACTTTGTCTTCTGAGAATTTGTCTTCAGCTTTTGAAACTGATTATTCAAAGTGTGAACTTGCAATTTATTGCTGCATATGGGTTGTACTACTCTGATTTCCCCATTCAAAAATAAGCATATCTGAAGGGCCCACATACCAAAACCACAGCATTACTGGGATACTGTTTTCCCTTACGGATGTGAAAACAAGCTGAGAGACCTGAGGTTGTACAGATCGGAGAAGAGAAGGCTTCAGGGAGGCATTATAGATTCCTTCCAGTACCTAAAGGGAACCTGAAAGAGAGCTGAGAGGGACTTTTCACAAGGGCATGTGTGATAGAACAAGGGGGATGGCTTTAAACTGAAAGGGAGAAAGTTTATATTGGATATAAGAAAGAAATTCTTTACTGTGAGGGTGGTGAGACACCAGAACAGGTTGCTCCTGAAAGTGTTCAAGGCCAGGTTGGATGTAAGCTGGTCTAGTGAAAGGCATCCCTGTCCATGGGAGGAGAGTTGGAACTAGATGTTCTTTAAGGTCACTTTCAGCCCAAACCTTCCTATGATTCTGTGATTCTACGTGTGTGAATGAATGACACTGAATGATATGAGTTACGTTTTACAGTACTGTACTCAGTGCATTAAAGCACGTTTCACATTGCCCAACAGGGCTTGCTGCCAACAGCATCATCTGGTTTAATACGGAAATGCAAAGAGGAGTTAAGGGCTAGGTAGAACACTAATACAAAGCCAATGTTTGTGAACCTAAGGGTTTCATTTCAAAAGCAAATGTGAAATTTCAGGAAGCCATGCAAGGTGCCAAACCCAGCAAATTCATACTGATACACACCTCTTTTTTACTGTACTCTCAAGTAGAGGAGTGTTCTTTCTCTGACTTCAGTTCTGGTAATGCTTATAATACAGAGAAAATACGTTTTCTCAGAGCAGTCTTGCTGTTTTCCCTGGCAGTATTTTAGCATGCAAAGCTAAGCAAGCACAACGAAATGTGAAGAACACAAACCTTCTTTTTAAAACTATCTTAGTTCTTCCTTGATTTATGGTTCTGTAAATTTCATGTATCCTCACTGGAGCTGAAATCAAACAGGTGGAAGTGAACAAAATAATAAAATCCACAATAAGAAATCAAAATACCTAAAACAGATGAAAATGTCAAATTTAATAAGTACAGTTTCTTCAACATATCCCAACCAACATAGATCCTGTACACAGCACCTCAGGCTGCAAACATAAAACTATTTATTTAACATTGCCATGAGAGACACCCTTTATTCTTCCTGACTGCTGTGCAAAGTCAACAGAAAATGGTGTCATCAAGAAATCCTTTTCTTCTTTCTTAATGGATCTCATAAGGAATCAAATCCATCTTGCATTGAAATCCTGGCCTGACTGAAAATTTTCAGCAAAGCTGACACTGACTTTAAGATGCAAATGACAATGCCTTGGTAGATGAGATTCAAAGTCTCCATGACAGTCAGTGACAGCTGCTTGGAAAGTGCAAAGCAAAGCATGTAAACAATAGGTCCTGCCCTGGCAAAGACCTTTAGTTTTTGGACAAATAAGTTCATGATTTCATTTATTTTACCTCACCTAGAAATTATCAATCCAAGTCCTCAGGTAAAACTAACCTAACATTTGATCTTCTTAGTCTGGAAGAAAAGTGTTGTATTCTTCAGAATTAGATACAGTAAATATTATGCCATTTTAATTCTGGACAATGGAGAGAAGAACAAATTTTGTTATTCCAGCAGAAATAGGACTTTCTGATTCATTCTTATCAGCAGTGAGGAAGTAAAGGCAATCTCTACCTGAGCATGCTTTATGGGAGAAGTGATTTCCTTCTCCAGCATTGAATGTTCCCTGAACCTAGAATCCTACATCCAAGAGAAGACTACAGGATGTCTCTTCAATGCTAAGAAATGTGTATTTGTTTCTGATGAAGGTTTTTAAGAAGTTTCTCTGATCTTCATATATGAATTTCAGCAGCCACTGAAGGTTTTCAAATTCATCTGTCTCCAAAACAGACAAAAGGAAAAGGATGTAGTTTTATTTTGTGTTATCTGACACTTTAAATAAACAGATATAGCCTGTCTATTGTTTGAATCATAAACTGTCTGTTAAGAGTGACCTTCACCATCCTGTATTGAGAAATTTACAGAGCATGCCACATAAATAAGGTACATTTTTTTCTGAATAAAAAGACTCTGTCATATCTTTTAGAATCCTTGTAGAATAGACACTATGATGTAATGCAAAAGCTTTCAAATTGCTGTGTTAGAGAAAAAAAGAATGATTGCATTAAAGGACATAATTTAAGAATTACATTTTTGCTTTCCTCCATTACTAGCAAAGAATCAAAACTGCAAAAATTCAAGTGCCAGGTCAGTTTAACGGTGTGACTACTACTTTTAGTTTTCATTTCCATGGAGAAATGTTCTAACCACAACCGGATATTACACCTGAAGACATACCAAATCATCATGCCTTCTCATTTACTCTATTGCCCATTAGCAATGTCAACAGTTAGCCTATCAGAACAGGCATGATACCAAGGATGGCAAACACAAGGGGAAGGTATATTTCTTTAAGGAGCCTGTGGCTAGTGTGGCAATTGCTAATAAACTTCTAGGAAGAGAGAGGAAGAAGGAATGAGTAGTAAGCTTGAAAATGGAAGAGGTTGACGTGAGATGAAAGAAGTTTGGTGAAGTGACATCTGGCAGTAGCTTCTAGCGAAGGAGAATGGGATCAAAAACACTAGATAAGTAAGGTTCAAACTTCCCTAAGCTATAGGCTTGGGGAATAGTTGCTGAAAGACATCCAGTGGAAAAGGACCTGGAGATGCTGCCCAACAGTGGCCAGCATGAGCCAGAAGGGTGTTCAAGTAGCCAAGAAGGCTAAGGGCATCCTGGCCTGTACCAGCAATAGTGTGGCCAGCAGGACCAGGGCCGTGATTGTCCCCCTGTACTCAGCACTGGTGAGGTCATGCCTCAAAACCTGTGTTCAGTTCTGGGCCCCTCACTGCAGGAAGGACATTGAGGTGCTGTTGCATGTCCAGAGAAGGGCAGAGAACCTACTGAAGGTTCTGGAGCATGAGTCTTATGAATAGCAGCTGAGGGAGCTGGGCATGTTTAGCCTGGAGAAAAGGAGGCTCAGGGGGAACTTTGTCGCTCTCTGCAACTTCCTGAAAGGAGGTTGGAGTGTGGTGAAGGTTTGTCTCTTCTCCGGGTAACAAGTGATAGGATGAGAGGAAATGGCCTCAAGTTACACCAGGTGAGGTTTTGATACTGGATAGTAGAAAAATTTCTTCACAGAAAGGATTGTGCATTGTTGGAACAAAATGCCATGCGGCGTCACCACCCCTGAAGTATTTAAAAGACATGTAGATGTGGTGCTTAAGGATATAGTTTAGTGGTGAACAGAGCAGTGCTGGGTTAATGCTGTCCGTGATGACCTTTTACAGCCTAAATGATTCTAAAAAGGCAAGAAAGTCCCTGTAAAATGAACAACTCTTTTTTTTTCTTTTTTTTTTTTTTCAGAAATATTTATTTACATATTAAACATTTTGCTGTCTTAGACTGTGGCTTCAGTAGTAGCAGCCGAAAAGTTTCTCAATCTTGGAAAAAGTTCTGAACTTAGGATCAGAAATAGATGATATAAACCCTGTTATGGAGGAAGACGGGGCCCATGATCAACATTTTCTACTCTTTGTTTCAGTTTACTGAAGCATTTTCTATTGCCTATTTTAGGACAAGATAAATCATTTCCTAGTTGTGCTTGTTTGTCATTATTCTCAATAGAAAAAACACACATGACCAGCTGACATTAGCAGACTATCTTGCTCACGAGCCTGTAGACACTAATGCAGCAATTGGACAGGGAGAAGTTCCCCATAAAGCTGATTCATACTCATCTGCCAACTCATGTGTCTGGCTCAGAAAGTAGAGAAGAATAAAAACATAGTTTGAAGAATAAGTATGGAGGAATAGTACAATAGCCAACAGGGACCCTCGGGAAAACTTTAACATTCTAGCAATTTCTGAGCTCATGTCTTGTAATGATCTCAGACACTGTCCATGAACCACTGAATCAAGGTTCTAGGAGAAGAGACTGAAGATGAACTGCTAAGAATAGAGGTGTGGCATCAAACCACACAGGGTCAAGGGGCAACCCTCTGTTGTGTTGCCGTAAGGTTTTCATGAATTTGTAGATTTTTATACTTCTAAGTAGTTTCTTGCATTCAGAGCAGCTAGCAACCTCTCACCCTGTGCTAGCTGTCTTAAGGGTCAGATAATAGCTGGAACACCATGCCTGGGAAACATGTACCAAA
>JAWWEE010000001.1:40809011-40828504 GCA_035221455.1 Xenops minutus | reverse complement strand
AGTAAAGAACTCTTCTCTACTTTACCCACATAAAGTTGTCTTGGAAAGTTTTTTCCCCCTCTCCTTAAGGCAACAGTTGCTTATTTCACTGAATAGTATAAAGGGTGAAGAAAGACATTCCCATATTGTTTTTGAAGTGGGCTCAACAAAACAGAGAATGTGAAGATTAGTAACCCAGTAGATCTGAGCTGAGGTCATGGTAATTTGTCATAAATGAGAAACTACATGCTTAGAGAGAAAATGGTAACTTCCAGTTCGTTGTTATAAATTTGACAAAAGGTAAAAGTTTTCATTATAACTAGCATTCCTAAATAGCTCCTTGGTTCTTCCTTTTGCTTGATATAAATCAGTAAGTGCCCAAAGACTAATTGCTGTTCATTGTGCAAAAGTATACCCAAAACCACATGTAAACATGGGTGCACATCTGAAGAATAAAACTAATAATGTGATTTTTTATGAAATGTTCTGTGAAGCAAAGAACACAAAGGTGTCTCTCTTCATTGTCTTTGAGTTCAGAAAAGTTCTTATGAGACACTGCACATAATTAAGCTTGTGCATCTTTGAACAAAAAACTCAATATAATTGGATCTCTGTGTTATCCAAAAGTTTCATTGTCAAGTCAGGAAGCACAGACATGCACTATGGATGATATGACAAATCACACTTGACAAACTGAGATTAGTCAAAGTAAACAGTTTTGAAGCAAACATAGTTTGCAACCGCATCTTCAATAAGACTGTGAAGAATGAGTGTATTCATTAGCAATCTAATGGTCAAACCTAAGTACACTGCAGGTCAGTACAGAGATCCTTTCCATAACAAGGTCATTTGGAACTCTCTAGTCTAGGCATGTTTCTGTAACTCTTGTCAAATCTAGAGCTGAGGAACTGGGCTGGAAAATTTGATTTGAGAATGTGACTGAGATTCACAGTGGGAAATTCAACCCAGAAATCTATTCTTTCAACTACAAGAGGTTAGCATCCTCAGTAAATGATGGTTAACATAAGAAGTTGTGGAACTTCTCAGGAGGGATTAGGGCTTTTCATGATTAGTTCTTAATTGGAGGAAGTGCTTGCTTTACTGTTTCATATAACACAGCTGCACATCTATTGAATTTTCTGGACTGAATTTTAATGAAGAATTCTTTGACATTTAATTTCTTTTTTGTTTTCTCCTTTCAAGTCTTTTAGGAAGAGTAGAAGATGAAAGGATTGTTATTCTTCTTCCACTAAATTTCAATTAAAATCCACTAAATTGGTGTGTCCTAATTTCTGTAGATTACATTCTTCTGGAGACAATCCAGAAAGCAGAGAATAAGATTGTTCTGGGTCTACTGAGTAAGGGGGCATTCAAACAAAAACACTTGTTTACCATGAAACACATTCAGCCATAGTAACTACATCCAGTACAAATGGTAAATGCAAATATTACAACATAAATTGCTATAGAACAGAAAGTGGGTCAGTACATCCAATACATTAAACTGCAGAGAGTACAAATTAGGGCCAACTGTCCAGACACAACTTAAAATTGTCCTTTTGTGTTGTGTCAGTCTTGTATTTACTGTCCTTCCCATTGGCTTAAGACAATTCCAGACGTACATCCTGCTAATGCACAGGGATGAGCCTGTAAGACCATAAGGAGTTAAGTATTCAAGCCATGTTTTGATGTAGCCTCCTAAAGTTTTGATATTCATATTATCTCATTTCAAAGAGAAGGAACTGGTTGTACAAACCTCAATTTCCCAGTCAAAATACCCCTTGTCCCAGTCATATCCCTTTAGAAAAATTATGTGCCTTCCTTTTAAAAACCCAAAGAATTTATTTGAAGGTACAGTTTTATTCCAAGAAAAAATGTCCAAATACCCAGGAATCAAATCCTACAAATATTTGCAATCAGGGGAGCTGCCTTAATAGTAAGATTACTGCATAAAGTGATCAGCACTATGTGTTTGGAGCAATATATATAATCTAAAGTCTCTCAGTAATATAAACTTATATTTGGACATCATATTACAAATAAACTGATTTGCTTCAATACTCAAACAAACAATTTTGTAAGTCTCCTGGTGTAATAGTCAAAGGAAATATTTCACCTGACTTGAAATGTTTCCCTTGCTTCTTCTCAAACTTTAGCTATGTGTAGCTTTAAAATATCATCAATAGCATGAAACTATTTTGTTTCAAAGTTGTAAAATAGATATTTGGGCAGGTCTGAAATTATTTAACGACTTTGGACTAAGCTCACAAGCTGTTGTATGCAACATGAACCTGCATTATTTTAGCAGATGAATAATTTCCCTGGAAAAGTTCAATCCACTCTATTTCTGTGGCTATTTGAAATGTGTTAGCAAAATGCACCCTCCTTTGTTACTGCACTACAGGCACATTTGTACAAGGTGTATATCCAGATATCACTGGGTGATAGTGACAAGGTACAATGGGAAAATTTGACTGGACAGAAGCAGCTTTTAGAGTTAATTATCACTCACTAGGTTCAAGTGGGTTTTTTCATCTTCCTTTAAGTACACTTACAACAACATTCTTTCTAAAATATTTGATCCATCTATTATCATGTTGCCATCTCCATAATAATCTTAGGCCAGGGAGTGAACTCCAAGTTATGCAAAATGTCAGTAAGTATAAGTCACTTACAGGAAGGTTGAATCACATCCATAGAGCCAGAGAAAGTTATGGAGGAAACCAGTTGTGAGAAGGAAGTTCTGTTAGAAGACACCGAGTGAAGAGTTCAGTTTTCCTTATTTGTTAAACTCGTGACTGTATTTATGATTAACCTTGCAACACAAGCCTGAAGAAATAATTTAACATGATTTTCCCTCAGCCAAAATACATACAAACCCTTTCACAGCCTGGGAGGCACCAAAACAAAGAAGGCAGGATCTTTGAGTCCCATGAGTGTTATGTCAGGCTCTGAGGGCTGCTGCATACTTTGTGGGACAGATCTTGATCTCATTGCCCTGGCTAAGATGCAGGACTGCAAATAGCCCTAGCCAAGTTAGCGTGAAAGGGTGGAGTAAGAAGCTGTTTGTTATCAGCAAGAGTGGGTGATACACATGAAGCAATGCTTGTAGTCCTTATTCAGACAAACCAGATGGAAAAAGAATATGCCTGCAGTAGATGGAGGGGCCTGAATTAGCTCCCAGGATTTGATCTAACTCCGGTGGGTTATTTTTGGTTGATTCAAGACAGCTGAGGCCCATATACGTCAAAGTCTATGGCTGAGTTGAAGAAATTAAAAAATGAACAAACAAGTGCATCAGCTTCAGACTGTACCAGCACAGTATTTTGGTCATCATTTTAAATGTCATGGTTTGACTTTGGAATAACCATTGATAAATGCTATATAAGGCGTTTAAATTTTATTTTCAAGACTAATCTTATATACTACAGCATCCTTGGCAGCATCAAAAGTAGAGTGGCCAGCAGGATGAGGGCAACAATTCTCCTGTTCCACTCTGCTCTCCTGAGAACCCATCTTTAGTGCTGCATCCAGATCTGGGGCTCCCCAGCATAAGAAGGATGTGGACCTGTTGGAATGAGTCCAGAAGAGGGCCATGAAAATGATCAGAGGACTGGACCACTTCTCCTACAAAGACAGGTTTCAGAGAGTTGGGCTTGTTCAACCTGGAGAACAGAGGGCTCTGGGGAGACCTAAATGACACCTTCCAGTATCTAAAGGGGACTACAAGAGAGATGGAAAGAGGACTTTTTATGAGGACACACAGTGATAGGACAAGGGACAATATTCATAAACTGAAAGGGGGGAGGTTTAGATTGGATATAAGGAAGAAATTCTTCATTATGAGGGTAGTGAAACACTGGAGCAGGTTGCCCAGAGAAGTGTTGTATGTCTCATTCCAGGAAGTGTTCAAGGCCAGGTTGGCTCTGAACAACCTGGTCTAGTGTAAGGTGTCTCTGCCTATGGCAGGTGGGCTGGAACTTCATGATCTTCAGGATCCCTTCCAACCCAAACCACTTTATGATTCTACAAGTACTTGGGACATAGCATTTTCTATAATTTCTATTTCATTACCTTCCATATCTTCTGACCCAAACACATGCCTGCTTTGGGGCAGATTGAGTTCCCTCCTGTACTCGCAGTGTCCTTCAACTCCCACCAACGCTCATTCTGAGCAACAATTCACATCCCAAAATAGTAATGTCTTTTTCAACAAGACAGCCTGACATGTGGGCTGGAGTGGCAAATGGGGTTTACTGTGTTCTCCAGCCTTGGTTAACAGCAGTTTCATTCATGGTTGCCCTCCTTGTTCATCTGTCGTTATTCAGAAAACAGAAAATAGAAATGGCAAAGCATATACTTGCTTTGAATTTTTATTTGAATTTTACTTTTTCCCCAAAATATCAATATTCTTAGGTTTCCTTTCAAACACTAGACATATGACCTCTTGTTTGGATTATCTAGTTCATGACATGAACAACTTCTGAACCTGCTGCATTCAAACAGCAATATCTGCTACAGGTTTATAGCCAGTTCTTCAGGGAGAGCTAGCAGTCATGCTCAATGTGTCAGAAAGATGATCAAATAAATGCAAGCTTTCTTTGGGTTTCATATCCCTGGCAAGTTGGATGCTCAGAAAGTCACAAAGATGAAGAATCTCAGTGCAGAATTTCTGATGTAAAGAAGCAGCAGTTCTCTCCCTCCTCTTGGTTTCATACGAATGTGACAGCTTGCTGTTTGCCATCCTTACACAGTGACTGCAGAACTAATACTAACTCCATTGTGTTAGAGATGTAGAATGGTAACACAGTAGAAAGGTGTTCTCTTTTGGTAATACCTAAAATGCTACACTCTGTTGAAAAATTAATTTAATAAATAAAAACTTAAGAAATAAAAAAACCTATTCAAAAATTGAATATGATTTGGGATTTCTGCAGTCGCATTGTGATTGCCATAGTCACACTTACATAGCCTCACATCTTTCGTAATCTTAAAGAAACATTAACCAATGCATGGCCCAAATATATTTGAACATTAACAGCAGTGAGAATAACCATGATGTCCCAGTGAGCACTATACAGTGTGTGTCTGTCAGCAGTTTGATACAGTCATGCCATCACCATGCTGCTATAACCAGTACAGCTCTCTGCTTGGGCATCTCTCATTCCCTGGTGCATTTCCTTCTCCCTGAACTATTTTCTTGGGAATCAACCTAAGCATCACTTCCTGGTCCTGCTTTGCAAAGGCACATGTTCCCTTTAGCTTAGAATAATTGAATATATGTTTTGACCCTCAAATTTGTTGGTCAAAAGAGAGATGATGACACTCTAACAGTATTTCCATTTATTTTGTCATTGTGAAAGCATAATATGATGACATAATTCAAAACATCCATAAAGTGACATAGATAGATCTTTTTGCAGAACTGGCTGAAGAATAAAATACCACTGCATGGAATTCAAAAGTCAGAACTCTTTTGCTCAGTTAGCTAGTGTAATGCTATTATTATCATCCAAGTAAGCAAAATAAATCTGACTGACAATTTTGCTTCTACAGAAAGAATAGCAAGAAATACAGATGCTGAACATTTTTGGTGGGGAAAAGTTTTTGAATTCTTTTTTAAAGACTACTTACTGAAGCCACATAGTCAGCCAAAATCCATCCTGTATCAGCCTTCATTGCACAGAGTAATTAGACCATTAGGCGATGCTATTTTAGAATACTCTGTCTTACAGTCACTACAGAACAGGAGCAGGATTTCAAGGCATGTGGTCAAACACCTTTTTTTTTGTTTGGGTTTTTGATGTTTTGGGGTTTTTTTTCCCTGTTAAGCAGAGTATAATCTTTTCTCTGTGTTATGGGCAGACTTTGACCCGTGGTCCATATCTTTCTCACCTTGATTTTTGATTGTAATGCACCATTACCTTCAGACCAACAAATTCATGTTAAAAGAAAAGGTAAAGAAGATATTCTGTATCATTCTGTTTAAACAATACCTAAAGGTAGATTACAGTAACTCTTCAGGATGTGATGAAGGAGAGAAAACACTTGCAGCTTCCTTGTGCCTGCAGACAATTCTCCACACACAAAAGGAAATCCCTGTGTCAACTGATTTGGATGTACTTAGTACTGCTTGTATGAGGCTATAAACAAAGCAGAACTTCCTAGACTGGAGAATAAAATACTTGTATATCAATTTGGACATTTTTTGAACTTTTCTTATATAAAATGATACAGATGAATAGGAAGAGTTGACAAATAGTTAAAATATCACTAAGGAATTCAAAGGATGTGACATCTCTGTAGTCTGTGTAAGTGAAGACACCAATATCAAAATAATAGTTTCTAAAGGTGTTTGATTGTCCTGTGTTGGTGGTTTGTTTTTTCTCTTTGGCTGTTTGGGGGTTTGGAGGGGATGGGTTGGTGTTTATTTTTGTTTGTTTGTTTGTTTTTGTTGGTTTTTGTTTTCTTTTTCATAAATCAACGGCCCAAAAGCAATTTTGAAGGTTTTCTTCTAAGAGAAGCGATGAGGATCTTCCTTCTATGTCACCTTCTCATGCAAGCATTGCTGTGGAAGGACAACTTGTTTCAGTCTTAACACATACAGGGGATTTAAAAGAAAGTCAAATTAACAGGGAAGAAAAATACTAGGGTTATTATCCTCTGGGCTTCAAATTACAGTAGTTTCTGGTTGAACTGTTTGCCTGAGTACAAGAACTGCCAGCTAAAACCCAATATGCATTTTGCTACAAGAGAACTTTTTTTCCATTTGATGGATGTCCTATCTGCTAGCATATGTATAAGGAAAAGTGTGAAAGTCCAAAACCACTTGTGTGCAGTAGATAACAAACCTGCCACTCAGCAGGCAGGTTTGCATTGACCTTCAGTCAAAACTGGGGGTTTCCCACCAGGAATCTTATATTGTGATCCATGCCAAAAGGTTGAAGGTCAGTTTAAAAGAATCCTTTTAGAAAGAGTTTTGACTATTTCCTCCTACTTCCTTGCTCAGGTGGAAAGCAGATTTATCTGCATGGAAGGTTTAGGGTTATTGAACATTTTCTCAGCAGTTGTCATTCATTAGCTCCTTTCAGCTCCCCATCCATAGTGCTGCTGCACCCAAACAAAACTATATATTTCCTGTGTAGTACTCACTACTGAAACATACTCACTCCTCTGTCAAATCCTTTTCTATATGTGTACCTGATTTCAGGCCAAATTTGACTTTCTCCAAGGAGATGACTGCAGGGCCAGTACCATTGGAAACTGCAGTCAAAGGCATAACAGGATCCAAGGAGAAAACTTAAATAAACTCTTTGCCTTGTGCTATGAATAAATTCAAAATAAATTGTCACAGCTGTATCTTCTGGTATAAAGATCCTAAGTCCTACGTGTTCAGTTTACTATAATGTATCACAAAATGCAAAAATTATTCTCATGTCAAAACACCATCAGTTTCTTATGAAACCTAAACTATACTTCCAAATCTGATATTAAGCCTAATGTACTTTTTCCTTTGATTAGCATGTGATCTGTTCAGTGGGTTAGGATAGCTCATGAACTTGACCGTTTTCTTGGACATCTTCATGATATAGAACTTTTTCAGCTCAGAGGAATTCTATGCTTTCTATTCTGCCCTTGGGCAGGATGCAGCCCTTGTATGGCAAGTTGCACCAAAATGCTCCCTACATGTATGGCTAACCTTCCCTCCTCCTCTTTAATACATCATAGCATTAAAGCATTTATTCTAGTCTAAAATTGGATTAATAATTTGTTGAGGCCTGGAGGGAATAGGTAAATGGAATATGTGAGTCTCCTTTAGGAATATTAGTTCTCATTCAAAAAAAAATCATAAAAGTACTCTTGTCTGGTGAGAAAAACTTACATGTCCTCTGGAAAATTAGCTCAAGAAGAGCATCTTTCACTGCAGAACATTCTGGAATGAATCCAAATATTTTTGGTACATATGAAACATATTAAAAAAAATCAAAATAAAAAAAAGGAATAATTTATATACAGTTATTTTTGCTTCAGCAAGGAAGAAAAAAAATTCCATTGTTATGATTACTTGCACAATTACCTCAATGAAAACCTTTTGATTAAGTTCACAGTCCTCTTGACAATATTACTTCCTTCTATTCCTTCTACTTCTTCTTTACTTACGAATATTTACTGTATAGTTTTGGGAAAGGATAGTTCAATAAACTAAAATAAGCAATATGTCACTGCTACAAGTTAAATTAAAAAAATTATATGTGAGCTCTGGACTACTCTTTTTTATTTTTAAGGAAATTCAGTGTTTTGCCAGTGGGTTTTCATTCCTGTTTCAGTTTTTCACACCTCTCGGAACCGACCTTGTAGGCCCTCTGTGCATGAACCCTTTCAGCAAGCCCCCCAGCACTTCAGGAGTCTCTTTACACTGCATAAACATTCTCAGCAACATGTGAATGAAGAATATAAACTAAAGAGTCCATTTAGTTTTATGCAGAGTTTTAAGATAAGAAAAAAAAATATTATATTACGATTCCTTCAACGATTTGCAAATAAGTAATAGCATGGGGACAGTTACAGACCACTTATTTGAATCTGCTGTTTCCATGAGATTTTGATCCAGTTCTCTTAAGCAAAAATAGATATACACATTTTCATTGTTCTGATGAAATGCACAAAGTATTTCAAAGAAATACAGTAAGTTTCCTCTGGGATTAGCAGAAAATGCAGGCTTTGAAAGAGGAGTTGGTTGGCAAATGTAATGCTGAGCAAAAAGAAGAGGTGTAAATGTAATTTTCTTTTACATGTATTCTTCACTTTACCGAATACCCTAAATGGCTCCATCAGTCAGGTATCAATACCACCTGTAAATTATTTCTGTTCTGCTTGAAACAAAATTATGCTTGTTTTACAATGTCAGTAGAGTCATAAAATGACAGGCAAAGACTCCTGAGGCTACTAACATGCTGCAACCATTACTACAGAGCACAGAGAAGGAAAAACAGATGTTCCTTGGCCATTTACATTGACATCATATTGGTCTGTGGTCCAGAAAATCAATACAGTCTGTGGTTCAGCACACCCACTATTTCCTTAATCTCAACAATGTTCATAGTCTTGCACACAATTCATAGGAACTAGGAGCAAGTAAAATTCAATAAAGGCTTTATATATATATATATGTATATATTTATATATATATATATATATATATATTTCATTTATCTTTTTTTCTGACTCTCAAAGACATGCAAAAAAACCTAAAAATAGGAAAAAGTCCTGCCTGGATGTTAGTGTCCAGAAGTATCAAAAGGACACTGCCAGCCTGCAGTTGCTGATCTGAATACTGAGCACTCCTTTGCATGCATGCAACTTTGAGCACGTGTACTTCACACAAGACCTTTCATTATATTTCCACCTGTTGTACTGCAAGCAAATGAAACATAAAAAGCATATTTGGTCAAACAAGATGGCACCTGAAAAATCACTCATTTTCTAAATGAGATCTAAAACTGAAACACTGGAATTCTGGTTATCCTGATTCTGTTATTCTAAAACCCAACTGGCACTTAGGACTGTAGCTCCAGTTTTCCAGGGACAGTGGTAGATAAATGAGTGATGTGTTTTACCCTGCTATTCTTAAAAGTTTACTGTAATGGAGATTCTGAAGCCTCACCAAGCAATCTGCTGCAACCTCAACTATCTTGGTGTTAGAGTATTTGTCCTACTTGCTTATCCAAATCTATTCACAGCAAACACTTTCTTTCCCTTTGCCACTATAGCCTGTGTAGCTGTGGAGTGGTATCATGTCTTTCTTCAACCTTCTCTTCTCTAGAACTAGCAAGCCCATTGTCTTGATCCTTTCCACACAAGTTATGATTAAAATAACATTCCTGTGGCTCACCTCTCTGCCCCCTTTGGCCAGTACTAACCTTTCTAGGTGCATGGTGCACAAAATTGTATGCAAAACTCTCCTCAGAAGCATACCTATTGGGGCAGAACAGTGATTTAATTTATTTCACTTCCGGGATAGTGTTTGCCTTTTTAAAAAGAACAAGCCGCTTTTCTTTACTCTCATTCAACTTGTAATCAACTATTAACCAGTTACTCATCCTGCATGGTAATGTGCAATGTTTAACCACAACTCAGCACATCTTTCACTGGGTCTTGGAAGTTGAACGATAAGTTTCCAACTTAAATATGTATCACTGATTTAATGTGCATTTGCAGATTCTTGAAATCTTCACTGCATCTATCAACAATACCTGTACTTCACATGAAATGAGTCATAAAAAAAATCTTTACTTGTTTTTGTTTCCTAACTCTAGTATTTCAAAAAACATTTATAATTGTTTATTCATGTCTATGAGTCCTTATGTTTCATATTAATTCTTTATCTTTACCTGTCCACCACAAGGAACCAGTATGTCCTTATGTCTGTTCCAAAGAGGGACTTAATATGCAATAACTTACTTGGCAAAGCCTCAACAAAACAGATGCCATCCTCCATGGCTTTTAGCTTCCCTTGGGTTATCCTCTGCAGTATGCCAATGTCAAAACTCGGTTCTCTGTTCTCTGCTCCATATAGAACAATAAGCTGAGGAGCCCAAGTTCATTGAGTTCTCATCACTTTGAATGAGGCACTAATGCAAATCATTCTCATTTTTAATAAAGTGGCCAAACAGAACTTAGCTAGGTCTGTTTTATTTAGATCTGGTAGCACAGATAGGTCTAGTATCTCACCTGGTCATTTTAAGCATTTTCCATAGCACTAACAACAGGAATTTAGTATCATACAAGACACATATTTAAATTTAAATACAGAACACCAAACTAAGCCAAAGCACTGAGGGAGGGAATGAGTGGTACTATACAGACTTTTTATCAACCTTATTACTCAGTTTCTAGAGACAAAGCAATGTACTTCTGCTGATAGAAGATAATGTCTGTCCATGCAAGCTCCTTCATGCAGGGCCCCCATGGCTGGTATCTTTGGCTCACTCCTAAACATACTGGCTAATTATTGCACTGGGCCAAACATTACCCCTTCTGGAACTAACTTAATAAGCATTAACAAAACCAATCATGCACTCTGCTTATCTTATTTTAGCCATATACACCCTCCAGCCACCTGCTGAACCACTCCTTGACTGAGGCTCATACCTGTGCTCTGGTCATCAGTAACTGAGACACACAGTGGGGATTGTACAGGATAATGTGATCCCTGTGGAGAAAGTAAACATTGCCAGTATTTATCACACCTGCTAGGTTTTGATAGCCTTGGTTTCAAGGCCATATTGCTACATTCCATGTTGACAATGTTACTCAATTTGCTAAAATTGCATCTCTTGTGTATTCTTGCTTTGTGATCTCTTCCCTCTTTATGGAGAGTTCAAAGGGCTTAGTCACTTCCACCAAACTTCCACACACCTCACATGACCCCAGTAGCTATTTTTGAGGACATATTTCCTCTTACTACAGCAATCATAGGTTCATTTATGGCTATAAAATTGGATGAAATAGTACTTGATCTTCTCAAACACATCAGAAATCAATATATAGTATGATTTCCACTTCTGTGGTTGCTCTTTTAAAGGGAATTGAGTCCACCTTCACCTGTGTAACTTTAGCTCTCTGCAGCTGAGAATGCCAGTGTGAAAGTTGAAAGACTAAGGCAAGAGAGTGTGAGAGGAGAAAAAACAATCCAAAAACTGAAGGAACCAGATTGCTATAGTTGGCCTTTTACTCAAGTGATTAGTAGGGTGAGAATTAAAAAAAAAAATAAATCCTGCAGAAGACTTTTGATAGGAAAAGGATTTCTGATACACTGTGCTGCCTGGAAAAATGAGATTCTAAGCAAGATTTCAGCATGTTGTCTAGATCTGAGACAACCTTGGGCTGAATGGACTGTATTATGGCAGAAGATGGTGTAGCACTACCAGCTAAAAAAGAAGGAGAGGTTTGATTAGTTCTCTCTCCTTGATGCCACTTCTCCCACTCAGAGAAGGCTCAGGAGAAGTGCCACAATCCAATGAGCCCTTTTTAGAGAAAATGGAGGCATGCAGAAGGGCCAAATGTGATAGCATCTCAGGTAAAGATAGAGTTTGGTATATACATGTATATATTTTTAGGCCATGCTTTCTTTCTTTCCTGCTTTCTAGTGCACTCTCTCTTCCACTTGTTATAAAATTCTTGCATGTCACCTCTGTCAGAACAGTAATAGCTTCAGATGTCTTATTTTCTGTTACAGCTGTTTCATACCAGCTATCTACTATTGTAGGATTCTCCTCTTTCAGTCCCACAGGGATATACTCTATTATCATTAAAAGCTAATGTAACTTCTATTGGTTTTTCCATGCTGCATGGAAGAAATCCAGCTGTTGGGAAGAGCATGGAAGCTGTGAAGCAGATGATTAAAGTTCTAGTTCATATTAGACCACCTCTAAGTACATCACAGTCTGCAGCTATTACTGATCTAGCCCAGCTAAGCTCTGTGAATTTCTTCTCCATCCTCACCCACTCTAGAGCATAGTAATGGTGCTATAACTGTGTTAATTGTGCTCTGTTTGTAAGATAAACATAATTTGAGAATAAATAGTTATAAATATCCAGACTGTTGTATTTAAAAAAAAAAACTAACAACAACCAAAAAAAACAACTAAGAATCCTGAAAAATGCAACAGTTTTGTTCCTATGTTACCACAAGGCTGAAATTATGCTCCCTGTCAAACTAGAGCAGAGTGGTTTTGAGAATGCAGGTCTCTCAGATCCTGCTTCTACAAATCCAGAAACTTTTTCTGATTATCAAGTCATATCATTCATGCATTCAAGAGCACCTTTAGCTGCTTGAGAGATGCAACTGATAGCTAGTTACTGACCTTAGTCTGAAACTTCTCCCACCCTTGACATTGAAATGAAAGCTGAATTATATTTTCTTTGGTAATGTTCTAAGTATGTTAGTGGCAGCAGTGTACAGATGCCTAGCACAGATGAAGTAAGCTAACCACAAAAAAAGTTATACCGTAGTGTCACTGTGTGATGGTGGCTAGAAAAATGCTGAAAAAGATACACACTCATATTCAAGTGGATTGTCTTCCCAGTTCACTGAGGAAGTGAGGATAGCTTCCTGATCTCTGCAAGGATGCTGACATCCCATGATGGCTCAACCAAATGAGGCCTCCACACAGTTTGATGGTAAGTCAGTAAAGTCGCATGAGGTTGCATCCTTAAAGAGGAAACTTTCAGAAAGTGGTTTCAAGCAAATTCATTATTCAGAAACATTTCTTTCCACAATTAACCACAAAATTTTTCACATTAAGTGTAGGCACATTCAAATCTTTTCTCTCAACAACTTCTTCTCCTATGTATTTCCAATCATTAAACTCTCATTGTTCAAGTAGCATAATATTCCCTCAGCAGCTTAATGTATTCATTTACTGCTTGTTCACCACATAAGAAGTGCATTGTCATCCTGAAGTATCCTCATGTCACACTTTATTCTATTCATAGCATTAGTCTCTACCCATTTCACTTACCCTTATGTAGAGTCCCAAACAATAGAGCATCTTTCTATGTTCTTCCATTACACTTAGTTTGCAAGTTAATATTGTGGTACTATGTAATTACGGGTTGAACAGCCTGCTAGCATGGTTACACTCTATTAAAAAATCAGTAAATAATCATGTCTTCTGATCTCTCATGTTTCTCTTCAGTTTAAGTTCATATTACAAGACTGAATTGCAAAGAAATAAGGCCTACATAGATTCACAAAAATAACATGTAGAGCTAAAAGAATCATGGGAAATGTCTTACTGCAACAGTCAAATTCTGTAGAGGTATAAAAGATGTTATAAATTGTAGAACAGGCCAGCTATGCGTCAGGTCCAACAGAGAAAACTGTCAATCACCATAAAACCAGTTGATCTAACATTAATCCAAATTTGCACCTTAAAGACCTCTACTACAAGCACATGAACTTTTATTTCATGCAACAATGTCCACAGATTTGTCTTGGTGGGCAGCTACAGAGTTGTTTTATGATCAGCTCCAGTTTTTGGTTGGGCACATATGGTTTAGGGTTTTTTAAAAGCCTAGGGACAGGTATAGTAAACCAGGACAGAGTTCCCCAGAAGCCCACTCCTGCTCACATACTCTTGCAATTAATGTAACTTCCCTCAGTGGTTTAGGCCAGATGTCCTAACTAAAAGTAAAACAGTAAGAAGGTTTTATTTCTTCACAAGGAACTATGATAATAAGGCAAGGAATTGTCTGTTAATTCTACAAATACTGGTGTCACCAAGAGCATGATGCAATTGTTCTTTAAACATCTGGCACTATTGTCTATATTAAGTGGAGGAAAAGACATCCCTCCTTGACAAAAACATTCCCATTATTGAAGTGACTACTTTTATTCTCAGGATTTGGGAAGCTGCCATAATCCACAGTGCAATAAGTATAACAGACAATACAGGCTTATGTTCTGCTGTGATCTAGACAGGGAGCATATCCCTATGACAACACTGCTGCTTTCACTGTACACAAGAGATGAATTTCAACTAATTGTAAACTACAGAAAAACAGTTGTACTGGAACAGTGTAAAATATACTGGGTTATCTTTTTACCTCCTTGTCATGGTACAGTCATGGATCTGTTACTAGTGTCATGGAGTCAAGCTCCTTCCACCCTCTGCAGAGCAATAATTGACATCTACTTTCAGAGCAAGCCATAGTAATGGCAGGCTGGAGCAAATTAATTCTTACTTCAAAGGTGTTTTTTATTTATAGGGAGAAAACCAGAAAGAAAAGAAAAACAAATAAAGAAACACAAACATCCACCTCCCACTGCCAAAAAAAAAAAAAAAAAAAAGGAAGCAAGTAGATTAGATTCCTCCTTCTATAAAAATTTAAACTTGTATTATGCAAAAATCCAAGCTTGATTTACAGTAAACTTTTGGGACTCAGTATAAGGACTGGAGCGAGTCTTCCTTCGATGTGCAATCTGTTGTTACACATTAATGTAATGGATCATGAAGGATTAAAATATACAAAAGCCTATTGTTTCTGAACTGTGATAAACCCTAGTCACCTGACAGCAACAATTGCCTCTGGAGAAAATATAATGATGTCAAGTAGATTTTAAAGGGCCAAGGTGCTGGGTGTGCCTCCAGGAGTGTTCCACTCCAGACCAGGTGTGTGTTTCCAAAACCAGTTTCCTAACCATCTGCACCTGAATTCACACCAGGATTACCAGGGCGTGAGCCAAATGTGTCCCTTTCAGATGGTGCTGAGCAAAAAGGGCACCCTTCCACTGACAGATACTCAGTCTGCTGGACCAGATCTGGAGTATCCCACTCCCACTTGCGTGCCTGGGCCACAGCACTCACTATTTCACCCTCCACAGCCACTTAACTCCTTAATATAGACATAGACATTGGTTAAAGAGTTACTCAAATGTGGATTGGTTAAGCAACCACTCAGGCTAGTGAGCAGCTGTGTGAATAATTATTCTAAAGTTAGCAAGGCTTCTTTGTGACTCACTCAACACCATGCAACTATAAGCACTCCTTATTTGGTTGTGCAGTTTTTAATGCTCGTGCTGTTTTTTAGTGATGACAAAGTCAAACTCCACCATGTTGGAAAACTCAGTGTAATTTGCTTTGTGGAAAGCAGAGTCTGCAGCTCTGCTCAAGGAAGGAAATATTTGGTGAAAGAAGAACTCAATGGTATAACTGAGTTTACAGTGAAGTGAACTTATTATCTTTATACTCAGTTACTGGAAGTCAAACAAAGTAGTTGAAAAGGACCCATCCCATACCTGGAGGACCTGTCTGAGCAGCAGACAGCTTCCAGCCATGAATCAGTGCCAGGAATCAGGAATCATTTGAATAGAGTCAATAACATGATCAAACCTGACAACTTTCAGTGGTGGGAAATGGTGTGAAAATTTTTTTACCTATGCGTTAACATATGGCTGGTTTTAGTCTTTTGCAATCCTCCCAGATGAATCTCAGCTGCCTCTATTACACATGAGGTAATTTAAGCTTCTGCATTGGTCTTATGTTGACTACATTCAAATTTAATCTCACACCTTCTGTACTAGAGCATAAAACCCTGGAGGTAAGTCTGTAATTCCTCTGGAATTACTTTACTGCATATCAGTTTACAAAGAAGTCTTGTATCAACTATCTGGTATTTCAGGGCTGTTTAATTTTTGTATAGAAGTAGAACTTTACAAATTAGGCTAAATGCAAAATTTTGGTTGATCTCATTTATATTCCCAGAACTTTTCCCAAATACTTATACAAGCCCATGAAGCTCAGCACTGGTAAAGTTCTGCTGTGTCTATCCTGTCTTTCAAACCCTGGTTTCCATGATCACCAAAGCCCAAACTCACTGCGCTGCCCCAGCATTTATGGATATGTGCATATCATCAGGATTGGTCAAGAAGAGCTTCAGACATTGACTGCTTCTTGGTTTGGGCTACAGTCAGTGTGGACAGATCAAGTCCAGCATGCCCCCTATGCTGTCACGGCTACTCTGTCTGTCCTTGCAACACCACTACCTGATCACCCTGTTTTCGGTGGGACTCTGCTGCTTATCACAAAGATTTCCTGCAGGTTTACAAGCAGTCTGAGTTTGTCTCAGTGCAACTGCTGAGTAAAAGACTTCCTACATTAAATGATATGGTTTGTCAAGACAAGATGTATGCAGTGCTTTGGATTACATCTTATTTCAGTCATTTAAAGACAGCATTGAGACAGATTTACAAATGGATGTGGACAGCCAGCTACAAAGAGTGAATTCACAAATGGAAGCTGACTATGGAGGTTATGTCACTTTTTCTGCCCAGTCAGGTTTTGATCTTCACTGCAGTGAAATGAAGCTGACTGATCTCCTGCCCTTTTCCCTTCCTCATGTCTTGCACGTATGCTTCTGGAGGACAGAAAGACTGCATACAACTAAAGGTGATATCTATGGCTTCAATTTAAATTCAATAAAGCCAAATTATTACATAGAAATTTTTTAGAGATCCATATGTGTATCTCCATAGCTGGAGGAAAGAGAGACTCCAGATCACGGACCAAAGAAACAGAAAAATTAAAGAATTGAGGGTGCCAGGAATCACACAGGTAGGTCATATTTACAGGAAAGCTGTTTTTCTTGTGGTTTATTGCTCAAGATTATTATGGTAAAAACTTATCTCTATATTTGCATCTTTTTTCCCACATGATGTCCTAATTAAACTGTTCTAATGCAAAGTCATTAAACACAAAAGAATTTTAGACACTGTGAGAAAATGTTAAATCCACAAGTTGAGATGTGTTAAGTTTGATTGCTTAATTATTAGTGAATTAGATGTGCTAGTTGTCATTGCATTGTTTGTGCTGAACCTGAACATCTAATCCCTTCCTCGGGCCTTTCCTTCCCTAAAGCAGTGGAACGTGAAGTAGATCTGTCTGAAAAGCAGCTCAACGCACCTGGATCCAGACAAACAGGAGGGAAGAACTGGCTTGCCTCTCTCCAGGGACAGGCTGACGCACTGCTGAGAAGTCCTGGCAGGACCTCAGTGCCCGGGAAGAGGTGACTGGAGGTTTTCACAATCAGACAGTCTGCAAAAGTGATACATGTACCACAGGTGGCAAGGTACTCTTTCGAAGAGAGCCCCGCAGGGGAAAAACCTATGGAAATGGAGTGCAGAAGGTGTGGAGATGTTCTTCCCTCCACAGTCAAGTACCCAACCAAGAAAAATGGCCTGTAACTACCATGAGGGGACTTCAAATTTCTATTACTCAAAGGTCATCTGGCATCCAAAAGGAGTGTGCCATGAAAAGCTGAGAAAAGAAGGATGAAAGTTCATTTTGTGGAAAAATACCAGGAAGGTTTTGAACGAGACGGTGCCTCACTGCACTTAGCCTCAGAAATTGCAATGTAAAAGTACATTTTACTCTGTAAAAATATTTGCCATGTTTGAATTTTATTTTTTGTTAGTCAAATAGAATAACCAAATAACATAACAAAACAAATCATGTGTTCTCCAGACCATAGAAAAACGGGTCAATCCAGTTTGGTAGGACTTTAAATACAATATTACATAATTCACAAGTGACCCAAACAAAACATTTCTCAGGAATTTTTGGACATTCTTTTTTGCTTGATATTCACTGTAGCAGGTAGATGACAGCCAGCAGCTAATCGCCCACATAGCCACTTACTCACTCCCCATGTGCAGGGGGACAAATGAGATATTAGGAAGTGCAGAAGAGAGAAAACTCATGTGTAAAGATACAGGCAGTTTAATAAGTGAAAGGCAGGGTTTGGAGGTGAAGAAAGTGATGCACAGGCTCACCATCTGCTCATCAGATTAACGTCCAGCCAGTCTCCCATCCATGACTAACTTGGAAGACAACCATTACTCCAACTTCTTCTTCTGCTAGCCTAGTTTTATTGTTGAGCATGACATTATTATCATATAGAATATCCCCTTGGAGAATCCAGGTTAGTTGTACTCGATGTGTCTCTTCACGGACTCTTTCCCACCCAGTCTCTCCCATACACTGTGAGAGCAGAGTGTGAACAGAGAAAGTCTTGACATTTTGCAAACACCATTCACTAATACCCAAAGCCCAGATGCGTTATCAAAAACTGGTTATGCAACAATTCAAAATGCAGACTGCCTTGAATAAATACTATCCCAGATCAACTCTTAACATTCATGAAAATATTTGAGCAGCATTTGAGTTTCATTAACCCTGTTGGCTGCATCCAGATTGAGCAGAATGCAGCTGAGTCGTCTATCCAAGCCAAATTACGAAGAACAGCAATCATTCACCACTGAATCATTGTTTTACTTCACTTTTTCATCCCACTCATGTCTAAAGGAGACTCTGGTCTTACTTTCTATATATGTATTTTTCTCTAGAACTCAAAAGCCCTGATGCCCATCAATGAATTCCACATAGGACATAGTTTCATGAAACTTCATGAAACTTCATCCTTGTTCAAAGTAGGGTTAGTCTGCTAAGAAAATGTCACAGTGTAAACTTTCCAGTGGCAATACTGTGAGTATTTTTAACATAATTTTAGACCATGGAACACTTTTATCATCACCATGAGGCTACAGCAACTTCTATCCTTAAGCTTCTTTAACGGTGTTTCTTCTGACCTCCTTGAACTTTCTCTACACCTGCCGTATTCTTCGACAGAGGCACAGGTTCTCTGCTGAATACAAATTATATGACTACAAATTATCTTTCCTGGCCCACAATGGCTTTTATCACTTCAGATCAAGACAAAGAAATAAAGTATACAAAATTCACATAGTTAACATAACCATCTGTTCCTTTATGATATTGATCTTATTAGAATTAGATTGATTATTGCTGATTTTGAGCCCAAAGAACTGAAAATTCTTTTCACTGCCTAATGTTCACCAAAATCCTCTCTCTCTCTTTTTTTTTTCTTTTTTTTTTTTTTTGGGGGGGGGGGGGGGTGGGGGGGGGAAAAACCAGACTCCAAAAACTTCCAGC
>JAWWEE010000001.1:40747290-40809001 GCA_035221455.1 Xenops minutus | reverse complement strand
CCCCCCCCCCCCCCCCCAAAGACCAGACTCGACAAGCTTCCAGCAGAGAATTAAATGGAACATGGTGTATGTCCTTTTTGATCAAGATCTTGTGTTTAAGCTCTCATTCTCAGTTTTGCCTGAGGCCCAATTAAAAGCAAATGTGACTTGCTCAACAGTCCATTAACTGTAATGGAGCTCTGAAGCCTTCCTCTTCTGTATGAGGAAATAATCACGACCACACACTGGAGTCATGAAGTTCAAAGTGGTTTAAACACATCCTCATCTCCTGCCACCTAGACACTGGTTCAGATCCAACTTTACTACCACAGTCAGACATAAAGTCATCTGTTGAGAAAGAAAAAGATGAACCTGGTTCTAACATAAAAAATGGGGGAGGGAAGGGAGGGTGGATGTGTGTATTTCATCAAGCTTTACAATTTGGACATGAATATTTTTCCTGTAAGCCTACCAAATGTACAGAAATGATCACGTGTGCTTATCTGGGCTGTTTTCAATATCAGGTGGCAGCATCATTCCTTTAGCAACTGTTTCAGACATTGCTGTGTACTGTATTCCTCTCCTGCATAATTCAGCAGTGTTTTGGTATAGATCATCTTTCTCATCACATCAGTCAGAAGTACAGTGGACATAAGCTAGTAATCCACAAACTCTTCCATGCATGTTTATCTATGCCCATATGAGCTGTCCTAGTGTGAGAAGTACTAATGGTATTTTCCTATTTATGTGCTTCTCCATTCAGATTAGAGCTAATATGGCCACAAAACTGAGTACCCTGAAATAAAAATCACAAACCAGCCTGTGGACCAGTGTTTCCAGGCCTCAAAAACTATCAAGTAGAGTTTAGTGGAGTGAAGATGAGACCAGTGTTGGTACCTGGAGGCCAGGGAGGTTGTGGCTACCCTGTTCACCTTTGGTTTTCTCTGCCAGTGATTCACGGACTTCTATCAGATTGCACTGGTACAACTGGAGGTTGAAGATAACTCACCTTTGCTAGGGTAAACCCCTCCTTTTCCTGAGAGTTGTTGCCCATTCTTGTTAGCTAATTTTTATGCCCAGTTTTCTCATGCAAAGAGGCTCTTCTGAAAGGCCATCTTGTTTGGAAGGAAAGGGACACAGGTGTCCCATGGCCTCCTATTTCTAGAGAGCACATTTAAAGGGCTCTCTTCTGATCTCTGTAAAAACTGCAGAAGCCTCTTAAAGTTTACTGAACTGGGCAGTGTTGTGCAGGCTCCCAAAGAAATGGTAATAGTTTCAGTGAGACAGCGCTCACATCCATCTCAGCTCTGCTTCTACACCAACTGATACAGGCAGCCAGCCAAAGGGCTGTTGCAAAATACCTTTTTATATAAGGAACATGGGAGAAGCACAGTAAGAAGTGATTACACAGTAACTGTACTGATAAAGTTACAGAAAGTGAACTTCCCCGTGACCTTGTGGTTTCACTACTGGAATAATATGAAAAGAGAGAGACAAAGCTGGCTTCTAGCTGTGATGTGACATCAACAGGGAAGTTGCAGGAAAGATTTGTTTAATGTGCTTCTTAGAACAGTGATGACATTACATCAACACCACCAAAAAGTGAGTCACATATGTAACTGCCGCTTGGACCTATCAGGATCTATATAAGCATTTTTAGCTGTGGACTTGGGAGACAGAAGGTCAGACCCTTTGTGCTGCAGCAAGGCTCCTTAGCAAGCTGGGCACCATGCAGTACCTCCTACTTTGTGCTGCTGTCCTCCTACCTCAGAGTCTTGCTTTTCCAGTACACCTGAACATAGAATCATGGGGCAACGTAAACCTGGAGACAGTAAAGGTATGTTATCAGCGGAAAATGTAACTGCATGATGAATAATCTTATTTTGATTCAGCTTCTACATTTCTTTTCCTATCTGTTTATATTGTCCTTATCTTAAATTACCACAACAGCTTTTGCAGAGGTGACAAAGAACAATTTAAACTTGTTGACTAGTTTAGACAACCTAAGTCCAACTTACAAAACAGACCAAGTTCCAATTGGTAAATAAAGGGGAGCATGTAATTTTTAAAACATCCCAAAAATGTTAGGTAGACTGTGTTGGAAGGTTGTGGATTTAAATGCTCAGCAAATTGTATTTACTTAAGATTTCTTACTTACAACATTTCATTGCTATTGCCATTCTTTTTATATATGCTGATCTATACTACAGAGAGAACAGAACTTGGTGAACTGAAATGGGAAGGAAAAATAAAACTAAAACTAGGCATAACTGCAGGATGATTTAAAAATTCAATCAAATGTAAAATGCAATTACGAAACCATCACAGATATATGTATTAATTTTTATTTTCCATCTCTTCTTCCAGGCATATCTTGATAAATTCTTTCCACTTCTTCCAAAAACACAACATCTAAGCTTAGAAGAGAGGATTAAAGAAATGCAGAGGTTTTTCCACCTGACTGTAACTGGAAAATTAAATCCAGAAACAGAAGAAACAATGAAACTGCCCAGATGTGGAATGCCCGATATAGCAGAATACCAACTTTTTCCTCAAAGTCCAAAATGGAAAAAATTGCATTTGACTTACAAGTTAGTGATGTTTAGGTTTTATGGGGAAAGAGATTGCTTTGTATTTAACTATGTGGGTTTCCTTCATACCCTAAATGACATTAATCTGTTTCCTTTTGCTGCCAGGATTGTCAATTATACTCCAGACCTATCCAGAAAGAAAGTGGATGATGCAATTAAAAGGGCTTTAATGGTATGGAGTGATGTGACTCCACTGCAGTTCCGAAGAGTATACATCGGCCGTGCAGACATTGAGATTAGATTTGCACGTCGAGGTGAGAATATCTGTCATTTTTAAAATACAACAGCCAATATTTGACTCAAAGAATGCATTTTTGTAGCCACAGCTTCAAGAAAAAAAACAAAAAAAACAGTTTGGAATTATGTTGGAGTCTTCATAAATTTTATCTTCTCTTTAGCACATCACCAAATATGTATGTTATGACTCGGTTTTACTTGTATGAAACTAATAGAAAATCCTTTCAGAGTCACAGTTATGAATTGGAGGGAGAATTCAGCTCCAGAATGAGATACTTAGATTTAGATGTTCAAGGCTCTGTTTGCCCTGATAAGTAGTGCAAACTAATGGGAAGGTTAAACCAGCAGGTTCTGAAGATCCAGCCTTCACAGCCTGGATTCAGGCAGGTTAAGGCAGATTTACTTTGGTCTAGACCTAGTCTGGTTCCCTGGACTAAACAGTCTTTGTCAGAAGAGGTGCATTAGGTTTGGCCAAAGAGAACATCTTCTGGTTGTTTTGCCCTCTGAGACTGCACCAAGGTGCAAGCCAAAGCATGGTAAATGGGGATGACCAGTAGAGTCACTTCAAAAGTTTGCTTGTGATCTGGAATATCATATGAGAGTAGCCATACTGTGGCGGTCAGTTACATGGACCCTGTTTCGGGGGTAAAAAAAAATGGTTTATTGCAAGCACATTTCAACATATATAGGGTTATTATGATTAAGAGGCTGGATTACACTAAGCAGGGGATGGAACATGGTAATTAAGAGAATATATTATGTTAACTAAGGGAGGGAAAGAGGTATCTAGATTTAATCCATTATTCATGAACACAAGGGTAGGGGGAACAATACATGTAGTCAGGTGAGTTTCGGAAGGGGACAGGGAATACACAAAACTGCAAATCTTGTCAAATGCAAATTGAGTCTTTAGGTCCGGAGATGGGTCAGTGTCTGCAGATTGGATTAGCTTTTATCTTCTTTGGGAAGCTTCCTGCATTCTGGTATTTTTCAGTTTTGTATTCTTACACCCTACCTTTAACTTGTGCCTGGCACCTAAACTGACTCAGCTTAGACAAACTAAATGCCTACTTTAAGGTTGTCTGATTTCTTCTATAGATCCATTGGCAATATTTACTAGAGATCCAGTGACTATAAGTGAAGATCAGATACCTTGTCTGACAAGCAGATGACTGTATATAAACACCAAATTGTCCAAATCTGACATGTCACTGATGGGAAGCATATTGTTGCCATGAAGAGGTGACTTAAGGGGACAATCAAAGTGAGAAAGGATCCTGCAAACTGGAATGCGTTTAATGCTATGTCACACACTAGGATTAGATCTCTTTTGCCTGTGTTAGCCCTGCTCCAAGTCCATCCACGTGGGCTGGGGAAAAGGACTCAGAATGGCACCTGAGTCCCCAGATACTCTTCAGTCGAGTCAGAGACTCACTACAAGGTATGGGGAAATTGTCAGAGTTGGTATAACTCGTGTACAGCTCTTGCATTCAAGGTAGAAAACAATCATATTCCACCTGCACTGACAGAAGTAGGTAATAGACCATACCCCAAGGCTGGGGATAAATTAACTTAGCTTTTCAGGAACATAGTTATCTATTCCACATCACTGTCTCACACTAAAATCAGTGCAAGTGACAGTGTCTACAACTAATGTTGCCCAACATTTTTCAACATTGAAAACACTCAGATGCTTGCAATGTTTGCAAGCATTAAGTATTTGTTCTGAAATAATCCCTAATTGCTGTCTCAGAACCACACTTCTGACAAAGGCTCAGAAAAAAAATTCAGCTCTTTCTGAAACATGAAGCAGCCTGAATTATCAAATACAAGTTTTGAACTTAAGTCATTAATTTTGAGAGTGTTTCTTAAGCTTTGATTCTCATTTTGACAACCTTACTGCCATTGTAGGATTTCTTATTTTTTTTCTTTTTAAGAATTGGTAATCAACAAAAATAGCAAAAACAAGCAACATCCTTCAATTTGGTGAATTTAAATATGATAACTGATGCCATCTGATGACATTTATTTATTTTCAAATGAAGATCATGGTGATGGAAATCCTTTTGATGGAAGAGGGAACACGCTAGCCCATGCCTATGCACCTGGAGAAGGGATTGGTGGAGATGCTCATTTCGATGATGATGAAAAATGGTCAGAGTTCAATCAAGGTAAAGCCCACATGTGTATACAAAGGGGAAAGACAAATATTGTACATGTTGGAACAACATAGCCACAGGAAGTGCTTTCCATAACTCTTCACACTTATGTACTACTTCAGTGCCAACATTTGTGTTTTTTGCAACTACCTTTCTAATCTCTTGTGCTTCATTTCAGTTAGCTGCTACATAATGCCTGTTCTGCCCATATATTGAAGCACTTTTCACAGGCTAAACAAGGACTATGAGCCTCTGTTTCTACCTAAATTATGAAAAAGCAAACTGACTTGTTTTTAGGAATAAGGTTGACTAAAAGCAGAGTTAGAAAGAGATTCAGAGTCTCAAGATGTATATATAAAAATTGGTAATGTTTCTATAAAATATTATAGTGACATAAGAAATGCAATGGATTGTAACCTAGGAGTTTTATTCCAAGATGGATGAAAGATACAAATTCTCCTGCTATTTTAATTCTTTGTATTCTAAAAAGAAACACCATACCTTTAATACACTTTTTTGTGTTTCTATGATGCAGAGGTTAATTTGTTCCTTGTTGCTGCTCATGAATTTGGCCATTCTTTGGGACTTGCTCATTCAAATGTCCGTGGAGCTCTGATGTATCCTATCTACTCATATGAGAACCCCACAACCTTCAGACTTCCAGCGGACGACAGACGAGGAATTCAGAAGTTATACGGTAAATTCATTATAAGATTTGATTTTCAAGGTAAAACCTACTGGGATACAGGTTTCACTACTCTCCTTGACTGCAAGGGCCTCATCATACTATGTATTGCCAAGCAAATCCTGCAGACCTTGTTCTGCAAATGAGCTATTTCAGTGAGTGGGGTACTGGCAGGAAATGAGAGATACTATGCCCTTTAACAAGTGCAGTGAAGGCAGAAACTCCTCAGCAGTAGGGGGAACATTACGAGAATTGACTTGACAAGGCAAACTTTGCTAGGCTAGCTTTTCTTTAGGCACCACCTTCCTCAGAGCATGCTAGAGGAACACTAGGAATAAAACACACTTGTCTGCATTGCCAATTTACAATAGAGTCTCCATGTTTTGTGCTTTTTTTCCACAGGTAAAAAGTCATCAAACTCTTGAAGAAAGTACTTAGCAAAGACAAAAGAATTCACAGTTTTAGTGTTCCAAAACAATTTCAATCCTCTGGCTAATTAAGGCAGTAAACTCCTGGGCTGCACTTTCTTTCCCTGAATTTTTATAATGATTTATTTGTACTTCACACAATTTCATCTACAAATAAATAAAAGAGAAATTAAAAAACCACAAACATGTATATTCTGTTTTCTTTTTCTCTTCTGGCATTTCACTGGGGGATTAAATAACTTCTGCATGCATGACAGTCAGACAAATATCTTTCTGTACAGATTTATAGCTACCTAAATAGCCTGTGTGTATCTACTGATACCCCTTGCTGGCTTGATTTCAGTTCCCATGCATGTTCTGGCACTTCATAGTACATGCTGCTGCCTCCTCGGTATCACAGTGTGCTTCCCTTATGGCTCACAGACAGAGGAGGTCTCCACAGATATTCCTTCAGTATGGCCTAGGATGTTTTCCAAAAGGGATAAGTTTTTCAGCTTCATGTCCTCCCTGGCTTGTCAGAGAAGCAGGTTTGAGAAGTAGTGGACTAGGATTCCCATTTTCCTCTGTGATGTTCAAACAGCTCATAGGTGTTTTGAAAAACAAAACAAAACAAAAACAAACAAAAACCCAAAACAAACAAAACCCAAAACAAACAAAAAACCAAACAGTAATTCTTCTTCCCTCCTTTGAAAGACTAAAACAACATTTTCAAAAACACAAGTACAGATAGGTATAATCCTATGTTCACAGAACATCAGAGAATATGCCAAGTTTGAAGAGACCCACAAAGACCATAGGCTCCTGGCCCTGCGCAGGACCATCCCCAAGTGTCACATCATTTACTTGAGAGTAAACACACTAAGCTGCTCGCTTACACCCCCAACCCCTGTCCCCTCCCAGAAGAATGCAGGAGAGAAATGGGGAAAAAAGTAGAATTTGTGCGTTGAGATAAAGGCAGTTTAACAGCACAGAAAAAGAAGGGAAAATAATAATTAGGATATAAAAAACAAGGGAGGAACAATGCAATTGCTCATCACCCACAGGCTGATGTCCATGTAGCCCCCAAGCAAAAGCCCTGGCCAGCTTTCCTCCTAATTTATATGCTGAACATAATGCCAGGTGTAATATAATATATCTTTGGTCAGCTGGGGTCAGCTGTTCCAGCTGTATATCCTCCCAGCTTCTTGTCCACCCTCATTCACCTCACCAGTGGGGTGGGGTGAGAAGCTGTAAAATCCTTAACTCCGTGTTACTGCTTCTCAGTAACAGATAAAACATCAGTGTGCTATCAACACTATTCTCATCCTAAATTCAAAACCCAGCACTGTACCAGCTACTAGGAAAAGAAAATATATACTTCACCTGAAACCAGGACAATATTCACCCCTTATTCTATACTATTTACATCATGCTCACGGTTTCCAATACACTCTTTCCTGTCTCTGATATATATGCATAGATATCATTCCCTTAGTCAACGGGTCACCTTCTAAAATGTTCTTTGAGTTCACTGATGTCTTGGGGCTCCACCTGTCACAGCAGAGCAGGAGACATGGTGTGTGGTATTACATCTTTACATGCTGAAGACAGTTCTGGTTCTATCATTGCTTCACTTTCCCAGTTTCATAAAAATCCATTTCTCATTAATCTGGGTAATTTATATTGTAATACTGTTGATATGAGATGCATCAACCATACTAGTGAAGACATGCAGTATTAGATAGCAACTAACATCATACAATTCACATCCATCTGTTCTCACCCAAAATCAAATTCCTTTGAGCTATACATCAGACTTCTTCATGCTTCTGCATTACTCAGTGGGTACCCAGACCCAAACCCAAATGGATTTGTGTTTGCCTGAAGCAAGAATAACTCAGACTGTTTTTCACACTATATTTTTATGTGCACTACAGGGACTTAATCCTGTTCTACAGTATGTAGAAGTTTTGACTGGAAAGGGCCGGCCCAGTTGGCAGATCCCCCAGTGCTGAGTAACCAGGTGGCTTCTCTAAATGTGTGTTCCAGTGCTTCAATACAGTCTCAGTGCCTATCGTTTTGTCATTAAACCAGAGACCTTCTCTTTCCCCTAATGGTACTGAATAGCGTTGAATAGGGCTCAGTAGTCCTGGACCAGGTCCCAGGACATTAAAGCAATTTGTGTCTCTCTGATACTGCCAAGGCAAAAGCCTACTTTTTCCAAATATTTTACTAGCTTTTCAGGATTCTGAACTTGTTCAGGGGTGAAATTCCAAAATGCTGGAGGGGACCACTGTCTTAGACATTTGTGCATACTATTACACACACCCTGACACTCATAATTGTCCAGCTTCGGGATAGATCTCTGGGTGATATTCTGTAGTAGTTGATTAACTGTAAACTGGATTTGAAACACCTTCAGGAGATATAGCAATAGGATCATGCTCGTTTGACCATCTTGAGAATACTTAAAATTCTCAAAATTATGGAGGTAAAAGATGTAATTATTAATAGTTCCCAACAGATGGCTCCCAATGCACAGAGATGCTGAGCACAAATACCAGCTCAGTCTCACAATCAGAAACTTTACCATCTCATAAGCCAGTGTTATGCAATATAACAAAACAATAATCTTAACCCAGCCCCAGAGGTGATAAACAACACAGCAGGGAACATGTACAGCTTACACAACACAACTCAAAGAACACGCATAACAACCCTGAGAGCAAATAAATCAACATTGTTACCAGTGACTATTAAACTAATAAAATGAATACTTGTATCAAATTTGATTTAACAAGCTCTGGTCAGATCTGTTCTTATCTCAACCCTTCATGCCTCACGTTTGCTGCCAAAAAAGACTGACACGGTTTAAGCCAGCAGGTAACTAAATACCACACAGCTGCCCACTCACTCCACCCTCCTCAGTGGGATGGGGGAGAGACATGGAAAAAAAGTAAAATTTGTGGGTGGAGATAAAGGCAGTTTAATAGGACAGAAAAAGAAGGGACAATAACAACAAACAACAACAATAATAATTTTAATATATTGAACAAGTGATGCACAATGCAGTTGCTCACTACCCACTGACCAATGCCTGGACAGTCCCAAAGCAGAAGCCTATAGCCAGCTTTTCCCCCTAGTTTATATACTGAGCATGACATTCTGTTGTATGGAATATTCCTCTGGCCAGTTTTGGTCAGTTGACCCAGCTGTGTCCCCTTGCAGCTTCTTATGCCCCCCAGCCGTCTCACTGCTGGGGTGGTGAGAGAAGTGGAAGTCTTGACTTAACATAAATGCTGCTTAGCAACAACTAAAGCATTAGTGTGATATTAACATTATTTTCATTTTAAGTCCAAAACAGAGCCTTGCACCAGCTGCTAGGAAGAAAATTAACCCTAACCTGGCCAAAACCAGGACACCTCTGAAGCACTAGGATTACCTTCTGATTGCTGGAACTGACCAGTTGTCCTGGAAGCCTGAGCTGCTTTCTGCTGCAGATTGGGATGCCTGTGTTCCTGCCATAACAGAAGAGCTGAAATGACATGAGCAAAATGCATTCATGTCTCTCAGTCCTGGATTAAAATGGCCATGCCTTCCTAGCATCCTGAGCAAAGCATCATCTGAGAAACTTCAAAGTCTCCACTAGGCTCATTCTTTGGAGAGATTGGGAAGAATTGGATAATAGCTTTATTTTGCACATGGGCACCAGTGTGCAAACATGAACTGTTTTTTGTGTTCCCTGATGGGGAGAAGAGGTTTCTTCTGCCTCAACACATTTGCCAAATATGCACAAAGGTCTAGTGTCTCAAAAACTTGACAGCACTTTCCAGCCTTCATCCAAAAGCCTTTGCTAGTTCAAGGATTGCTGCCTCATGGTGAAAGGGCTCTGAGTCCACATAGAACTGGGAAAAATTTTGCTCAGCTACAGTTTTGGTGCAGAACATACAAGAGAAGAAAGTCTGTTCATGGGCAAGGTAGGATACAAGAAAGTAATGGCATCTTCTGCAATTCAAGAGCCATGTAAAGGCAATTTTAATCTACCTGTACTCAGAAGGCTCATGTCCTGCACTTTCAGCCACCAAACATAAACATTTCCCAGGAAAGCAAATAAAAACTAATATACTTTTCCAAAGTAGGCCTAATTCCCCATCAAGTTTCTGGGTACCCACTTATCTCTGGGGTTTGCTCCTTGTGGAGCTGGGAAAGGGTGGGAAAAAAGTATAAGGAATGAAGGTCAATTCCTCTCTGTCACATTGGGAAACTACCTTTTCCTGCTTTCTTTCTGACCTCTTCTAATTACTCCCTTCCCAGCTGACACTTTACCTGCACCAGAAAAAGGATCTTCACCATTCATGCAATCCCCAATGTTCTGTGATTGCCTTGAAAGTGCCTCTTGCAACGGCAAAGGAAAAATCCTGCAGCCACATTCTCTGTAAGGAGACAGAGCAACCAACTGAAGAGAGAAAGAGAGAATTAGCACTCCAGATCTGCCAGATGGATGGCAGTTTATTCCATAAAGAGTTCCTAGTGGTCCAGTCCATCTAGCATAATAGTATCTGCTGCAAAAAGCTGCACCAGTGGGATGGCTGAAATAAGTCACTGACAGACATCCAGAGAGTCAAGGATATCTATGGATAGGGTGTGAAGCATAGTTCCTCCAAGGGCCTCCCCATTTGAAAACACTCCCATCGGCTACGAGCTGTTTCTTCCCTGTGATGTGGAAAGATTAAGTAGCTAGTGACTATTATTCTGAGAGCACAGGTGTCTTGAGCTTTGAGAAAAACATGAAGTCCCAGAATAGTGGGTCAGATCCAACCTGCATTAAAGACTATGAAGAATAGAACTAGTGAGCTCTGTGGCCTGTGTGGATGCTCGATCAACTTGGATGGACATGGCAGGTCCCGGAAAGATGCAATACTGACAGAAAGTACCCTGTTCTCTTGGTCAAAGTCTCCAGAGGGAACAAAGCACAAAGACACTCCATGCTCTTTATCAAGCTCAAGCCACTTGCTAGTGCTTCTTAAAGAGAAAACAGTCATAGAAGACCGACTTCATCAGAGAAAAGACTGTGCAGGTAGAACCACTCTTAAGAGTGAATGAAACAATCCATGTACAATGCTGGAGGAGGCACTGTGACAAATGAAGAAGCCAAGAGGACAAATACCTGATTGAAAGTAGCAAATTTGTTTTCTAATAAACAATTAATTTCCCTACGAACTGAGAGGAATGGGAAAAACTCCAGAGGTATATTCCTAGGAATACTGTCCTGACAATGGGACACATCTGGGAGACATCTTCCTGTGAGCACATGAGATGACTGGCCTGAAGCAGGGCCAGCACAGGTGGCAGAGAGACACCCTTGTGCCTTGAAGGATGCATCTCAGAGAGGCAGCAGTGCCAAGCTAGCATATCCACAGCATGTGATTTAAAGTAATAGTCAAGATTATTGTCTTCAGAGAGGACAAAGGTACCACTGATAAGCTGCCAGCAGCACCTTCTTGCCGAGCTCCTGTTGCTCTTCCATTTCTATACAGGACCTCTATTTTGGGCAAAAAAAGGCTGCCAGCGGCACACTTAACCCCGCTAACTAGGTGTGAACTCTGCAGTATCTGCCTCCATCTAGTGGTACAGTTCGGCAAATTGCTTTGATTTTACACCCTGTCATAAAGTGCATCTTACTTGGGTCTACAAGCCCACAGAAGATACTGCTGTACATACCATACACATGTAGATGATAAGCTTCGCTCCTGTTTTTAAAACATCAGAGTTACTACCCTTGAGAAGCTATTATGGGACTTACTCCGTTACCTGGGTATCCTGAGCCTACTCCACCAAGACAGACTGTTATTCTGAGGGCGCAAAGTCAATACCTGAGACATCTGGTAATAACAGCGGGATAAGACCTTGGGAGAATAAAATTAATCATACCGGCAGCAATTCCAGCCTTAGCAATGTATATTAAAGCTGGCACACAACAAAAGCTTACAGATATGTGCTGGGAAAGACCTGATGAGCTGCAAAAGTACAAGTATGGCCCAGCACGGTAATGTCCTCTTGACTCTTCCTTTATAGTGTTAACTACAAATTTAATCCAATTTGAAGATGCTTTTTTCTTTTCTGTGTTTGTAAAGTTATACCTTCAACAAAACCTGCCTTAAACAGGATGCTCTCAACGGTAAAATTATGATATTTTCAGTTTCAGCAATGCCAATCTGAAGTAGCTCCACTGATATCAGTGGAATTATTTTGCATTTATCTTTAAAAGTAAAAATGTTAGCAAAGGACTAGAGAAAATACTATCTGTTTTGATTATTGCTACAGCAGGAACCACCACAGATAATCACTCTTTGTTGGAAAAGGCTGCGGAAAATTGTTTGGGTGTGAAAATTATTACTGTTTTCTGTCAGCTCCTTAAAAATAAAGAGCACAGAAAATAAAACAAGAATCATGGATAAAAGCAGGATGCTGCTCAGGTATATAGGAAAATATGGAAGTCCATCCACATTAAGAAAACAGAAAACACTAGAGATCTTCAACTTGGCCACTTGAAGTGAACTGACAGAGCAGCCATGAGTGTATTGAGATATACATTATTTCTTGTATTTCAGAAAGTGACATACACCTAATTAAGTGTTGTAGGAGATCTTAAATGAAGAAGGGTGTTGGTTTTTACATAGCAAACTATTCAGTTGCGGAATTCACTAACATAGGGTATTCACTGATGGTGGAGACCCAATTCACAAATGGAGTTTGGAAGGTTTGCATACCTTTATGTAGCCTAACAGCTACTAATCATGTTGGCAAATGGTGGCTCACTGTCTTGCTGAATACCAAAAAAGGAATCAACAAATTTACCCAGTTTTGTTAACACTGCAAATCTTATTGTAGGGAAAAGAAAGCATCTCCTCTGCAAAGCTTGGATAAGGATTGCTTCAAACATTTTAGTTACTGCCTCACACTACAAGATCATGTGGAACTAGTTATCTACCAAGACTTTTAAGTTCTTTTCAGAGTCATTGTCCAACCACCAAGGGACACCACCCTGCCCTAAAGGCCATATGAGGCTGAGAGGGCTCTGTGGTTCTCCTGTTGGCTTTCTCTAGATGAAGTATTGCACTCAAAGCAGAGATATCTAGGAGAAAAGTATGGTGATGACAAAAACCACTTTGAATTCAATACCAATCAACGCAGTTCAGGCATGAATTACAGAATACACTACATTGCCAAAAGCATTTGTCCATTCCATTAACTGTTGCTTGTTCAAAAATTCTGAAGATAAAATGGAGCTTTTGATGTTGAATATCTTTTATTTTCAACTACAGGACAGTGTCACAATAACGTTCCTGATTACATACTGCTTCTGAGAAATAGTTCGCTCAGAGTTCAACCATTACTCTGAAATCAACAGTTCTCCAATAAATAAATAATTTGTTCTTTACAGTATTGAGATTTTCAAAAAATCAAGCCTAATGTTCTTGTCATTTGTGATTGGACATGGGATCAGGAACAGCCCGAATCAGTACAGTTTCACCTTCCCTTGAAGAGAATCATTCTCATTATAATAACAGTATTTATGACTAGCAGGGCCTTTCTTTCTCATGACGGTTACAACAACAACTTGTAGCAGTTAAGGATGAAAGGGAAAAATACTGCAAAATACATTAAGAGTCTGCCTAGTGTTACTTTAATGTTCCCAGTAATGCTATATTTTTTTAATATTTGGCAGTATGAACTGACATTGCTTTAAAGTAGAAAAGTATATAAAAATGGTGCTTTTGTATCAGAAACATTTTTGCCTCAAGCTTTTTTTAATATCTCCAAGTGGTTCTAAATACGCATGGAAAGAGTTGTAGAAATGGTGAGAGAGAATCATAATGCGCTGAAGAATCAGTTTAACTTTTTCTCTCTGGTTATGTTATTTTCTTCATTCCTACCTTCAGTGCCAGACAGAGGAAAGAGGATTGATTCTTTGCATAAAAATATTTAAGCTTTTACCTCCAGGGAATAAGAAGTTAAGCAATAATTGGAGCAGAAGTCAAAATGCTGGCACAGCTTAATACTGGCACAATACTCTTTTAAGTGTGCCTTAGCTTTGCAAGTAAAATTCAATCACTTAGAGTTCTCCTTGAGGCAATTTTCCAACCTATTAGATTATTATCCAGTCCTGATGTAAAAAGATCCAATTTTTATTTAGCAGTGAGTAGAATACGTTATGATAACAAGGAATATATCAGTTTTTATAAGAAGGCAGAATGATCAAGGAAGAAATCACTTCTCTTATTTACTTTTGCCATTGTTACAAATCGGAATGCTCACATCTTATCACTAGTTCCATAATTCCAACAGCTCTGAGTTCATACACGTTGCAAATCATGAGGAAGATGATAGTTAAATATTGGTCAATACTTTCCAGTGAACTATTTGCTCCCACAGTACGATGTCTACAGCACAAAAACACTTTGGATGTGGGATGCTCAGTACATTCTCCATGTATGTAAAGTGAGGAATGGGACCACCTGTTTTGAAGTCTCTGCTGACTGTACAGATCTAAACTGCTTCTAAGGTCAGTTCAATCATTTTCCCATATTCTCTCATGCAACCTTCAAGCATTAGAAAGCCCACACAAATACCACCCCCTGTCACATTACCCATTTTCATATTTTGGTTTAATGTTGGGTTACAACAAAAAAGGGCTTAGGAATCCAGCATACCTATCACTTACAGAACTAATCCTAACCTTTGCATGCTGTCTTCCTGAAATTTTTATTGTCCTGTTATCTCTTAGCTTTAGGTTTTGTTGTAAATAATGTGTTTTCATCATGTTATATGTTATCTCAAATGACTGACCCTCAGTTCTATTAATTTGCCCTCCTTGATATTACAGAAGAGATGGTGGTATAAAATAATATTTTCCCCTCTCCCACAAATTACCTACATGCTAGACTTTGGAAACATTTGCATAAGTGGTAAGCAGATTTCTGCTTATGCCTCAGTTAGAAATGCTACAGATCTTAGATGTCTTAGTATGTTCTCATGGTTAACAACCACTGGCAGTCTAGATGACAATCAAGCAGCTGTCCTAAGTAGTATCTTGGCATTAGTTTATTTAACAACCAAAAAAATCACTTAGCAAGAATTCCAGTGTGTGTATCCTGGAAGTGCCAGATCAGACCAAGCACACTGTTTTAAAAAGGATCCTGTGTCTAGAGTATTTTTGTCAACCTGACTGACATTCCTCCAGGCAGCCCTAGCTTTTGCACTTCACTTGTAAAATGATGCCATTATTTTTCTTTGTATAATATACATTCCATTGCAATCTACTTACTGATTTTGAGAATACCAGGGTTTTTTTCACATCTTCAATCCCATTTGTCACTTGAGATCAGAGTTTACTGTTACAAAGTAAACTATGCAAAGAACCTGCATAAAATTAAATAGAAGTTTTAGAAATCAAACCCTAAGGGCTTAAATGCACTTTTTATTTCAAGCAGTAATTTTAAAAGCTGAAGCAGAAACATCATCTGGTAATTTGTATTACCAGAGAGGCACAAACAGTGAAAGTTACATTATTCCCTGTTGCAACTCTATGCATAGGCTATGTCTACAAAACACGGAAAAAAAGTACCATTTTTATAATTACTTCAAATTTCATGTCATGTATCATATGATATCAATTGTGCATTCACAAGTTGATGTGCATCATGCACAGCCACAAATACTTCAAGATGTACCTTCAGCACAAACTTATCCGTGGGCCACCCTCCTAACCATGGCCATAGACACTTTAAGATATACCTGTTTTGCTGAGGACTTAGCCAGGGCCACAGGTTTTTCGGGATGTCCTGCTCTTGAATGGATTCATCCACAGGTCACAGTCCCTTCAACTAGGGTTCCCACTGGAATCCCAGTCTGCCTGGTAGAGCAGCACAGACACAGCAGCAATGTCCTGGCCATCTGCCAGCCCAGACACATTTCCTTTGCTGTTATCAGAGTGTGCCCAGGCACAGAAGTCAGACGATAAGCAGCATAGCACTGCAGGGAACAATGAAAGCAAAAAGTGGCCAGTAACAAGCACTGGGCTCTAACATACAGTCAGGCAAGTGAGCGCCATGGCAAGCAAAGGAGTCTGTCAATTAATAAACAACAAGAAGAGCTATGAATTTTATCTCATATTTCCAATAACATACGTCATTATCTCAAACCCTTCAAGCCCCACACTGGGTGCCAAAAAGGACTATTGTCATTTAACCTCAGAGAGTTCCCAGGATGTTGTGTCAGCAAATGACTTAAATGAAAAAACTCAGATTAAGAGAAGATGGATATACAAACAATCACAGTGAGAAGCTCAAATATTTGGACAAGCTTTCTCAAAGTACCAAGAGTTACTGGAAAATAGTTTCTGTGATACTGGTTTTTGCCTTGAGTCCTACAGCATGTTTTTTTCAGTTCAGGATCAAAGTTTGTTATTTTACCCTCATTGGTTTATGAGAATGTGCTTTCCAGCTTTGTGTCATTGTTACAGCATTGGCCCACATGGACCAATACCGTGCTTCTCAAAATAAGCAATGTCTCAAACCCCCAAATGAATATGCAGATCACAAACTGTTAATTCCCCAAAAGGTGACCGAATCTGCCAAAAAAAAAAAAAAAATATGACCTGACTGAAATGATTCTAGTATAAATACTTCACCTTACTTATAAGGGAGATTTGAGCAGAAACATAAACAGAATCCTCTGGAATCTGAACCATTTACAAAATGAAGTCTTACATTCCAGTATATTGCAGCAGTGACCTAGTTTGTATGCATTTTCATAGCAACATCAGACATATCATTAGTCTTTGCTTAAAAGACATCAGTCATAATTACTATCTGGAAGCAGTATCAGTTAAAGTGGATTAAAACATTTTAAGACTATCAGTAATGAAAGAATGGAACTATACGACCGACATAATTTACAGATTTTTTCAGCTGCTAAATCACAAACAGTATTTCTTGCTTGCAGAAAGAGTTTGGTTTGTGTTTTATACATCAGGACTGATTCACTTGCCTTGACTGTTTTTCATGAATAGAAATAAGAATAAACAAGAATATATATACAACATACTAGAAAATTCATCTTATTTCAGGATACTCAATAATAAATAATTAACTAACTAAATAAATAAATTTTTAAACATTAAAAAGTAATAAAGCTTGGGCAGCCCTGTAGCTGAAGTAGACTGCAGAACACTGCCTTCAATGTAATGTACTGCCACAGAGTACTAGGCTATAAATTAATAAAGTTTAAGGTTAATAATGTTTTTTGGCTAATCAAGAGAGTTTGGCTATTTAACAACAGAAGTAGTTACATCTTTTACTAATCTGCAAACATTTTTAAAGGAAGCAAAAGGACTGCAAGACATGCTTATTAGATAGGACTGTGAAGAATTTACTGGATGAACTAAAAAAATATATATGAGGATTTATTATTCCTTTTTAATAGAATGCATCATAAAAAGCTGATATTAGAAATTTCAGGTACGTGTATGTTTCTAAAAGTATTGCACAGAAAGACATATGTACTCTCCAGCTTATAATCTGTCTGTTGGTGGTCTCTCCATCTTTGTCTATATGCCATAAAATTTCTATAAACAAACTCTAAATGTTACATCAGAAGGTTATATATTACTGCTTTGAAAATGAACAGTGTGATTGTATTATGTCTTATTATCTCAACTGATGAAGCGTTCATTTATTTCAGCAAACATTTGACTACTGTAAAGTTTACTTTCTAGCAATGTTCATTAATGGGAAATTTGAACAACAGAAAATATTCATTCATTTTGACATTCTTGTCAAAAAAAGTAGATGCTGTATTTGCAGTTTTAGGTGACTTGCTGATTTCATTCATTTATTTCTTCAGACTTGCTTTCACACTTGGATGAAAGAGTCACCTATGTAAAGCAAGACTAAAGGCAGATTTTCATCAAAGATTTGACACAGCCACAACAGTGAACTCCGATCTATCTTTTCTAATAGGAAAACTTCTTTGAAACCTGTTGGATTACAAAACAAGACAAAATGAAGAAACAAAAAGCCCACCAAAAAAAAAAAAAAAAAAGAAAAGAAAAAAATAGTTTGTAAAAACTTCTGCTACTTTTAAAGCATAAAGTTCATTATTCTATGCGAGTTACTCAATTTAAGACAGAAAGGAACAAGAAATGAATGACAGAAGGCTTGATTAAATATGTCAGTAACGATAACACTTTAGTAAAAAATCCACTCTTGCTTTGGAAATCGTCATGTTTAACCACATGTACATCATCCCTATTTAACTTTATAGAGATCATACAAATATTTTAAGATGAAAAATTTTGTTAGACTAGGGTCAAGTTCTTATCATGTTGTATCATTTAGCTCACCTGTACACAGTGAATATTTCTATAAACAACAAAACAATTACCACTATGGAAAAATTCAAATGGTTTGGTGTTTTTCCAAAGCTGAAGTGAAATTAAAAAAAAAAAAAAATACAATTTGACTCAAAATTTCATTTTTTCACTGTTTTCAGGTTAGAAAAATACACAGTGTTCAGGTTAATAATCCTGATTGTCTTAACATTAGGAAAGAGAAGGTTTGCAGAACTTCAAAGTAGATAATGTGCAAGTGATTAGAAATTTTATGTGGGAAACTGTGGCCTGGGGGTTTGATTCGAGTGCTATGTTCTGTTCTCTGTCTCACCTATTGGCTCCTAGAAAACATCCATTAACCATAGAATTCCCTACAGATTCATCTAAAGATGCATATGGCTGCTATTCTGGATTAATTAATTACAGTATTACCATACAGTGCATCAAATCCAGGGCAGACTTTATTACTAAAGAATTTTTTCCCCAATATTGCTTTATGTAGATTTTAAACTCCCTCCAAATCTCAGAAATTCATAAATCTAAGTCAATGATAAGACAATACTGGTATCTTATAAATACCTTGGCAACTTCCCAAAGTCATGGTACAAGCTAAATTTTGCCAAAGCATGTAAAACAACTTTTTATGATTCAAACACCTCTGCAGTAGATGATGTCATGAGAGCTGGCACAGCACTCTTTTAATTCCTCCTTAGTTGAATCTCATTTGCCACCTTTCTGTGATTATTTTTATTATTATTTGAATAAAAATAACCATTGAAAATATTTTAATAAAAAATAAAAGAGACTGCTAATAAGATAATACAATGCAACTAATATTTCAGAAGAGAATACTGTCTAGAGGAGACTCATAGCCTTACATTCATTGGAAATGTAATATCTGTGGTGCTCTTCCCTTACCTTCTGTTCTGATTTTTCAAATGACACCTCTCCCAGAAATGTCAATGTATAGAAAGAAAGTACATAAAAGTCATGTTTTCCAAAGCAAAGTGTGATATACTCATGTTACTCAGTGTTGAGAAGAGATTGGTTTAACATAGAACTTGGAAGGACATGCTAATTTGTGAGATGACACATAATACAGTTCTCAGTAAGACTGAGTCTCAGTTAACAAGTGCACCACACCTAATCAGACTTGGTTCAGTCATTAGGATCAGTGCAAATAGAGGCAAGAAGCAGTAGCATCAAAACTTCATATTCAATAAAGAGCATCCATACCAAAGCAAAGAATTTTCCTGGCCACGCTGTCAGCCCAGTGAACCCATTTGCACTATCCAGATCCTTCGGGCTCTGACCAGATCAGCAAAAGCTGCTTGCATCACTCTTTCTATGAAACATCATCATGAATTAATATTATTTTATTAGCAGTTATTATAATGTTTTCTTAGTGTATTTACTATTTCCTCAACCTATGTGTCTGATTGCTCAGAATATAGAAATCTTCACCATGATTGGCACAATATTCAGCTGGGGGAAAAAGGACAAGTCTTGTTTTCCAGAATATGTCTCAAATAGAAATATAAAGCAAGAATAATTTTTATGTGCTCTCTTACAGTCCTTATTTCCAACTGTTTTCCGTTTCACTATTAATCTTGGGGTTTTTCTCCTCAGTAAATGTACTTGATGGCATTCATTTTCTACTAGGTTTGCAATGAGGTTAGATTAGTGCCTCTGGAACCACCATCTCTTCAAATGTTAGTTTTACATCAGATCATACTTAACTCTGGAACGTTTTTTTTTCACAAAATATAACACAGCAGTGCATTCATAACAGGCCTGGGTGAATGTTTAATGGGAACAAGGAGAGCACTAGAATTCTCCTCCTTCCAGAACACAACAGAAGGCAAAAATGAAAGAGTCAGTGCCCACAAGAAAGTCCCTCTGAGTGCTGACAGCCCCAGCCCCCATACAAACACAAGAGAGCAAAATACTCCTCACAACAGCAGCAATCATTCATGACCTGCAATAGACGGAATTAGGGCTCAGCTCTTTTGGTCTGATGATACTGTAATAATGCAAAGGCAAACCAATAGATTGGTAAAGAAAATCAGGATATTTCTGGCAATGAACACCACAGAGTGCTGGCGCTTCATGTGGGCACTGATGTTCAAAGCTAATGCTGGCTGTGTCATTATAATTTAGAACTTAATTCCTTACTCTTAAAAAATAGGCATGAAGAAACCCAATGCAGATTTGCTAATGCCCTGGATTAAGAAGACTGCCAGTTTGGTCAACCTTCTACAGAGCTCAGGTGTTAACACTGCATTGCCAAGAAGCATGAATTAAAACTTGTCAGCATTTCAGCAAAACATGTTGCAAGATCCTTTCTTTTTTGTGATTAAAAAAACTTAGCTGCTAGCTAGCAGTTTTGCTCTAAATCTAATGCCTAAGAATATAAAATGACAATTTGTAAAGGAAGGTGTCATCTGTTATGTTTGGAATAAGATATTCTGGGGTAGAGATTAAAAACTAATTTACAAGTTGGATCTGTACAGAGCAGACATGAAACTATGTACAGGCTGGGAATTACTTTTCTGGTTGTTACTTACATCAATAGTCCTTAAACATCCTAAAACAGCCAGACAGCTGATCAAGTATGTCAACTAGCAGAGATGACAGCCTATAGAAGTTTGAACTTCTATTGAATTACAATGAGTTAATAGTTGATGAGATGTACAGAAAACTCCAGTGGTCATAAAACTTTTACTGAGAAAATACTGAGTCCATAGTTTTGAACACTGAGTGGGATTTTGTACTTCAGGATCCCAGTTTTGCCTTTGTTGGTCTTTCCTGAGGATCAGGCTTTACATGTGAATTAAAAGAGTTTTTCTTCTTCCATCTGGGTGTTTTTGGCTTTTTATTGATCATTTTTGTGAGTTAACACTGTTCTGGACCTTTTTGGTTTCACCTGCGCCATCTCCACAAAGCCATTTTAACATCTTATAGACAAAATGGATCTGAACTGCTTACGTTTGGGATTCATGGATTTTGACAATTCTGTTGTGAAACTTTAATTTGTAATACTTGTGTGAATGTCCTAGCAGTTACACACCTACCTCAACAAAATAAGAACAACTTCTACCAATGAAGGACATTCCCCTAAAAGGTCAGGCTGTACCTTTGAAAGAACTGCCTTCAGGCACTTCCTGTCAGAGCTCTGAGTGCTCTAATAAGCCTTAACTGGTATTAACAAGCCCTGACCAGCCGCACCTGTGACCTCCATCCACATGTCTATGCTCATTCATCCAGCTCTATTTAAGTTCTTGCCTGAGGCCTCAGTCCCTGCCAGAGCCGTAATGTAGCTGTGTTTGTCTTCAGCCATGTGTCCAGTGGCCCTGATATAGAGACTGGTTTTGCTGGAGGGACTTCAGACTGGCAAAGGTGATTAGCCTTATATCCTGTACCCTGGATTGACATTTGACCTAAGACATAGACTTGTTTCTGATCCACCTCCTGATATTCCTTCCCAGCTGGACTTCTGGATCAGGCTCATCATTTTGACTTGTCCAAGGCTGGTGGACCCTGTCACTATCACCATCCTGCTCAGTCCTTGTGGGACTGCACCCTGGTTGGTGACCTCTTGTGGTTATCTGCAGGACCTATTCTTGCTGCTCCCTGACACTGGATTTCGTACAAAATCAGGAGGGGAAAAAAAAAACCAAAAAACCAACACACACACACACAACCAAAACTCTGACCAATCTTATTTTCATGTGGGAATCTATATAAGAAATCATTAATTACACCACATACCAAAAAGTGAATGATAACTTCCAGTAAATTTTCCCAGAATGTTTCCTTCTCAACATAGGGGCAACTTCCATCCACCTCAAAACACTGCCACAAATTCACCTCTCACAGAACAACATACACCAAAGGAAATAAGATCATGCCAAAGTAGTCGACGTAAGAACTTCCAACCCCCCTGTCTTTACATAGTAAAAGAGCCTGTGCAGTTGTTGCAACATGCCTCAGTGCCTGCTAACTCATCACTTCTGTGGGAATTACGGTAGTTATCTCCCACAACCCTATGACTCCTCTTTTTTCCCCATGCATGTTAACTACTCTTTTCCTGCAGATACACAAGTTGAGCAACGTTAATTAGGCTCTTCCAAAATCAATTGCTTGCAGTCTGGTTGAAACCTGATGTTCACTGGAGTTGTGCAAGAGCTGAAAGACTTAGACATCTTAAAGATACAGATATATCTCACATAGAGAAATGTCCTCTAAATAATTGTCTTTTTCTTACTATAAGCTTTACCTCTGTAACCAGAGGCCCTGATACTTAGTAATATATGAATTACTAGTATTTTTAGGCATACACCAATTTTCACTGAATGCAAACTGTGGGGCCTAATGAGGCTAGATCAAAAAAAAAAAAAAATTATTCAGCATTTTAGTTCACCACTTGCTTGCTGAGACTTAGTAAATGCATGTCTGTGAGTAGGGAAGGGAGCTCGGTTTCACAGAGGACCTGAGCAGAGTTTTACCACCTCCCTGTGTGCTCACTCACTTTCCCTCCCTGGCTCAGATGCATCGCTTAACATGTGAACGTTATTGTGCTCAGCAAAATAAAGGTAATACATAGAATCATAGAATCAGCTGGGTTGGAAGAGACTTCTGAGATCATCACATCCAACCCTTGATCCAGCACCACTGTGATTACTAGATCATGGCACTAAGTGCCACGTCCAGTCTCATCCAGGGACCGTGAATCCACCACCTCTCTAGGCAGGCCATTCGAATGCCTAACGTGAAATATTCCACTGCAGCTTTACTGCTGATTCTTAATTACCCACACTAAAAATTGTCTTCTCTAACTCATTAGAAACTAGTTTGTATCAGTGCATAGTTCTCTTTTCTTTGATAAATATTTTTCAAGTTGTTTTTACTCTTGAGAATATGTTAACAAATTCCCCTTGGAAAATAAGTTCCCAACATTAACTTTACGTTAGAAGTAATGGTGAAAATTTTGAAAGAACTGAAGGTTGTTTCCTTTTACTGTTCCCTATCGCCTTTGCAGTTGATTTCACGGTTTTCCATGTGCATCGGGAAATTGCAGGATGCCTCTACGGCATTTGCTCTGGCGACTTAGGAGCCTGAAACAACCGGAGGCTGTGTGACAGCCAGCACGGCGCACCCGGACCGAGAGCAGTGACCCCTTGGGAAGGTGAACGGAGAGTATTGGCACCCTGCTGTCGGCCAGGAGGGTGTTACGAAGAAGGAGGATAAATCCCCGACGGGAGCCTCTAAATGGCACTCGGAAAGCGGACAACCTCACACGAAGGAGCCGTGAGCGCTCCCGCAGCCCGACCCCGCTTCCAGGGCTGCTCGCACACCCACACAGCGCCGCCCGGCTGAAGTACGGACACCTCCCCGGCCTCCCACGGATACCGCGGCGCCCAGCCTGCCGGAATAGGGGAAGGGAGAAGGGAAAGGAGAGGGGAAGGGAGAGAGGGGCCGCGGCGTGTGGGTTACAGGATGCTCCGCCGGCCATCCCGCGGCGAGCCGAGCAGAGGGGACCGCACCTCCCTCGCCGCCCCCTCCGGTCCCTCCCGGGGGCGGGGGGTCCCTGTCCCGCCCCGCCCCTGCCCGCCCCATCGCGCCGCGGGGGCAGACGCGCCCGGCGAGCTCCGGCGCTGCCATGCGGCTCCTCGGCGGTGTGCCCCTGCTCCCGGTGCTCCTGCTGCTCCTGCTCGCCCCCGGCTCCCGTGAGTAGTGGCCGCGGGGGAAGGGCCGGGATGGGCAGGGCTGCCCCCCCGCCGGGCCCGCGGCCCCCGGCGCTCTGCTCGGGGGCGCACCGAGGGTTTCTCGGCGCACCGAGACAGGGACGGGGAGGAAGGGGTGATGCTCTTCCCGGGGGGTGTTTGTTCAGCAGGAGCAGCAGTTGCGGAAGGAAAACCCCCCGGGGAGCGGTTCGGGTCCGGGCTGCCCGGGGATGCGCGGGCGCGCCCGGAGCGGGACGGGACGGGACGGGACGGGGCGGGAGGGAGCGGGAGGCACCGCGGGAGATGATGTCCCCGCACCCCGCCGGTGTCCCCGGCAGCTGAATGGCAGGGCCCGGCTGGAAGAGGACCCCTGTGGGGGATGCTCTGCGGGGCGAGGGGCTGTAAGCGGGGAGCTTTGGGGTCATCGTGGCGCTGCGGGTGGGACGGGCGCTGCGCTTTGTCCTGTTCGTGTCAGGCGCTGGCAGCAGCAGGCGGCTTTGTGGCGGCCGGTTCTGGCAAATACACAGCTCTGTCTGCTCCTGCCCCGGCTCAGAACGCCAGTCAGGCGGGAATCGTTGCCATGCACTGAAATAAAGCGAGAGATATAAAGGTCTGAGCTGCCGTAGCTGCCTTTTCAGAAGACTGAAATAACCCCTCATGGTGGCCCACAATTTTCCAAAGTAAAAAAGCCAAAAAAATAGGTACCAGAATTAACCTGCCATAAATACTGTTGAGGAATCTCAGTCAGTCCAGCAGTATTAATATGCTGTTGTTTAATTTGATGAAGTTGTAATAAAATTTGTATCACCAGAAGAAAAATAAGGAATGTGAACATCTTTATTATTGCCCTCCCCCCCCCAAAAAAAAGACAAGTTTTTTTTAGAAGTGGTTTACAGGTAACCTATTTATTGCTTTGCTAAGATCTTATGGCCTCAAATTAACAATAATAGACTGACATTTCATTTGATATAAGATTGCATTGATCTGTTTTTTATCATGCTGTTTCCTGAGTGCATGTGCTGGTTTAACTCAATGTACAGCCAGTTCTGTCTCCTGAGGCAAATACAGACCTTCTTCTATACATAAATTTGTTGTCTAGGGCCCAACTACAATATGTTGAGAGAAGTTGCACCCTTTTAAGGCTCAGTATAATATATCTATTGAAATAACTTTTTTTTCCCTGCTCACTTGGAAACTTCCAGAAAGTACTGCTGAGATTTGTGTTGGCTTCAGCAAAAGTTTGTGATTATCTAGTCAGCGCTACAGGAGAAAGAGTGAAACCCTCAAATCCTGTGATTTGCAAAAAGTGAAAGTGACAGTAGATTTGTCCTCACTCCAGTTAAGATTTTTGGGCAGATTGGTTATTTCAATATAATGCTGCTCTTTTACTGTGTTGGACAGTTTACTTCTGTGTGTTGGTCAAGTCAGTGGAAGAAACATCACCAAAATGTTGTTACAGTGCAGGAAAAATCCTTCCCACTATTATGTAAAATCCATCTGGCTTCCTGTTATCTGAATAAGGAGAATCCATGCTCTCTGTCAGGAAGTGGCCCCCACCACTTTCCTGCTCTGTTCAGAAAAGATAGCTAGTGACATCTTCCAAGAACTTACCTGTATACAAAACTATTTGCAATGCAAAAAATGCTCATCAGCAGCAGCCTCCAGACCTGAAAACAAGACATGGCATTTTGATTTCACAGTATCCTCCTACCTCTTAGATATTCTTGGGTGACAGTAAAAGGTGGTGCAGTTTTTCAGCCTCAAATTGGCCAGGGTTGAGAATTGGTTGCATGGATCTGTGTTGTTTCCATCTATGCAAACGTGTTTATGTTTTCCTTTGCAAGGCTGTGAGACAGTTTCACAATGTTAAGGCATGAGGACCTGTCCAAAAAGTTGTTGAAGTAATTGTGCCTGACCTCTTTCTCAGGATGACCTACCTTCTTCATAGGTCAAGAGCATCAGATCAAAAATAGGTGCCAAAAGATCTTGTTGAATCAAGGGGAAAATAAAGTTTCCAGAAAGCAGGGATTTGAGTTTATAGTTTGTCAGAACTGCCTTGTAGGTGTTACAGTGGGTTTGAGGTCAGGGGTTTGCTTTGACTTCAATCTCCAGGCTTTTAATTTTATCCATTTCAACTGAGAAGAATGAGTATGCTGATAGTAGAGACTATCTAGGGGATGGTTATATTCCTGTTGCTGCTCTAGCATTTCTGCTGTAACCATTCCAGTACCTCAACCATTACTCATCTGGATTGCTTAGAAGTTACTGAGCAAGTGGGAGTTCTTTCTGATGGACTGTACATTGTCAGTGCTTCTGTACTTTCTGGTTCATAAACACACAAAAGTGGAATAACTCAGGGATAAAACTCTCCTACATACCTGATATACATCAAACTTGAAAAGGGAAAATGCCCAGAGAGAATTCTATATAGGACTTTGAAATGCCCCTAAAGTGAATGTATAGAATTGTGCTTAGTAAAAATGAGAGTTTATGTACCAGCATCTTCCTGCAGTGTGAGGATTAGCTGCACTAGACATAAAGCATGTGAGTCATTAGAAATGTGTCTGTCTTATGTATGAAGGTGGGAGTGGGCAAAGTGACTTTTATCAAATACAGGGAGTTGAATGAGTATTGCCACTCATGAGTGTAGGGTTCTTCCATGGAGAATAGTAATTTGGTGTGTGAGATGGAGACTACAGATTCCAAACATGAATGTTATCCACGACATTTTTTCAGGATCTGGCAAAATCAAATCCCTTTGACATCTTGACCTGTTCATTTTCAACAAGTATTGGAGCTATCCCTGTCACTCACCCTGCATCTATCTGTGTGTATAACACAAGCACAATCTTTAGGTCCTGTCTCTGCCACTTTGGAATTCCAGCTGTAAAGCTGGAAGAGCTGGCTGATTTTGCCCTTTGGGAAGTTTGCTTATCCAAATTGTCTCCAGCTCATGACTTCTTACACATTAGAGCAGCAAAACCACAAGAGGCCCTGAAAGCCCTTGGCGTGCCGAACTGTGACATAGGCTTTCACAGGAAGCACGCTTGCCTTCTGATACACCCCGCCCAGCCACACACAGTTATGTTTTTAGCTGCATCCATGCCTGACCTTAAACAGAGTTGTCTGACAAAAATTACGTTGATCCCCTTTCCCTGTCATTTCCCAGTATGTGGTGCTTTGATACAGTTTGAATTGTTTTGTCCTTGTTTTGGTTCTGTTTCATCTTGGAAAATGAACACAGAGATTCTTCCTTTCCTTCCCATCTCTTCTGGCTCACAGTGGGAACAGCATCAGCACAGAGTTTCTCTACTCAAGTTTTGTAGGCCCAGTATTGTAACCAGTGTTGTGACCCAAAGAGTTTTGCTTGTGCTCCTGCACAGGATGCTGCAGCTGGCTGCCGGCTCTCTGCCCCCTTCCTTCCTGTACTTGCCCATGCATGTATACACCTGGGTTGGTGCAGATTCCTAACCCTTTCACTTCTGCTTCCTGGAGAAGGCCAGAACCCCTCACTGTTTTGCTTTGGGACACTTGCACTGTGCAGCCTGTGGTCTTGAGTGAGAGTCTCCACTTGTCAGAGCCATCACTGCATAAAAATTGTGGTGCTTTTTCCCTTGCTTAACCCAGGAGACCTTCTACCTCCCTGTCTGAAGTCTTCTGCAAAAGGCAGAATCCACAAATGATCCTCTTGTATGCACATGAATGCCAGACTGGTCATTCTGTGTGGTTTAAATTTTACCACTTGTTTGTACACCAGGCCTGAGGACAAAGTAGTCAGTGAGTCTCTGGGGTATGATGATACTTTCTTGGAGGTGTAATCTTTCTCAGTCCCATCCCCCACCTGCCAGATGCCCTGTGGATGCATTAATGTGCCTTTAGTCCCAAACTGAGCAATGCAACTTCTTAGTGGAGCTATTTGTCTTATCATACTGTCCATGTAGGGCCAGAGCAGGCACCCATCTGCCTGCACAGGCCTTGCAGGCTTCACAGGAGAAGATTTAAGTCAGAAGTTCTTTTTTTTCTAGTCTAGATGATGCAGGTCAGCTATTATTACTGAAGGAAGGTGCCTAATTTTCTGCCTTTTTTTTTAGTCTCCTTTTGTCTCAAGGGAGACAAGAACTTGGGATGGTGATGATGGCATATAAAACAGAGGATGGAAGGATTTCCAGTTCATTTGATGGTTGGGTAGTGTAAATGTTGTCACTTTTAATACTCTTAAGAGCAGGGTGTTGTGGTACCATGCTTTTATGTTATCTTTATACCTAATTTCTGTCTGTGGTAATTTAGTCATTTATATGCCCCAAAGCACGTGGCAGATGTTGTACTTTTTTTTTTTTTTTTTTTAATTCTTCTTAGTAATAAACCACCTAAAACTGTCTTATTATTCTTTGGGTTTTTTTAATCTAGGAAGTGATGACACAAACAGCACCACACCTTTTACTACGATTTCAGACCAGAGGTTGCAAGGTAATGCTCTTAACATTTCTGTTCCTGTTCCTCAGTAGCACTAAGAAAAGCAGTATGTATTATTGTAAGCCTTAAACTATCCCATAGTAGTTTGTCCTTTATTGAATTGTGAACAGCTGTAGGGCAGGAGGAAAATACTCTGGGACAATTAAAGATATTTAAGTGGAACAGTAGAACACAACTCGATTTTCATATACTTAGGTAGTCCAGAGCAACAGAGAGAAGAAATAAAATGGGAGAATTTTGTGTATAGAACTAGAAACACCTGGAAACATCAATTTACATTTAAAATGAGAACCAAGAAGTCTGCTAGGCTAGAATTCAATGATCTTCAGATAAAGGCAAGGCAGTTTTTTGTTTGAGTCATTTTTTCCCTGTACTGCTTCACTCATCCCATTTGCTGTTGGCCAAAAGTGGGATGCATAGCCAGTACTCTGCCCACTGACTCACTCTGTCGTGTGTTCATTGCAATACTGACTCTCACACAAACTCCGGGCAGTATGTGGCTTCTTTTCATCTGTGTGAACATGCAGTCCACATCTGGAGTTGTGCCAGGGTTGCAGAAGTAAGCACTCAGAACCTGGAGGAAACGCAAAGATGTGTTCTGGTTACAGTATTGAGCCAGTGTTGAAAAGGTTTAACCTCGGGCATATCCATGGCTTATGCTGGTATAAAAGTTAACATATCCAAGGAAGAATGCCTTTGTAATTGTACAGTCATAGACTGTTTCTCAAAGGCAATTAAATCTTCAACTTAATACTCCAGGTATGTCAGTGTAAGGGTTGCATGTGCAGGGAGGTCTAGTTGGCTATGACTATACCAGAGAAAAGGTGAAGTAATTCCCTCTAATTCCTCCACACTCCCATTTTTTGGTAGTGATATGAAGGTATAAATTCAGTGTATTTGTTCCTAGGCCTGAGCCTTCTCATAACACGTATGCAATTGCAAAAAGCATTGGCAAAACTGTTTTAGACTAGACTTTTCCAGTAGTAAGAACAGCAACTCCATTCACAGGAAATGGATATAGGTCTGCTTCTTGATTGCAGTAGTGGTGTTGCTTTCCTCTTAATCTCTGCTTTTATGCGCTCTGTTTTTCAGCTGCGCTGCAAAGCAACAGCACTGCTGATGTGGGAGGGTGCTGTAAAAGATCAGTTACTGCAGAGAAAAGAATAGTCACAGAATGGGCACACAGAATGAAGGGAGGAAAGTATGCGCAGTGACACTCCCAGGAACGTCCCAGTTGATCTTTGGCAGGAGGAAGAGACTTAACCTGTAAGAAATATAGAAGAGGGATGGATCAATGAGGACAGAAGTGAGAGTGTGCCTGAGAAACCTAGATGTAACATGAGGGGGTAGGAGGGGCAAGAAAAAGAGAACTGGAAAAGTAGAACTGAAAGGGGAGAAGGACAAAACCACTACAACTGAAACATGGTTTGTATTTTATGTCTTTGGAAGCAGGTACATTCTTAAGACTCTTTTTGTGCAGAGAGAGCATAGGTCTACACAAAGATGTTTCACAGAATATCAGTTTGTCCTTGCTTGTTTACAGTATATTCTGAGCATCAGCCAAGTTTACAATAGAGATGCAGCAAAATGGAAGAAAAGATTGAGGGACAGGAAATGGAACTGAAATAGAGGAATGAAAACTACAAAAAATTCTCCAAGTGCTTAAGTAGGTCATGAAAGTCAGTGGCAGTATGGCTGTTTACAGCAAATGGAATAGAAGATGACATAGAAGTGGAAGAGAGCACACAGAGGACATATAAAGAATTCAGATGCAGTCCATTCGGACACTGTTGTGCGTGCAGTGTAACTATGTTCTTGTTGCACTGAGATCTGGAAGCATTTTGCAGAGGGACAAAAATTACCTGCTTTGGGATAGAATAATCTCTTCTCTATTCCCCATTGTAGTCTGCAAACACAGATACCCTGAGGAGAGTATTGTGTTGTGGGTACTTTAATTATAGTGTGTTAAAATTAAAATTAATAATATTGTCTTGTTTTGTTTTTTTTCTTCCTTGAAGACAATAGCAGTTTACCCAATGTCACTGCTATATCATCCACGCAATCTGCAGCAACATCTACCGGAGGTATGTATCTGTTCATCTGTCCATTACTATGAACCTAGAAGTTAGCTCCAAACCTAAACCAGACAATCCCAAATTCTAAAGAACAGGCCATCAAAAGTGGGTATTTGAGAGAGGTGTTAAAGGGCTGGGAAGCAACATGTAAAACAATTCTGTAAGGAATCTGTACTGTTTTTCAAGTTTAGGTAGCATGCTCCATCAGTAATTACATTTGCGATGCCATTGAAACACAGGATTCAAAATAAAAATTCAGGGAAGAGTTTCAAGAACTTGGTCCTTTAATGTTCATTCTTTTTCTCTAAGCAAACTTCTTCCATTTATGTGGAGTAAAGGTGAATAGGGTGTTGTGCATACTGCATATCTCTTTAATGTTATTTCACAGTAAACAGATTTAGGGCATAATGAAATCTCGGGAGCTTGAGTTTCAAGAGTAAGACTCCATGTCCTTTTGCATAAGACTCAGAGAATCACAGGCTCATCAAGGTTGGAAGAGACCTTCAAGATGGTCTAGACCAACCATCAACCCAGCACCACGATAGTCACCCCTAAACCATATCCCCAAGTGCCACATCAGATGCCTCATGAACATTTCCAGAGAGGGTGACTCCATCACCTTGCGGGGGAACATTCCAATGCCTAACCACTCTTTCAGTGAAAAACGTATTTCTAATTGTAATCTGAACCTCCCCAGCATCACTTAAGGCCATTTCCTCTCATTCTTAAATTTGAGACATGGTGGAAGACACTGACTCCCACTTCAGTACAACCTGATGGACTTAATACCATGGAAAATAGTCCCTATAGAGTTCATATCACAAAACAGTCCCATTAAAGCAATTTACGAGTGACAGATCTGGAACAATCCGTCATGGCTTCTTTTGCATGGTTCTGGTACTACCTTATTTCCTCCACAGCCTGGCAAAAGAACAGTAGGTAAGAATTATTTTCCGAGACAGCAGTATTGCATTTGTGATGTTCCAACATAAGTAACATGTTAACACATATTTGTACAAGGAAGAAATAGCTGTATTAGATCAACTAGTAGAGTTTGAAAGCAGATGTTTAACCTGGGCCAAAAACAAACAGTTCATCGGCTTGCATTTGCAGTGTTCCAACTGTTCATAGTGTTGGCTGTCTCAATGTGAGATTATTAAAAAAGGAAATTAAAAAATTCATCTTCTGGAAGAACTTGCACAGGCAGATTTCAGTACATTAGTAAGGACTAGATAAGAGTTAATGCAGTTGTTCAGGCTGTGATACACAGATAAAAGGTTGCATCTGAGAAAAGCTGGTTCTAGAAGCTGCATCCCTTTTATGTTAAAAGCCATGTGAAAGCAGGGCAGAAATACTGTGTCTACCACAAGATACTTTGTGTACTTATGGAGTTTTCTGGTGATCAAAGTCCCAGCTATGGCATTACATTTCCAGTACAGCTCTTACTTTCTCTCCTTATAATCTCCAGATAAGCTCTGAGCTACAACACTCAGAAATTGCTTGTGTTTTCATTCAAGTATAAAATACTTACTGATAGGAAAAAAAAAGTAATAACCTTTCCAAAGACCTTCCTTCAATAGCAGGCAAGTGGTGCAGTGTCTCATTCCATTGCCTGCAGTGTACCAGTCCAAGCTTGTCTAACTTGGAAAGTTGTGAGAATTTTGTAATCCACTTTTTGCCTTACGGCCTTCCCCTAAATGTGTCAAGCCATTGTTAACCACGGTGTTACACCCACCTTCTGCTCTGTTCCTCCTGCTCTCTGCTCCAGTCCTTGCAGGTTTCTTATAGAAGTCTGAGCTTTACTAGATCTGCATATTAACAGTAAAAAGAAGGCTGAGCCCTTTATTGTTAGGCACAGTGTAAGCCTAACAGGTAGCTATGCCTTGCTGCACAAGATTTATGATTCCCATCCTTCTTTTTTTTTCTCTTAGAAACTTCATAGTTTTTAATACAGTGTTCATCCATTTTGATTATCTATCTCAACCTCTTCTTGCTTAAAGTCTCTGCCATTATTTTTGGGAGGTGAGCAGGGGTAGGGAGGGAGCTCTTCATGGTGGAAGCAAAAGTCTGTTGTTCAATCATTTTCCATGCAAAGGAGAGTATTTATTTTAGGAAGAGCATTCCATGATAATTTCATATGTTAGCACAGTGCTTATGCAACTTGAGTTTTGTGTTCCTTCTTCTTTAGTTAGAACACTAAGGGAGTAGTAGTGCATGCTGCTAAGAATTCTTATCTGTGTGCTATATATATATATGTATATTGATTGATGAAATAGCATAGCTATTTAATGTTTAAACACAGGTAGCATACTAAGTAAAATACTTGTCTCTTTTAAAAACAAAGCATCATAAACCTGAACTATATTACTGGCATGCATCCTTTTTAAACAATAAAAATTAACTCAGGCAGTTAAGGCTTGTTTAGTGTGATGTTTGATGAAGCCCAGCTGGTTTTTTAAGGGAAAAGTAATTAGGGAAATAAAAGATTAAAGGACAGATGTTACTATATTCTTTCATCTTAACTCTTTTTGTAAAATAGTACGGATAAGATTTTTCAAAGAGAAGAGAAGATTGGTGCCTGATTCATGTCCGCTTGCCAAATTCTCCAGCTGCCTTAGATAGACTCCCACTGATGTTTTGAAATGATGATGCTAAATACATCATGAAAAATAGGTCTGGAGATTAAACAGATTTTGCTGTTAATTGTACATCACCAAGGGCTGTAATCTTAATAAAGTAAGAAAAAAGGGATGGCTAGTAGGAAAGAAAGGTGGGAAAAAGTAATGTTCAAATGTGCTGAAATTCCTCATGGATGTTTGGATATTTTTTGTCATGACTCAGGTTTTCTGTAGGGTAACTTGATACCCATGGAATAAGTACCATCTTTGTGTAACATTGTTTCATAATGTTACACATAGAACAATTAGCCATTATATTGTTCAGAAACAGAAGCAGCTTTGACACTCAGAAATCACGGCTGAAAAAAAAACCCACAGAAAACTGACTGCTTGACACTTGCATTCAGATTTATCTCTTTTTTTTTGGTATTGCTTATATGAGGAATGCAGTTACCAGGTGTGGTTTCATGTCATGTAACTGTAGGTGGTTTCCATATATACATTTCCTGGCTTATTTCCTACAATGAGGGACCATTTGATATTTATAGATCATTGTGCCTTTGCGAAGTTTACCTGTCAGTATTAAAATGTTCCCTGAATTTTATCTGATGTATTTTACACATGCTTCATAGAGGAACTGAATTTCCTAGTTGTAACAAGGTAAGCACATGAATATAGTATTCCAGCTGTTCCATCTCAATGAATGCTCATTTCAAAGTGTTTCCTAGGATTATGGCACAGTACAATTGCAACATTAAAGAACAGGAAAACAAATAACATTTACTATTGAGATTGTAGTAGACTGTGTCAGTAGTTTTAATGAGAAATGTCTCAGAAGTGTTGTGTAGGCCAGTTCCTTTCTGAATGCTTACACTGCTGTACTGCTGTTTTTTTAAAAAGTTTTTGTTGTTTGTATTGGTACTGGAAACTGTGATACTTAAATCGTAGCAAAGACACAGTTCTGTATGTAGTTCCTTATGTTTTACATCACACTTAGAAGAATATTATTCTACAGAAGCATTTTAGATACTGTATATAAAAAAAGCAGAAATTGAATATCAAGTTTACTCTGGAGTTCAGATGAAACTGCCTATTCTTTAGTTATTTTAGTTTTACATAATGTCAAGAAAACATGGGTATAATTAGACATTTGAATGTCCATAATAAAAAGCTTTTGTGGCGTTTAAAATGAACCCAGCTTCTGTGAGGTTATAGAAATAATGCAGAAGTAGACAGCTACAAAGGAAGCTTTTTCTCTCTACTATTCATACATAAAAGCTATTTGCCTCATACTGTCTGCTTAGAGAAATGTTAGTGGCATAACAGGCTCATGTTTCTTGTTAGTTCCTTCTTAGAAAAATAAGGAATTGTTTTATGATCATTCTATATGGCTGCCTTCCACTAAGGTTCTAAGAATTTTGCTATAATTATCAATCCCTATTATTTTTGAATGTTGCATCATGTTATTTTTATTCTGAATAGTTCATTAGTGCTTTCTGAGGAGGGAAGGGGACGTGTTAGCTAAAAGGAAAGCAAAAGTTAAAGATACTAGGTGTCAATTAAACTTGTGAAACAGCTTTCCAGTCTTTGTTTTAACCTTGGCAAGACAGATCACTACTAAATAAATTATATAAGCCAGCAGATTTACTTTAGTTGAACTTTTATCATGTGTGGAAAACCTTTTGAACCTTAAGTTTCAGAGAAATACATCATTCTCTCTGGAAAGTTTTAATGTATATGGAGCCTTGGTAACATTAGTATTTCATTCAAAAACAAATTAAAGATGAAATCATTACTAAAACTGGGGGGGGAAGGGTGGCATTTTCATGCAAAATCTGTTCTTACCAGAAAAGCTTTGTTGTCTGAAAAACTGGGTGTTTCGAATTGAAAGTTATTCTTGATCCAGAGTTTTGTTGCATTTCAAAATACTGTAAGTTAGGTGTGATTCTGTGGGATTGGATACTGTTATCAAAAAAACCAAAATTGACCCTTATGAAAGTTATTGTACGTTATGCAGGTTTTTCCTTTAAACCCCTCCTAACCTTGAGGCCCAGAAAGAAGTTAGGTCTTTCCAAAGCAAAGTCTGTATGCAAGCCTGTATACCCATGCAGTTGCATTTTCATTGTTACTCCGTTGTTCTATTTGAGCATGATAAAATGCTGTCTTACTCAATGAGTATGCAGTTGGTTATCTATATGTGTTTTTCTGTGTGGTATCACAAATAAAAATTTCCCAGGTGTGTCCATCAGTACTACTTATCTGACCAGTACCACTCAGCCCACCAACACCAATATGTCCGTCATCGTGACAACTCAGCCCACCAAAACCAACCAGACAATAAGACCGACCACAGCTTCATCAGTCACATCATCACAACTCAATATTACGGTGGTGACCACTTCCAAGATTTCTTCTACTTCTGTAACAGGTGAGTTCACAGTTCAGGAAGCTCTTAAAGGTTTACATACCCGTTCATATGGGTTGTAGAATGGGTTTTTTTACAGTAGTGTAACAAAAAGAAGAAGGCATTTGCATGCTGAAAAACAAGACTAAAGTGGGATTTCATTACTAAGTTGGCTACAATAATGTTGCTCTGAGCAGTCTGCTTACTTAAATATTCATTTAACCTGAAAGAACTGACATATTTAGGGAAAAAAAACAGGCAAATGGTCTGAACCAGCAGCCACCAGCAGAGAGATTATCAGTGTTAAGGAGAAAGTCTGAATTTTGAATACAACTTCTGTGTTCAGCTCTCCCTTCTGCAGTTTACTTGAACTCACCCCTAATACTTCCTTTCTCACAACTGACCTGTATCTCAAAATATGTCTACTAGCTTGATAAAAAGACTGAGTTCCCTTAGCATGGTAATGAATTTTAACCCTAACAGAGGATAGAGCATGACTATGCATAAGTCACATTTTATGTAAAAGTTGTCAAATACAGTTTAACAGTGCCCTTTAATACAAAAAAAGTGAGCACAGAATTCAGTATTTCCTGGCAGTTAGCTGCTTACTCGCATCACTTTGTGCTTACACTTCTAGACAGATTGGGGTTGCTCACATATCAGTGGAGCATCATTGGGTAGGTGAAGCTGTCACCAGCAGAACTTTTAGTTGACCATGTAACATTCTCTGTAACAAGTGCAAATAGAAATGGGCACAGACTGTGTGTTTAGGTGGCCATGTGTAGCAGGTGTAACCAGTTTCAACAGTGAAACAGCTATGGCTTATCTGAGGTCATGTTGTCTATGTCAATATTTGTGTTGGGTTGCAGAGCTGGTCTCACTTGGGACAGCAAGGGTACAATTCCATGAGACAAGGTAAAGCAAGCCAACAGTTCATTGCCACCAAGTGTTTTACTCCCACCATGTCACTATACTGACTGACTTGGTGGATCCCTCTTGCAGGCTGACTCAGTATGCTTATCTGACTAAAAGAACCTCCTTTTCTGCTTAGGTTAATTTCAGGCCAGCTTAGTGAGTTAAATTTGCTCATGGAGGGTATGGAAAACACTAGAATTTAAGGATGCTTAAGGAGGGCAGGAGCTTAAGGAGGGGAGAGCTGGGGGGAGAAGAGGCAGGGGAAAGAGGGACATGGAGAGGAGAAGGGGCAGTCAGTCTTGCAGAGATAGCCCGCAGTTGGATCAGCTGCTCCCACATCACCAGAATATGGTACTTAAAACCAGATCTCTGGCTTTCAGCATACTTGACTGGTGTCTTGTCAGTTGATCTTTGTTAAATTTGTCTAACTGAGTCTTTAGATGATATGTCAGTGGGGAGGACAGGATGTAGAGGAGTCCCTCAAAACATGATTTTTGCAAGCTCTCTAAAAAGTGTCTCTTGTTTTCTTCTTTTCAGCCACATCAAAATCTGAGGCTGTCATAGCAAAAACCTCCAGGTTTGATGTGGGCAGTTTTGTTGGTGGCATTGTGCTGACCCTTGGAGTCCTAGTTATTCTCTACATTGGTTGCAAAACCTATCAGTCTAGAAGAGGCATCCAGTACAGAACCATGTAAGTTCACAAAGGATTGTCCCTTGTCTGTTTACTACTTTCTTGAGGGGAACAAGGACAAACAGAATGGGCTGAATGTACATTATAGTAATATCATTAAGAGATGTAACTGTGATGTTTTATCTTTTACCACTTTAGCTATTCTTCACTAGTATTATGCCTCTCTTCTGTGTGGGTTTTTTCTCTGATCTATTATATAAAATATTTTATTTTTTTTAGGATCCTTGTCTTTTAGCTATTCCATGAATAGTTAAAATTTGATTGAAACTCTTTTTGCAATTTGCAAGCTTTCTGGTTCTTCTTGACACTTTTTCCTAGACTCCCATTTGTCTGTTTGTTCTTTAGTGTTTTCCTCCCCCTTGCCATTAATTTTTTTGTATTGAAGTTCATTAAAAATTGTACCATCTTACTCGCTATTTATACTCAGCTCTACTCAGTTTTCTTCTGTGCTTCCATACTTGCCCACATTTAATTTTAAGAACTAGGTTGCTTTCTTTTCCTATTCAGTGTCATCCATCTCAGTCAAGAAGGTTGTTTTAAGTGAGGTGATGTCATTAGATCTGTTGGGATACAGGTGTTCAGGCCTTGTGTTTTCTCTTCATCTTGACTCCTGCTTACTGGTCACGGAATTAAACCAGTCCTTGCTCCTCATGTTTACCAACAGTGGTGTTTGTGAATGGATATTGTAGATTTTAGATAAACAGTATCTTTAAAACAAAGGGAACCTGTTGCTGAACTTGTACAGTGGCTTTGGTAGACTGACTACTGGGTATAGGTAAGACAGATAGGAGAAACGTGCCTCAGCAACAGCTGATGTAAAAATACATGAATGAAATGTAAAAGGCAAGGTGTTAATAAGGCCACTGAAGCTGGAGGAGTGCTAACAAAATGAAATTGTTCGGTTCAGAGAGGACTGTAACTCCCAGATCATGCACTCTTAGCCCTTCTTAGCAAGGTGTCCTCTGCTTGCAAAATAACCATCTCAGCAGCAGCTGGTGGCTTTCTCTCATGTTGACTGTTGCTTGTAGTACCGAACATTAATTACTGTCTTTCTATTACAGTGATGAACACGATGCCATCATTTAAAGAGACTTCAGGGAAGACAGTGTTGGAAACCCACCCTGTCACAGCTGTTGTAACTTACTTCCAAAACAGTTTCTTTCATAAAGATGATCATAATCTCTAAACCTGTCTTGGCTATGACCCTGAAAAATATTGAGAAGCTTTTTAAACATCCTGATTTTTTACATTGGCTTTCATAAGAGTAAGGGGAACTCAGCACTTTGTAGAGACAATATTTTCATTTTCCAGTATTTGTAACCAGATTTAAAGAAAATCATATATTGAGTCATTTTAAGGTACAACACAGGTCTCTGAAATAGCTAATTACTAGCACAGGTGATTGCATCATTGCAATTCAATGTAAGTTCAGGGTTTGTTGGTTTTTTTCTAAAATTTTGTATTAAATTGTATTTATTTTGAAGTTTGATGTGAACTGTAGTTTAGGAATTTTGGATTTTGAACAACTCAGTTAATTTTTAATAGGGTATAAAGGGGGTGTGTTAGCTAACTGTATAGAAGGTGATGAGTACTTTAATGTCAGTCATTAGCTCAGCAGTCACCTGCAGACACTTTACTCCATAGGCTGTACAAGACAAGCTCCAGGAAGCAAGGACAGACTGGAGATAACCATCCATAACCCTTGTCTCTAAAAGCTTCTTTTTTCTAGCATGTCCTAATGAAGCTTGTGCAATTGAAGATAAAATAAAACTGGAAAAAGTAATTGTGCCATCATAAATATAAAAAAATAGAAAAAATTGCTTCTCAAAATTGGCTTTTGAATGTAGTAATTACTCGGCTCTTGATTTTTATTATTGCAAAGCTGTATGTTTTAGCAGCATTTGATAATCGTTGAAACTTACACAGAGAAGGGGAAAACCATAAGATAGCATTTTAGAAGACTATAAACTGCATTTTTACAACTGTTTTCAGAACTTGGTACTGCTGCACAATGTGTACAGAGATCTGGTCAAAAGCCTAACTGAAAGCAATGGGGCATCTCTCAGAAGATCTTTAGATTAAGGCCCAAATGGCACTGGGGGTCCTGTGCAGGATGGCTGGTGCTGCTCCCATATCACTCCTGCAGTTACACTGAGGTAGATCTGACTTCAGATTTACAACTGGTGTAAGGAAAACTAGAACAAGGATCAAGAAAACACAGGCCTGCACATCCTTACATCACTGAATAATTGCTTGGTCTTGCTCAGGCTCCACTTTCAGGCCCCTCTCTGGTGCAGAGGATTGGTGTGGTGGGCCATGACCATCCTGTTGGCACTCATGCAGGGCACAGAGGGAAGGTGGTAACAGGTGAGGAAAGTCATAATGGGAACTGCATCTAGGTCTGTCATGGGGGTTGGGAGACAGGGCACCAGGGGCAGTATGACTACACCTCTGGAACAGGTTCATTTTTTTAAGCAATAGTTTATTCTGATATGCAATGTTAAAGTGGCCATATGATTATTTTTTTCCATTTTTCACATGGAGTAGTAAAACTGTCGTGTCTGAGCCACAGCCATCTCCAGGAAACTGTGGCTAATGAGTCACCTCACCAGCACCAGCTACACACCTGAAACAAGAGGTAGCAGGGCTATTTCATTTTTTTCACAGAGATTGAGTTACAGGGGGAAAGAAACAGTGATTTGAAGTAACTTTTGTATTTGTTATTAATTGCGTTGTTTGGTGGAAAATTACTGAAATTACTGGATTTGACTTGAAGACTTATGGAAACAATACTTTCAAAGAACTGTAATTCTTTACTTTGTAGAAATTAAGACAATTAAGTGCAACTCAATTACTGAGATTGTCTCACCTCTATTGTACAGAGAAATAAATAAAATTTTTAGAGTTACTACATGAATTTCAGTTGAATTTTTATTAGTTGTTTTCATAATTCCCTCAATCCTTTCCACAGTCATAACTATTGAATAAGAAGTGTTCACTGTATATACTTTTAAATGGTAAAATACCAGACCTAGTGTATTTTTGCCCAGCTCAATCATTTCTAATGTATTTTCTAATGCCATTAAAGGAGTAAAGCAAAAGTACGTGCTCAAGATTTCAAAGGTGTCAGTGCAAATATGAAACTTGAATTTCTTTCAGACAGATTCCTTCCTTTCTGAAGTCTCGTCCCTCTTCACTTCTCTGGTGATTAGTTATTCTAAATTCAATCATATTCATTTTATGCAAAAAATTTTTAGCATAAATTGCTCCTTCCCTTGCCTAGGTATACTTATGCTGGTCAGTCAGCCTTTCCTTAACTGAGTTTTATTAATATTGTAAAGATGATTTACTTGTTTCTAGTCCACCCCTCAAGAGGACTGCATGTCTGTTTTCTCACTACTACTGATGGCTGAGCAGTGCAGTTCATAGTTCTGTCTTGCTTAGGAGCCCCTCTGGTGACACATCACAGAACTGCACTTGCAGTATCATATTTCAAGCCCATCACTAGCATTCGATTCATTATTACAGCTCTTTCACATAACCCTTACATTAATTTTTTTATCCTTAAAACTCATGGGTTTATGCATGTTTAAATTTATTTCATTTAATACTACAGGCTGGGGAAGTCATCCAGCGGCTACAGAACAAAGCCACCTTAGGTCAGCTATCATGGGTGTCACTTTGGCCCTTCAAACATATCAAGATTGGCCTTATGGTCACATCTCAGGGCTGTAGCATTCTGCCTTCCTCCCACAGGTCTTTCCTTCTCACGCAAGTCTTCTTTAGCCTGTATTCCACTACCAAGTCATAGCATTTCCAGCTTAATTGTTTTGATGGGGCCCTGTATCAGAGGTTTCAAAGCAGTTCAGAAATGCTGCAGTGCTTTATTTGGGGTTTACTTAAAAAAAAAAAAAAGCTATTAAAGCAAGATCATGTTACTGTGATCATATTCAGTAACTTGAAAATCTATAAATCTTTCATACCTTTCCTTTAGTGACTATGAAAGTTCTTACATGCTCATGCCACTGTATTTTTGCCCTGAAGACTTACCTAGCATTCTTAACATGCTTTATTGAAAAAGCTACAGGTAACAAAATGACAGTATTGCCAAAAGCAAAATGGAATGGCATCAGAGACTAGAAATGGCCTAGGTAACTCAAGAGGTTAAGAATTTAGCTGGGATATGGAAGCAGAGGGAATGAGAATGGACCTGTACAGAATGTAAACATGTTCTCTAGACAACAGTGAAAGAGTGCCAGTTGGTGTAGAACAGAGACAGCAGTCTTAAAAACTAGGAAAGTTGTTAAATGAATTTAGGAATCTGCATTTTACAGTCCTCACCAGCAGCACAGACCCAGGAACTTGCAATTTGTGTTGTTGATACTGCAGTGTCTATACTTTAGCTTGCATTAAAATTTATAGTGTTTCCTTTACTATAAAAACTACCTTTAAAACTGGCACAATGATTAATTTTATCCTTCAGTGTCAGGTTATCCCTGTATGTCAAAATACCCAATTCAGGAACTCTGAAAACTGAAAGAATAAAAGGGACTTCCAACTTCTGGAGTAACTTAAGTGTTCTTCTGGAATACCAAGAGGAAATACATTCTCACTCTTACACTCAAAATTTTGAGTGTGCTATTGTTTGTCTGACCTTTTCCACAAGTTTAAAGTAGCTGGTAAACAAGAGTGTTGTACCTGCCTGGCCCTGAGGTGATGGGTGCTCCTGAAGTGTTAGAAAAAACTCTCTAACTCATTTTCTTTGACAGGGTTCCTAAAGAAAAGCAAGGAGTGTGTGTACAAACAGGAGATTTTCTTATGCCAATTGTTGCATACATGACTTTTCTAAAGACTTTATTCTTCCCTTAGAGTTGAAGCTATCTTCCCTTGGGTAAATCACAGCCTTTTACCTACTGTCCTAGGCTCTTTTCATACCAGGTACTTCACTTCTCTATTTGCCAAAATAATAGAGCATCAGTAAGTCAACCTATACTCATCCAAAGAAAGATCTTTGTTAGAAGTTTACACACTCTAACAAACACATTAGGTTAGAAACTTTTTGCAAGTTTCCAGCATTTCCCTAAAAAAAATTCACTAGGCCAAAAAATGTGAAGGACAGTGCTAGGACACTGCTTATTGTGCACTTTCCTGCTATGTTCAGCATATTTTGGTCTCTTGAATTAGAAGAAAATAACTTTCACAGATCCTGCTGTGTTATTTTCAAAAAATATATGGAGTGCTTCTCCCCTTGCACAGGATGTATGCAATACCCCAGAGTCTTAGGCTTGAAGGGTCCCATGCCAGCAGCCATCAGTGAGGAGGCTGGGCTGGAACACAAGGAACCACTGTTGTCACATTTTCAACTAAGAACAGAAAGTCAAAAAGAGAACACAAAAATCCAGGAAACTGATAAATAATTACAATAAAGCTTCACAGCACTTGCTTCACAAAACATAGAGCTACTACTTGAGAAGCCTTGGTATCCTGCAGTATCTCAAGCCAGTATCAGAAACTGCAACTGCTCCAGGCTAGATCCATTGCAGATATAAGCTAAGTTCCAGCAAAGAAATTGCTCATTTACAGGAGCTGAGAATATTGCCTTCCATCTCCATCTTACAGCCAGTCTGACCACTGAACTCCATTGATGCCAAAGTTCACATCCACTACACCCCCTAAGCCATGCAAACACATACTGTCAGCTCAAGACAAGCCATGGACCTAAATGTTGATGCCCAAGAATCTGAGCTGCTGGGTCAGCACAGCTGCAGAGGATGCTGGGGGGGCGGGCAAGGAGGGCTGTTTATTGCTGTTTAACCCAGTCAGAGCTCTGGAAAATGCTTTCAAAGAAGGAAGTGGACACAGAACAAAGTGTGAGCATGGTCAGCTGGTTCTGTCATTTGACTGTCTCCAAATAAAACACTAAGCAGTGTTCTCCATGGTTTTAACATTTTGCCAGGGTCCAGTTTGCAATGTGCCACAGAAAAAGCTTGATTAGAGCTTTCTTGGAATAGTACTGAGGAGAGCATAACTGCTCACATGTGCAGCATGATCGAGCAAGGTACTCATTATAGCTGGGTGTAGCAGAAAGCCATACCCTAGATTAGACTTCCTGCCAAAACTAGGTCAAAGGGTTTTCCTACTAGTTTCTAGATCAGGTTCTTCCACTTCTCAGAAAGCCATTCAGGTGCCTAGATGCAGCCAGCCAATGATGTTTGAAGCTGCCCAGGACACTTCAAACACAGGCAAGGGCTGACAGGTACTTTGCAGGTCCTGAGATACCCTCAGCATCACAAATGAACACTGAACACCTGAATCACAGAGGGCTTTTTAAAGCCCTGTATATCCTCTCATCTGAATTATATGTAGTTAACTGCAATATCTGAAAACTCTAACCCCCTACAGTTCTAAAAAAAAATGCATTGCTTAAAAAATCTGCCTCCTACTATGTTTTTTCCCTGTCCTCTTCCCTGTTCAGAAACAAGGCTTACCTGCTAACAATTCCACATTCTTCAGGTAAGCCTGACCTCTCCAGCTCCCCCTGCAGATTTATCCTAATGATGTAGATACATACATACTTCGGAAAGTACACTTGGTTCTAGTCTTATTAATTTCTGGGCTGAAACATCAAATTTCAAGTCCTGCACTTTCTTAAGAAGCTTTCATAACCTTTGACAACTTTTAAAGTTGTTACATAAGACAAAAGAGCTTTAAGAGACATTTCAAAACCAGAAAAGCAAAAGGATGTTAATCAGAGCTGTTTAAAATATCTATATTTTTAATAACAAAACCAGAGGGAAGATACTTACATGTAATAAAATTGGGAAAAAGTCTGCATTTAAAAGAATTAACAGCAAGCCAACCTAGGGTTAAAGAACCCAGGTCTGAAGACTGAGAGATCCACACTCAGGCATTAGGTGTGGATAACTGTGGACTCAAGATGAGTGACTTTAATTTAGTGCCAGACAAACTGAATCCACCACTGCAGGATCTGATGCCATTATCCTGGCAGCATTCTTCCACTATTTGATGTGAAATCCTAGCAAAATACCTACAAAGAGAGATGTTCATAGGTATCTTCTATGCAAGTCTAGGGATACAAAGCTGAAAAGGGTAAAGTAAGAGTCAACCAGTAAAGGAGTAGGAGTTCCTAGACTATCAGCTTATAAAACAAGACCCAGGACTTCAGAGGGGGCTGGAAGATCCTATTTAATTGCACAATCACTCTAAAGTTCCAAACACAAAAAAGCAGCTTTTACATTTAATCCTTAGCACAAAGACTGCAGAGCTACCCTCTGTTTCATCTTTAAGGTCATAAGGACCAGGACTTCTATCCTTTGAAAAATCAAGACAGAAGGAACTACCAGATGCTCTTGGGATTTGGGGGGGGGTTTCTGTTTGTGTTTAACTAAAGAGGGAATCCACCGAGCAACACAGAAGCTCACTTCCCTGTTCAAAAATGAAAGAAAGACAAATGGAATTTTTATTGTACTTTTGCAGGCAAACGACCCCAAAATTTTGTCAGGAAAAGACAGTGTTCTAGCTGCTGCAGTCTTCAGAGAAAAGCCAACAATGGGAACAGAGTCAATAGGCACTCGTTTGAGAAGTAGAAATATTTTAATAATTGTCTTCGTATAAACTATTAGTAATACACATTACACATGTATCAAGACATGGAAAAACTTTTAAAATTTCTGCTGTTCCTGCAACAGTTAGCCTCTTTTCTCATCAAGTCCAGAAGGAGGCCAAAACAGAAGTAGCTAAAGTTAATATTAATTATTAATAACAGCAATCTTAATATATTTCCTCACATCCACATGGAGGAAACTCATAAGAAGAGTTGTACCAAGCTCCATTTTAGGAACTCAACCAAAGAGGTTTTTTATTCAAAGTGACACTAGTGAAACTACTTTCCCTACTCATAAAGGAACACCACAAAAACCTCACCCTAATATTGATTTGGTTTTACGAACAGAGGCAGTCTTTGGCACCGAAGGCCTAGTATACTCATAACGATGATAAACTACACTATTACACAACTGTGTTACGTAGTTGATTAATCTCCTTCTGTAACACAATTTTCCATTCTTCAGACACTGCTGACTTAAGCTTCAGCAGTTGGACAATGACGGGAACAAAGACATTTTGCAAGTTTCCCTCCTTAGGAAAGAAATGTACGGACTGTACCCTTTATTGTCCCCCTGCAAATAGGGCATTTTCTAAGGGATGGTGCACATTCTTTGCATACCACTAAGTGCCCACATGGAATAAAAACAATAGAAACTTCTTTGTCCATGCAAACTTTACATGTTCTTTCCTCTTGCAATCTTCTTAATTGTTCTTCCATAGGCAAACCTGGGAAAAAAGTTAACCTTCTGTCAGCCTGAATATATGTGTATATAACATATCAAAATGTATTTAGAGTATAGCCATGGTCCATTTCACCCTTTATTTCCCCATCTGTATTCACTAAATATAGATGGCAGTGAGAAAATAACATTTTCCAGAGCTCAGAAAGTGGCATGCAAGGAACTAGTTTGTACTTTCCACTTCTGTGAGATGACAGACAGCTCAGGGATTGGAGACCAACCAGTGTTTACATTTTAGCAAATGCTGTGCTTTACTTCCTTGGATATCAGAAACACAGAGTACAGCCTGACTGGTGGAAATGAGCTATATCCAGGCCTTGTAAATTTTTCTGCACTCTGTTAGCAGACTACAGAACTAAGAACCAGAGCAAACTCAATCCCGTGTCTAACAAGTGTTTATCCACCCAGCTTTTGGGTCAAGCTAGATCTCAGGACATCTATAACCCACACTGGAAAAGCAGAAATGATCCCTGCTGTGGAATGCTAACCAACTATTCACTCTTCAGTCTTTACCAATTGCCTGAATGACAGCTTGTATCACGATCAAATCTAGCATGCGCTTGAATTGTTGAACTCTAGAAAGCTCTGCATCCTATGTGCAAAAGCATATGTAAAGCACAGGATACAGCTTATAGTTGATAAATTTGCTGGCAAGTCTGCACATGCACTTCACTTTTGGTTAATTTTTTCAGTCCATCTTACTAAACCAGAATTAGGGAGATGGTAAAGCATAAAACCTATTTCCTAACCAAAGCAATTTTTTATGTTTGTTATTTTTTCCACAATACCCTTTAAGACATGAAGGTAGAATTTAAGGTACCTGAAACATCTTCTGTGGGAACATACTTCATGTTCTTCTCCACTAAAACAAGAGAAAAAAAATCCTTGTCATTTTACTAGTCTATATTCAAACAGCAAACAGCATCTGTTTTTTTCTTTTTCTTCACATTGCTACAAGAGCACTGGTTAGACTTCTATAAAATCATATCCTTTAAAAACAAAAGAAAACCAGACAGACATACCAAATAAATCTTTGTAGAGCACAGGGTCACAATCTCGTAGACAGTTTCTGAATATGCTGGCTGCTTCATTTCCTTTCACTAGAATTGTATCTATCAGTTCCCTTGCTTGCAATGCTGTCTGAGTCTTCTGCTTAATAACATCATGCTCAAGTTCTGTTATCACTTTAGCTGATAGTAAACTCCCGAGGATTGGAAGTACACATGTTAAACGTTGGAATAAAGCCATTCGATTCTTGCGGATTAAGGACAAATCATCTGGAATGTAAAGGGGATTAGACGTTTGTCAGGAATACACTGCTCCAAGTGGCACTTCTGTTTAACAATAACTGACACATTATTTAAACCCTACCTGAAATGTTTGCTTATTACACATCATTAATAAAGCCCTCAGTAAGTTTTAGTGGTATTCACATAACAAACAGACTTCAGAAAACCACATATAAGCAGCTTCTGAGCCAAAGCTTTTTCACCAAGGAAACATCCCACTCCCAACTCTAGGTTAAATGATCTATGGGGATCTTGTCTAACTCCACAATAGTAAAACTTACAGTCTTCCAGAGAACTGCAAAGAAAAAACACCTCTGCATAAGGCCAGTGCTAATTTATCAACAACCAAGAGGTTAACTTTAATCAGTGGTGGGCAAAAATCATGTCTGTAGATAGAAAAAGATCTCTTCTAAAAGGTGTCCAACAGAATTATGTACAAACAAACCCAGAAGTACAACCAGACTCCAGAGACTTTTTAAAGTCTACCACAAACAACAACAAAAAAATTTCCATTAGGATTTAATGCTGAATCCATCCATGCTTTGTGATAGAAACGTGACTAGGAAAGAAGCAGCCTTAGTTCAATTTATAATTGAGAAGTTTCATTACGCTTCACAGACTCAAAACCAGAAGGATTTCTTTAGGCTGCTAAACTTATATGGTATTGAAGCAACAGGAAATGTTAAAAGACACATCAAATAAACACTAAATTGCTGACGTACATGGGCTGAGTCAGGCACAGCAGATCTTTGGCCATCTTACAGAACCTGAATTTGTAGATGTTTATGGCCTCTGCTAGGAGGTGGCTATGGTGGCTTACTGATTCAAGCAGCTTAAAGAGCAGACAAATTTGGAAAAAAAATATTGGAGTGTGCCAAGTATTTTATTAACACCAATATAAAGGCACACAAATGAAAAAAGAAATGCTTTGGAGAGAAGAGGTGATTCAGAATCCTTGGCCCTTGGTATGAACCGTCCTGCTAAAAGGGAATGAAACAATTCCCATACTGCTAGTTCCATACAGATATCCTGACAATGCTTTTAGAGAAGCTGATCCTAACAGCAATTAAACTAAATCACTTAGTGAATAAAAACAAATATAAAAAAGCTACGCATACTACAAACCACTTCAGATTTCACTTTTATTTATGCCTTATGTGTACCTGATGCCACTTCTTCTAATTGTTTTTCTTTCTCTTCTTCAATCTTCTCATCTTCAGCAATGAGCAGATCAGACACAAGATCATTAACAGTCTTGTAGTTTTCTCCAGTGGCCAAGATTTTACTTTGCACTGTTTGCTTTATTAGCCTTCTACTGAATCCCATCTCCAAGGCAGCTTTAATAACAGGCGTGTTCATCATGATTGCATCTTCTGAATGACTCTCTCCAGGGCCAAAACGAATAACTAATCAAAGAGGAAAATCACTGTGTATCACACAAAGCATAAAATACTTATACAACCCAGGAGTCAGACACAATCAACATTACCTACACACATGCACACCTGGCAGTAAAAAGTTTCAGTGGTTAAAGAGAATTTTTTAAAACTTTAGTCATGGATTGAATCCAAGATAAACACCAATCCATGTCAGGCCTCTGCTAAAACCTAGGCTAATCCAGAGAAACCACTGAGAATTCCATTGTGTTTTAGCAGCTTTTTTATACTTAGTCATTTCTAACTTCAGCTTTGAAAAACATCTTGGGGGAATGAGGGAGATGGGGAAATCAGAGTTTATTGTACAAACAACTGCTCTATTCCAGCTCTTGATCAGTATTTTCCATTCAACTTAGTAAGTCCCAGACACATGGGATTCCTGTTCATTGTCCTCAGCCAGCAAGGACTAGGATAGCATAAATTCCTCCCAGAGGGTGAGTGGGTTTTTTCCATCATAACTAGAGGCCAGCCCAGAAAGACTTCACTTTTATCAGCTTGTCCTACCTTCTTCCTTAACCACTGCTACTCAACTTGGAGCATTTACCCAGCTATGTGCCTAAAGGTGGAATTGCATAACTGCATGGTCATGACACCCTCTAGCAATTGTTCCACCAAGTTCAATGCTTGCTTTTCTTAGCCTGAAACTAAAAACCACAAATGCAGCAAGTGCCAAGCATTCAAACCCAAAAATTTTAATATGAGTTGCTAGCATGAAAATATGGAAAATGAAAAACAAGATCTCTTAGAGTTGTTTCCTTGGAGTTTATCCATACATCAAAACTAGGTCACTTTTGAGAAACAAATCTAAGAACTGGCTATCCAAAGCTAATTTCCTTAGCAACCATTAAGTCTGCAAAATGCTGAGGAAGTTTGAAAACAGGCTTTAGTATACATACTTGGGGGATCAATGTTTTCATCTACAGGCGGATCAGAGGTTGACAAGAGCTGTGGAACACAAAAGAACTACATTAGTATCAACACATTGCTTTTCCATCTGCGTACCTTTCTAACACATTCTTCCATCACCAATCATGCTAAGCCTTTTACCCAAATGGTATCCATTGCATATTTTACATGCAGTTATGCAAGTCTGCAAATTTGTACAACTATATAATCAATATAAAGCTGATGCTGACTACTTCCATGAAGAGGAGTTTGCCTTTCTCTTGCCATAAGAATCAGATAGAAATAATTCAGGCACTCCATGACTGATTTCTGAACTAATACTTACTGATCTGCACTATTCATAGACACTTACACAGTCAGAATTTCCCTCTCTTAACATAAATGAGCTCACTTCCTCACAGGACTTTCCACAAGTAACCTGTAGAAATTAAAACTCTACTAGTCCAAGACTAGCCATGGTTCAGCACTGGTTTCTTACATGTGCTCATGGAAGAGCATTTACCATGTTAGAAACCTAGGAGAAATACCTGCAGAAACGAGGCAGAAGGATGGACCAAACTAACAAAAAGGACACACTACTCTTCAACAAGGGAAAAGCAAAGTTACAAGACAGTAAAGTTTACCTGTTCAAGGAGATGGGGGAATCTGGCCTGAATTTGACTTACAAACTCTCTTCCTTTCACACGAAGCAGATACTCACACCTGAAAAATTGACAAAAGTATAAAAAATTATACTTTCTACTTGCCAAATTGAAAAAAAAAAATACAGAAGAATGAAGGAGTTTAAACATGGGGTAACTTAAATACTTAAGTTTTTCTTCCTTCAGAAGAGAAAGAGTACTCTTAATTGGAAGCTTGATGCAGCCTAGTGTCTGGTGACACTTTGATAAAACTTTTCCATGATGTCCAGCTGTAAGTAGGCTTATCTGCCTATATAAATGCAGCAGCTTTACATTCTGCGACCCATTGTAATCAAAATGGCATGTCATGAGAAATGATACAATGTCAGCATCACTACAAAGTGCAGTGATAAACTGTCTCTATCTTGCATCTCACCATACTTATCTCCTACTTAAATCATTCAAAATATTTAACAAAATTTAATGACACTATCAAAGCCAGATCCACTTCATTAATGCAGAGTTTTATCTCTTGAGTACATTTAATGACAGGCTTAACATAATAACAAACAAAGGTGTCATTTAACCCTACATACATTATGTAGTCCAACACTAGCAGGTAAATTGCCCTCAAAAGCCTAGCTGGAGATCTACTGTGAGAACTATTATTAGCTTTCCTGAAATTAAACACAGCTATTTCTGTCATTAATGTAGGTGGCAATTTCCACAAGCACAGATAGTAATTAGGTATGCAATTGTCATTTAATTATGGGTGACATTAAAAAGTTATTTCGGTCATTTTTCCACTAGAGACATATGAAACAGCCACTGAAATCTTCCTCATAAGCCCTTCCACATGTATGAAACTAAATGCACAGGAAGAAAAACTGGTTCAAGAGCATTCAGCATAGGCACAGAACTAGAACAAATGAGCTAAGCATTCCTTCTACTTCATTTCTCAAAAGCTTGTGCTCTCCTCAGTCTGCTTTCTGACTGCTTCTCTTAGAGAAGTATGCTCATTAACAATGCAGTCTCACTCGCTATTAGTGATGTGGGGATGCTTTTAATTATGAGGCAAAAAGAATAATATGCCACACTTAATGAAGAAATGTTTTAATTAAGCCCACCTTAACACTTCAGAGCTTTTAAATACACATGAAATTCAAAGGAAAGAATGACTTTGAACATCATATGGTGAAGTTAAACACAACTATTAAGTACAGTACATACCTGCCAAAATTAAGAGGCATTTAAGAATGTGAACAAATCATGATAAAGATTTTGCAAGTTACCTTGGAAACCACTTTGCATGCTCAATCCATGGATCATCTCCAGATTCCCAGCACCTTAACCCACCATCACAACAAAAACACTTGACATCATCATTGCGGCCTTCAAAAAAAAGAACAAGGCAAAATATGTAGCAAACAGTCACATGCTTGACTTTAAATGCTGACACAGCAGCATGAATAAAACCAGAGAAGTCTGTTTTCTTACCTACATAATAAAAGCCAGCATCGGCAAGCTGTTCAGGCTGAACTGGAATTCTGGTTGGCCAATTGATGAATGTTTTCACACGTGCCTCATGGGTTTGCATGCTCACATTTGAAACATTGAAACTCGGCTGGTCTCGGGTGAGGTTTTCCACAAAAGAGCAGTTAGGATAGTGCCTCCGGTGCTCTGACACAGCATTGTCTTTCGGTTCCCAGTTACACAGCTGACCACCACAGCTAAAACAAGCAACTTTGTCTGCTGTCCCCAAGTAATAAAGTCCAGCCTTTGCCAGATCAGTGGGTGAGAGAAACGTCAGTGGCCATGAGTGAAAGGTGCGTAGCCTAGCCTCTTCTGTACTCATTGAAGGATTGTAAAGCTTATGTCTCAGGAATGAAAGGTCTTCAACTGCTCTAGTAGTTACTGGGTCTTGAGGAAAACTGGAAAAAGAGCCACTGAAATATCCAACTTGTTCTAAGCTTGGAGAAAGCGTTATGGAACGTAGGGATGGTGAGAGACTGTTTGCAACCGAGGGCAAAAAGGCAGAACGAGATGACAGTCCAAGGTTGTTAACTGAAAGCATGCTTTGAACAAAACTGCAGCTAGGATACAGCTGTTTATGTTTTTCCATAGCATTATCTCCTGGCTGCCAGTTATCCACTGTTAAGCCACAACTGAAGCACTTAACTTTATCCTGCACACCAGTGTAATAAAACCCAGCCCGGGCAAGACTCCGTTCTGATATCGGCATGTTTACGGGGAAAGTAGAAAACGTCGACATTCTGTAGAGTTCACAGGACAGGTCATACTTCAGTTCACCACACACAGCACTCTGCCTCATGATGCTAGCCAAGAAAGGGCTATCTTCCACTATATTCATAATGGACTGTTTTTGGAAAAATGGGACAAGTCTTCCTCTGGGAGGTAGTTGTGTGCATTAAAGGCAATCTGGAATAACCCCCGCCTGTACAAAAGCAATAAATACTTTAATGTGTAACTTCAAATGCACATGTGAGTAGAATCAGCCTAATGATTAACAGCCTTTAAACATGTGGAAAGTTCTTCTATTTTAGTTTACACAACTGCTTTCAGTGCAGAAGCTGCTCCATCCCATTTTAACAATTGAAGAAAGCATGCTGAAAAGATTTTCCCGTGAATCATGTAAGCATCACATGCTTTCCTTCTTTTTCTATCTGGGAGAGCAGTACCAATTTTTCAGGCTAGTGTAGATGGGATCAAAACAGGAAAAACCTCAAAAGGGTTTACTACTCCTTTGTCAATAAAAAAACTAAAATGGGGGGCAACTAAAACATGGTTCTTACCCAGAACATGTAAATTTCACCCTAAACAGTTGCTAAGTATGTAGCTTATACACACGTATAGATTTTGGGTTGTAAAACCTCATTAGAAAGCTGAAAAGAAGGATTTATCAAGTTCAAAAGGCATACAAAATACAGATACCCTGAACAGACATTACTGAACTTATCTGGTATCTGGAGTTCCAAAAAAACCTTCTGAACTTCTGCATATTGTTGTAACAAGTTGTTAAGACTTAAGAAGTTAGTCTATACACAATTTCACATGTATCAAATATTCAGCTATTAGAGAAACAAATCCTATACATTGTCTCTGATAAAGATGGACTCTCTTTGTTAACAAATCTGGGATAGCTCCAGCTTTTCTGTCTACAATACTGTCAGCACTGAATTAACAGAGCATTTCAGTTTTAACCTGGTGCCTTAGTTACAAGTACAGAGTTATCAAATTTAACATATATTAATTGCCTTGTGTTGGGACATTCTGATGCTTTATACTGTTGAATTAAGTTTTTTCTGCATGCCATGTTTATGGTATACAGAACCAAATGGAACCCTCAGATTTAAAAAAAAATAAAAATTGATGCCTTTGTTTTTTTATTTCTGCACAGAACTACCTCCCAGAGTTCAGACTGAAGTCCCTTCTAAGGTGCCTACGTCTCCATATTGATACTTTCTGTTCTCAAGAAGAAATTGTAAGTATCTGTGGTTTCAATCACTTAATTCTTTTGAGTGGAACAAAATCTGGAAGGAAGAAAGAGAGAAGAAGTGTTTTAAAATATACAAAATGAGGTGCATGCAGTGTCTATGCAAACAGGAATTACACAAACTGAAACAACATAAGCTTTCTTAGAATCACAGAATATTAAGAGTAGGAAGGTGTCTTAAAGATCATCTAGTCCCAACCCCTCCTGCTATGGGAAAGGGCACCTCCCATCAAACCAGGGCACTCAGAGCCACATCCAACTTGGCCTTGGACACTGCCAGGGTTGCACTGCCCACAGCATCCCTGGGCAACCTGTTCCAGTGTCTCACCACCCTCACAGTAAATAATTTCTTCGTAATATCTAATCTAAATTTCTGCTCTTTTAATCTGTACCCATTACTCCTTGCCCTATCACTACAGCTCCTGACAAAGGGTCACTCTCTGGCTTCTCTGTAGGTCCCCTCTAGCCACTGGAAGGTTGCTGTGAGGTCTCCATGCAGCCTTCTCTTCTCCGAGCTGGACAGCCCCAGCTTTCTCAGCCTGTTAGTCAGAAAGTTTCAAGGGAGTCAACTTTACACACTGTGATACAGAGTGGATTTTACACACTTAATTTTCCTGCTACTGACACATATGAAAAAACCGTGTAGTCCACGAGCAGAACTTTTTTGACAGATAGATTAATCAAGCAGTATAAGTGAAAGTAAGACCCAGTACTAAAGCTGCATCCATTTATATTGGTTTAAGCCTGCAGATTCTCAAACAGCAATGGTCCAGTTTTATAAAACTGACTTAAAGGGTACTGGATTTTTTATTTTTTTTTTTTTTTTTATGGTACATCCAATCGTATTTGGAGCTCAGGACAGCCAGCAAAGCTCAACTTCACCAAGAATTCAGGTAAGGGCAAACACAAAGTTCGAAGGCTTTTATATATATATATATATATATGCGAAGAAATACAAGATTATATATTTAAAGATCTGGTTTAGGCTATCAGTTCCCAAAACGTTGTTCCAGGAAAGCCTCACGACAGTCACGATGACACAGCGTCACACGAGCACCCCCCCAGCTCCGCGCTCCGGCCGCACACCCGGGGCACAGGAGGCGCCCCCAGGGTCTCTCCAAGGCCCTCCCCGGGCACTGACAGCCCCTCCGGGCACTGACAGCGCCTCCGGGCCCCTCCCGGCCCGCCCTCCCGCGGGGCCCGGCCGGGCCTCCATGCTTCCCCGGGCACCGGGGCCGCGGCCGCCCCGGCGATGGCGATGGGCCCCGGCCCGCTCCCTCCCGCTCCCTCCCGCTCCCTCCCGCTCCCGCTCCCGCTCCCGCTCCCGCCCCTGTCCCCGTCCCTGTTCCTGCCCCCTGTACTCACGGCCTCCGGGCGGGCCCTCCCGGCGCCCCCAGAGCGGCCCAGCCTATATGCGGAGCCTGCGAGGCTCCGGGGGGCACCGGGGGCACAGCGCCCCCGCCCCGCCCCGCCCCGCCCCGCCCGGGGAACTCCGGCTGCGGCGCCGCACCGGGAAATCCCGGCGGCCGCCGGGCGCGGGCCAAGCCCTGCCCTTCCCCTTCCCTCCTCCCGTCCCCCTGCCCCCTTTCCCCGTCCCTTTTCCCTTCCCCCTTCCCTTCCCCCCTCCCCGGGCTGGCGAGCGCCGTCCCGCGGGCCGGGGGAGGGCAGGCCGCAGCCCTGACGCCATCGGGGACATTGGGTGCTTTCCTGGGGCCGGCGGGGAAACCCGCCCCGGGAACGTGCTTTCCGCGGAGGGGATTTCCAGCCCGGCGGGCCTGGCTCCAGCCCCAGGGGAGGCAGGGAGGGAGGCAGGGAGGGAGGCAGGGAGAGGAGCGGGCGAGGCGTGCGGGGTGCCCGGGCACGGGGGGCTCAGGGGGCCTGGACGCAAAGCCCGCTGTTCCTTCCCGGCACCTTTGGGCCTGGGCAGCGCTGTGACACACGCAGTGCCTCATACACAACACAGGCACCTCTGCACCGAAGGACTCGGGTCACCGAGAGCCACGGAGGAAGAACAGGAGCCACACAAAACAAGGCCATAAATTTCCACCGGAGGGGCTTAAGGCGTTAAGTATTTCTGCGTTCAGAAGTCCGAAGGAAACTTGCACAGCAGCTACCAGAACGCTGACCCAAGAGTTCAAAATCCCCCAGCGCAGTTACATAGGTCTGGCACTTCCCATGGAGACACAGCAGATAAAAGATTTTTTTAAAAGCCCCACTTTGTGATGACAGAATGATAGTAGGGTGTTTACACAACTGAGAACTGCGGAGTAAAATTAAAGGAAGTGTGACAGAACAGAGCATTATGACACTACCGGGTAATTTGCTGTAAGAGAGTTCCAGTAAGATGAGTTTGCAAGAGACTAATTCGTATATTTTCTAAAACTGTTTCAGATTTCCTGTCATATGTGATGGCATTTATCATATATAGCAATACTGTCTGTCAAATTTAACACCCCTAGCTGTGGTGACAGCTAATACAGTATAGCTTCTACTCTTACACCATTTAACATCACATAAAGACAGGCATAGAAACCTCTGCTTTTCAGCAGTTGCACAAAAAAAAAAAAAAAAAAAAAAAAAAAAAAAAAAAAAAAAGAAAGGTTAAAAACTTACTAGTTTAAAATGGTTGTCAGATCACTGCTACATTGTTTTAAGGAAGCTGCTTACACGGAAGCCAAGGTTCAAAATACCGTATCTGGGGTGTGGTATTGGTTTTTTTTACATAGGGAACTGTTTAATGTCACATAAGGAAATGAGCTCTGTATTTGTACATGCATGTGGCTTTAATTGTAACTGCTTAAAGATCTCCTTTGACAGGTTATCCCCAGTTTTGGGACTTCAAGCAGAACTCCCCAAATGACATTGCATCGAATTTATTGTAACAGTTTCTCGACTCTACCGTACGTTCTCCCAAGGCTAGTTAATCCAGTGCTCCTCCTTAACTCTCCTGCATCCCTCCCTCGTGCCACTCCACTCCCAGCCACCATCTGCCCTTGCCCCTCTGTACCCTTGGCCTCCTCCTAATCTGGCAATATAAACTGCTATTTCCTCCCCTCCCAGGCCTCAAGGCAAGAGGTTTCAGATTCTCCCTTTCTGCTTGGCAGCCTCGTGCCACAATGAGGAGGAAGGGAGGGGAGGAACTACAAAGCAGGCTGAAATGCTCGTGATAGCAGAAAAAGAGGTGTAGCTGCCCTGAGCTGTCAGGCTCTTTCTGCTTGCTTTGCCTTGTTCAGTATAGTAGCAGCTCTCCCACTTCTCCATTCCCAGCAATTCCTTTGCTTTTTCAGAGAAAGAGATAAGAGGGAACTTCCCTCACTTAACTGCAACGATGGATAGTCCTTTCCCCAAAGGACGTGAATAAGAATGTAACTAAAGGTTTCTTCTTGGGACTGAAATTCCCCAGGAACGGCGCATTATCATCAGTATTCTGTGTCTGGCTTCAACCTGGGACCAGGGCAATTGTCCAGAAACAGATCAAGAGGACAGCAGTGGTGCTTAAGCCCTACTACCCAAGCTAAATGCAGGGTTTGGCTTGGATTCCCTGTGATCTTCTCAGGCATATCACAAGGACTGTGCCTTATTCCGGCCCTTTGACCAGCTGCAGCAAGCTTCCCTGTTCACAGTCTTGACCTAAAAACCAGTAGGATTGATAAACTGAAATAAGGCTCTCTATTTTGCAGAATTTTCGCTCTGGAGAGGGGGGAAGAAGGCAGCCTTCAGACAAAGCTGTCCTCAACCAAAGAAAACTGCTTTCAGAAAGAGTCCCATCTAATCACATAGGTCAAAGTGCTAAAAATGTGTGCCTGCCACATTACCAGTGTTTATGAAAATAAACTTAATGGCAATGTTGGCTGAAACAGCAATGGTGATAGAGCAAATTTCTGGAGGTGGAACGCAGTGACCCTGCAGCATGAGTGCATTATCAGTGCCACATCTGTCAAATAGTACAGACAGCCCCTGAAGTACCTGATGTAACTGTGAGTCCAGAGGTCCTCTCTGAGAAGCCTGACAACTATCAGTCTCCCCAAGCTGTCACCTTTCTCTGATGCCTTCTCCCTTTTATCATCTTCTACAGCATTAAAATATCTGTCTTTAATGGCGCCTCTGTACACACTTCTAAATGTCTATTGAGAGGGGAAAGGGAGAAAACACACTGTTATTTGCCCTTCCATTGCTACTGCTCTTCCGTCCCATAAATTACAGAAACAATACTATGACCTAGCTTCTCACCACAGTAAGCTAATGTCAGAATATCTTCCTAGGATTTCAGCCTCACCAATTACACACACACAACCTTAACAACCTGGCATGCGCAATTGTTAACCACAATTTTTATCTTAGATGTTTTCTGGAGATACAACTAGCTCAAAGTAGCAAATTAATACTGTCAGTGCTAACATATTCTGTAGTTTCATTAATACTCTACTCTTCTCTGGTCTTTAAATCCAGCTAAGAATGTAACCTGTAGTCGCTTTTTTGTCTTAGGGTCAAGCATTCAGTTAGATGAAGAAAAAGTACTCCATAAAACATTAAATGTAATACTTCAACTTTATCTATAGCCTACCTGGCTTCTGATATTTAGCAATAACAGAAACTGTCTTAATTCCAAGCTGCTTTTAGGAGTTGGGAATTTGGCATTTCTCTAAGGCCTGACAAGGCTTTATTGGAAAGCCATGCAACTCAGCTAGTGAACTGAGAGATAGAGGGAGACTCCATTACCCACTCTCCAACAAATCTAAATGCACCTATAAAAACTGTATTAAAAAATAAAATCAGTTATCACTGGCTAGTGCCCACATTTTTCCATTTCCCAAAGGTATTAAATGCCTTCATGGTACATGATCTACTTATTTTGAATTATGGAGTGTTAGTTTCATTGCAAGCATCAACCCCTTTCCAGCAATAAGGAGGTAGGTTTCCTCTGTTAAACTGATCTAAGATGGTGAATCACATTCCACAAAAAACTATTGAACAAATTTTCTTCAGAAGATGTGGCTCATCAACATCTTGAGGACACAAGAGGAAGATAATGAGAAAAATAGGAAAAAAATACTAAGAAAAACTTAGGAAAAGCCAACTTAAGGCAGAAAATATTAACTGTAGATAAAGTTGCACTATCTATTAAATTTACAAATAGAGCCAAATCCCAAGAGCAGTGTAGTTCTGACATCCTGTAAGCATGAGATTAGATAAACTATGTTTTGTTAATCTAGGTGGGTGCAAACTGCCCACTTTGTTTTGACTAAACATAGCAACAAGGCACCTACATTTAGGCCAGCAATAATGATTACTTTTTCCTTTTTTCAAATGAGAATTTTTAAATTGCAGTTGGACATATAGCAAAAAAAAAAAAAGTATAAACCTCATAAGGAACAAATATAATATCTAGACTTTAAGGACATCCATGATTCATTGTAATAACTCAAAATGTTCAGGAATAAAAAATCAAAACCCAGAGCATATATCTTGCTGCTCCCTTTCTGAAGGTCAGTACGTTCACAATCCACAAAGTTTCCATTCCCTTTGCACTCAGACAGAGTTTTGTTTTCCACATCCTCCTACGCAGAGGATCACGAGTACAAAAGTTAAAGTTTACCTTCATCAGTTGTGGGTTTTCTCACATTTAGTGCTCAGATAAATTCTCCCTTAGCCATGAATAGTCTCAAGAATGTATCAAAGCTACACTGAATAATTTGAGGCTTTTAAAACAGTCAGAAACTTTCTTTGGTTAATATTTACTTGGAAGATAAAAAATAATCAGAATGAGTTGCAGGAAGATCTTGGTAAATCCTGAGTTCAATTATCTTTTTAGAATTGAGAAAAAAAAAAATCCGCTCACTTTTCTAAGTTTTATTGTCTGTTTCTAGGAAAACAATTTTGTTCTCCTGATGATATAATAAACCTTACATTCAGCAGGAGATAAGAACATGAAGAATTCCAAAGCAGGATTAAAATAGACCAGATTTAGGTGGAAAGAGGACCACATATATATCAAGAAAATCAAAAGGCTTCAATTCAACTGCATCAAATTGTGTAAATTCAGAGCTCCTCATTCCTGGTTCTCCCATAGGAATTGTCTTTCTAAACACCAGATTGTCTGCTTTGACTCTGAGTTACTTCCTGCTGTCAGAGTAAGAAAATTTCTCTAGATCTGATTTCCTTCATTTATTCCCCATCATCTCACTTTGGATTTTAGATCCTTCTTAAGGTGTTTAATTTGCTTTAGTTGAACCAGCTGTTGCTATTCATGTTCTTGATAAATCATATTCAATTTTCAATAGTCCTTCAATCAAAAGACAATCAGATGAGACACTGTTTAATTTCCTGAGGATTACACTGGACATCTACTACTATGAGTGCTAGTAGGTCCAGAAAGACACAAATGGTTTGTGAATCACGCTAAATGTGATTACATCACACTTTACCTAGAAAATGGGTCATTGCCTTGACAAAATATTCTGTTTAAAAGGCCAACTACCTCAAAAATTAAATCATCCTTTCAGAGGTTACAGATACAAGCTGAAGTTTCCCAAAATATCGATATCACAGTTTTGAATGGCATGCAAGTACATGGGAATTCACTAACTCCCAAAAACCCCACATGCAAAGAGGAGCTTAAGTCTTTTGTTGCCACATGCAAAATAAGGCCATAATTCTGTAAGCAGAAATCTGAGCTCTGTGCCTGAGTTCCCAGTGCAGCTAATGGGGGACTGATCTGTGATTTACAGCAAACCCAAAAAAAATCCCCCCCCAAAACCCCCTATGTGCAAACTGAACAAGCTTTCAATCAGCTCTACTTGAACAATGATGGCACAAGCAGTTGTAGCAGACAAGGGGTTTAATGACAGGAGCAGTGGTTGCTTAGGTTGATCCCACTGCCAAATGGGAGTAAACCCGCAGCCTGAGAGAAGCTGGGCTTTCCTTTTTTGTGTAAGAGGAATCATAGTTGTACTGAAAAACCTTGACTTCCTAGGATTTACGTGAATAAATAAATTCAAAGTAATGTAACATGCACTACCAGGGAAAAAAAAAAGTTTCCATTAGCCTTTATGTTAAATTTGTAATATTTCCATGAGAATATATTAGAGGGAAAACAAAATGAAAAAACAGAAGAACAGTGATGAGCCTTTGATAAGGGGCTAAGCTGGTATTTTTTGGCCTTAGTTAGTTACAAATAGAAAGTTGCAAATAGAATATTTGTAGCAGTTACAAAAAATCCCACACTAAATGTTATGCTGAAAACTCCCTTGTTGTATGGGGATTTTCTGTCGAGTAGGAAGGAAAATTGCTCCATTTCTGGTGCAGTCATTTAGAAGGACCACTTCAGACTTGGAAAACAAAGACCATACTGACAGGGCTTAATTTAGCATCAACCAGCGGTTGCACTGACCTAAAATCCATCTATCCCAGTACCTGACCATACCAGACAACTCTGGTATCAGCTAATCTGTTTATGTAATGAAAGCCATCTCAACCTCTAATACATTAATCTGGGCCTATCATCTGAAAATCTGTGTTACTGATTGTGATAATCCAAAAGGTCACTCTAGTCCTTACTTCATGAACAAAGATTTTTGGGGAAAAAGAAGTTTGCATCTAAATCAAAACATTATTAGTCCAGGATTTCAGAGTGGCATCAAACACAGCTGGCTTGGCAAGTAGGAGCTAAATGCTGAGTTCATTACCCCACAATGCTACTGAGAGAGGATACAGCAGCCTTGGAGAAGCAAAGGGTCCTTTTTTCTGTTCGAGTAATTTCTGCAAAGAAAGACCATTTTCACCTGAAAAAGCAGTGTCCTAAAGATCGCTGAGATCAAAGAAGTTGAAGAGAAAGGACAAAGTAAGATTCTTCCATCCTTCCATTATTAAAGAAAAAAAGCACCCCATTCCTAACACTCAAGAGCATGTTCTCAACAAAAAGAAAAACGTGGTAAAATGTGCTTGTACAGTATCTGGAAAATTAAGCCCCAGTCTCTGAGGCTTTAAGTCATTATTTCAAAAACATTATTGTCATAAATTGACATGAGGTGGATTTTATCCTGCTCTGAGAGTAAAGCACATATTTTAAAAAGACAAGACCAACAGTTCTGAGATTCAAGGTGCTGTGCTCCCTTTCAGGCTCTGGAATCATGGCTAGGCTTCGCGAACTAAGATTTACAAGGGCTCTACCCACGCTTGCTACAAGCACGCTGGTGGCTAAAAAGGCCAATGCGAGATAGGCAAGTC
>JAWWEE010000001.1:40671900-40747190 GCA_035221455.1 Xenops minutus | reverse complement strand
TGCCTTTTTTCCTCCAGGCTGATTCTGCGTGTGTACTCAAAGGAAGCAGCAGCGTTATGGATGGTGTGTCTCCATTTTTCCCAATTGTGGAGATTAAATTACCATCTAAGGACTGGCACAGAAGTCTGTCTCAACACCAAATCTGTTGAAGCCTTAAGCACACAGCATCATTTCAAGCACCACCATTAAGAGGTACAAATAGAGGGGTCTGAAAAAGGTACCAGTGCCTAGGGACTTGGTACTGGCCTCTTGCCCCTTCTTTATGATTTCCTTAGTTTGTTTTTAAAGAAAGTTAACTTTTATCCTTATATCTCAAAGCTTTTCCTAATACAATTTTGAATAAATATCTAACTAGGAACCTGGTTTGTGTCTGAACTTTGTCAAACAAATGCTGTAGGTATCCAGAACACTGTCTCCTTCACTTGGTCGCACAGTTAAAAGAACAAAATAAGCTACTGTGAGAACATATCCAAAATTAAGCAGGTTATCTTCCTCTGATAGAATATACAAGAGTTTGGCATTGTCCCAGGACTGTGGGAGTTTCTGTTTTCTATGATTCTGTTTTTCTTACTTGGAGACAATAGTGGTATTCATGCCTAGGCAGTTCATGGGGTTACCACTTCTCTGAGGCTGCATTTCTCAACTCTCAGCAATCACTATAAAAGATGCAGCATACTTCAGACCTTAGTACATTCAGTGTTACCACAGTGATTTCCCTTCTGCTGCCTCCTATAGAGTAATTAAAAAATTTATTTGTTTTAAAATGAAATATTGCATGTACATACAAAGCTGCTCAATCCCGCATCCAAACATGTAGACCTACTGGCCAAGGCTTTGTAGATAGAAATACATGTACATTGTGAGTGTTAGTTATTCTTCTGTTTCTGTCCTTTCAAATCTCTTTTTCCCCCTCCAGTCAGTTCCTTTCTAGCCACTGCTAATCTCTCGCACACAGAAAATGAGCACATTTATACAATATCCTGTTTGTCAAATGTTGTTTTGTCCCTTTAGTTATTACACACAAGTACTCTTCAGCTGACAAGTTGTCAGCTACATTGTTCGCAGGTTGTCAGGCCTCCCACATTACAGTATACTTGCCCAGCCCCAGTGAGAAAGACTATGGCTTTTTCACAGACAAAAATAAGCCAAAAAATTCACATAAACCAGTTTCTTCTGTTCAATAAATAGTTGAACAAAAGACAAGCCTCTGCAAAGCAGTGCGTGTTTGTCTTCTGTAATGTAACACTATGGCAGGCACTATGGTGAGCTATAGAAGGCAGGCATGCTACAGCAACTCTGAAAACAAAAGAGCTGCTGACCAACAAAACTCTTGGAAAACACCAAAAAAGGGTGCAGAATTTGAATGTTAGGAAAGAGAGGGACAAAGGTTACAATGATGCAATTGGCAAGGGAGAATCATCTAGTAAAACCTGCAAGGGCTATAGGATAGATATATGTATAACTGAGCTGGCCAGTCTTTATAGTCAAATGAAAAGAAAATTGTCCCTTTAGGATGTGAGGTTTTTAATTAAATCATAAAATATACACTTAAAATGGATTACATACGCCACCCTGCAGTGCATTTTTCTCTCTGTTATTTCTAAGGAGATGAGAGTGTTAAGGCTCTAGTGAGGCTGTTCCAAGGCCATAAGGACCAATAATAAAAACAAAACCTGTTTTTAATCTCACATTTTTGTAACATTACTAGGAGGCTAACGTAACTAAAAGCAGTGGACAAGGGAAAATGATAAATGAGTCCATGGTTGCTCCACATATACATATTTTTTAGTGCATGGTTTACGTAGCAAAGGCGGGAACCCAACAGTTGTTCTCACAAACTGGACCTGGCTGGGACACTCTGCTGCTGTTTATATGAGCCACTAAAGATACAAGAAGTTCTATAGCAGAAAATTATGGGTAAACACAGCAGTCCTTCAAATACCTTTTCCTTTTTGTTTCTGTCCATTTTCACTTTTGTTTCATGATAGACAGGATTTAATAAAACTGCAGAGAAATGAAACTGAAATTCTTTCTTTTGGGGCAGGGGATCAGAGCACATGACCTAGTTTTTTGGGTTTCTTTTTTTAATGAGCTGCTCTGTGGTGGGTTTTTTAGAAGATAATCACAAAACAGTCATTGTTTTAGTGGCGTAATTACACAGAATGGCAATAACGTATTCCTAGTAGGACACTAAAAACCATATGTGGATGTCCATTTGGTAGGCCTGAGCTCATAAAAGACCAGCCCTGATGGCCCAGGCTGGGTAGCCATTTGCACTGGTCCCAAAAAGCCTCTTTTGACCATTGCACACCTTGTCTTGTGTTGGGCTGATTCTCCCTGCATCTAAGGACACTGCCGTCCCCAGTGCCACATCTGGATGTGAAAATCCATGTACCCACTAGTCATGGCAGCTGCATCTCAACATTAGTAGCGGTTCTGCCATCCCATCCTCATTCTGTATGTTCAACAGGTAAAATGCAGGATGTGACACCTGTTTGGGCAATGAGATGGGAAGGGAGGGCATAGGGATAAACAGCTCATCGTGAAGGTGGTGCTGCAGAACAGCACAACAGTGCATTTCACACATCAGGATTTTGGAAAGCTGAGGAGCCTGTGGGGCAGGTTCAGGCACATAGAAACATTTAACTTTTGACATACTTACAAAGTGTGGCATGGGGCCAAATTTCACAAACAAGTAGTCAAGATAATCAAACTTATCTGGCTGCTCCCACCAAGGGCTGTTTTCCAGAGTATGATCCATCATGCAGCATGACAGTGGTATTTTATTGCCAAAGAGGCTTCAGTGGAATCGTCAGAGAGGTTTCAGATTGGTTTCTGCAAAATGAACTTTCCAGAGTGGCAAGATATTTGGCAGCATTATCCCCAAAGTTTGTGGGAATCATCTCTGTTGATGAAGGGATGTGAGAGTTCATGAACTGAATATGGATCTCCCCACCCCATGGAGCCAAGGACTCAGAGGATCGATGCAGGCCACTGCTGCAGAACCTGCAGATGTTCACTGCCAGTGAACATCTGCTTTTCCACAGATGTATATTCATCAGGGAAAGTCCATCCCTGGCGTTCCTTGGGGTAGCTACAGTAATCATAAGTGATACAGATCACACAGCTCTTCTATAGAGCTGCTGTGAAGAGAGGGAAGCAAGACAGCCAAACACACTCTCTGTTGCCTTTCTGTTGGCATCCCCCTTACCCCTGAAGTCCTCACCCCATCACCTCCTGCACTCAGCCACTGTTCAGACCACAAGGCCATGTGTCCCCCATCAGTGCCCCAAAAGGGAGATGCAAACAGTCATTTCTATCCTTGAAAGAGAAGTTACAGGTTCTTGTTGACTCACAGCACAGAAGAAGCCAGGATTCAGGGAAATCTGTGTTTCCTGAGCAGGCTGTGAACTGAAAAAGACCCAGCCTTGGCAGAGCACAGACACTGTCTGCCTCAGTGTCACCCACATGCATTGGTGTGGTACCCAGGGCAAAGGGCAACATGGGCAGGTCATGTCCCTGCCATGTGGCCACATTCCTGGAGCATGGTTCTTAGGCTCTTTACACAGAATTTAAATTCACATCAGCAAGTCATAGGCTGTAACTCAGGCTATTAAGCCCAACACTGTTTCTGGTCATAGGAAGTTAATAAAGCAAAAACTAGTATAAAGAGGAAGAACAAAGTACAGCATTGTCTGCAAGGATTTAACTGCCCGTGTACCAAGCGCTGATGGTGCCTGGAGTTTCTTCATAATACCAGGCTTTAGAGGTACTATTGCAGTTGTCCACAAAGAGTTGTATTACAATAATCCATAGAATTGTAGAAGGGCTTGGTTTGGAAGGGATCTTAAAGATCATTTAATTCCAGCTCCACTGCCATGGGCAGGGGCACCTTCACTAGTCTGGTTGCTCAAACCACTTCTAACATGGTGTTGAACATTTCTAGGGATGGGGCATCCACAACTTTTCTCAACAACCAATTCTAATGTCTCACCGCCCTCACAGGAAAGAATTTCTTCCTAATTTCTAATTAGCCCATGTTCTGTAATCACATCAAGTGCTATATAGGTTTTTCTCACTGATTTTAACTTCAAAGACTCCTACCCTTCAATCATTCTGAGCCACTTGCCATTTTTTGAGTGTTGACTCTGGGAATTAGAGTTAGGAAACATTCCTGACAGTTCAAATCCTGTACTTTCTCATTGTGTGCCACTCCACACAGGACAGGCTCTATGCTGGATGCTGAGGCTCAGGCTCACCTACATATCAGTTTAAAAGAAATTGATCCTGAAGAGAACTGGGTGTAACAGACTAAACTTTGCGGGTTTCACACTTTTTTTTTTTTTTCATCAGTTAATTAACAACAAAAAAAAAATAATCTCCACAAACTTTGCACAGCAGAGTCAATTCTTCTCTGTCAACTCTTTTTGAAAACAAAAGTAATTTGGTAGTGACCATATCTCATTCACTTTTTCTCTAAAATTAACACAGAATCCAAGATTAATTAAATTATAATCAACACTAGAGAAAAAGGTCATAGATCTGCTTCTCTTAGCCTGTGTAATTAGGCATAACAAGTAATTTGTGTTGCTTATCTCTAGTCCTTTGAAGGTAAGCAACAGGTTGCAAAGAGCAGAGACCCAGGGAGTTAATTGGGTTTCCTGAGCCTTGAATCTGCATAGATTTTTAAGCAGTGACTTAAATATCCCACAGATCAGACACTCTCTGCCTGACAGAGGCCAGTGAGAAAAAAGCCAAAAAGAGGCTGGTGGTGTTTTAGCACCACCGGGTGGACAAATAAGGGAAAAAAAAGCTCGTTTTTGAGACTGGATGCACGGGTGTCCTGGCAGTCAATGGTCCCACCTCGGGGCAGGAGCCCTGAGCAGTGCCCCAACCTCACCCATGTTGTTCTTATTGATAAGTATCTCAAGAAACTCTCATCACCAAACCATGAGTTTTTCTTACCTTGCACGTGATCCCAGAGTCTGGAAAGTCACCTCAGAAAACATTAGATTTATAAATATAAACATAATACCTGTAATAAATATGACCATAATAGAAAACAAAACACGACCTGTAATTTTTAATACAGAATTGTATACAGTTGCCTCAGGAACAGCTCAGACACTTCTCGATATTTTCTGTCAGTTTTTTGCCTCCCTTGAAATCAATGGCCTGGTAGATAAATGAGTGTGTTGCTTCTTAAATCACAGGAGAAGAAAACCCTCTTAATGCAGTGTTTCAAAGTGTTTCTTACACCCCAACTGTTCTATGAGACTTTTGGGCAGTAACTGTTGTGGGTGGCTGGCCTTGGACAGCTTTTAATGCTTTGCGTAGAAGATATATGAGGACATGTAGCAGCTGTAGCTACGTAAGAACTGCTTTCCCCTGGCACTAGATAAGATAGTTTGTTGAATTAAATAAAAGTGCACTCAGCCTCTCACCTATATACTATGTCCTTTACTGGCACACTTCTGCTTAGAGCTTTGGCCAGCTCTCTGTCCTGTGACTTATTGGATTTACACTTATTTGGATTACACTACAGCCTGGAGAGCCCTTTGTGCTACTCCACAAATGCACATGCTGTCTCTTTACTGAGGCACTTACTTTTGGCTGACATAAGCCAGGGACAAAATGAAAGCTCAGGCCACTTTGGCTTTCCCAGTAGCTCCTCAGCAAGACCCCCACGATGGCCTGTGCCCCACGAAGGGTCTGTGTCCTCCCTCACCAAGCTGGTGGAAAGCAGGCAGGGGTGGCTTCTTGCCAAGAGAGAATCTTCATGTTGGTGTGGGAGACAAGGACAGGCAACGCTCCCAAAATACATCCTATAAAAGGTTAACATTTGGACGACTGGTGAGTATCCTTTTGGATACCTGACTGCACGCTGTAGCCAACAGATTTCTCCTGGCAGCAGCTCCAGGGCAGACTGTGCACACCATTTCTGCAAATTCCACTTTAAACAGCATGTTTGCTGCTTGCTTATCACACACAGCCTGCTTAAAATAGAAGTATTTGGGAGACAGCTGACGCCTCAGGTCCTCTCAGCTTTGAACAAAGGAGAAAAAAATACCCCTCAGAGATTCAAAGTCTACAAATGGTAGTTATTGCTAATCTTTGTCATGTACTTCTCTTTTGCCCCACCCACACACCTCTGAAGGTCAAGTGAAAGCTCAGTCAAGTCTGGCAGTAGATTTTTCAGCTCTTTATAATACATCAGAGCACCTAAGTCCAAAATAATGCAGCCAAAGAGAACTAGTCACTGGGCTAAAGAAAACAAGGAGGAGTCTGACTACTCTTTTGTTTGTTAAGCTGGTTTGGTGGAGGAAAATCCACCTCCTACTACCTGCCACTGTGCTGTACCAGACCAGGCACTTGTGTCTTCAGCCTCAGCTGAAGCAGCCTTGTCTGCTGAATAGTCCAAACATCTATAGGAAGACTGTCAATTTGTGGCATTATTGAAAGGTATCTATAACCCAGATATGTTGGTTGTAGTCCTTTAAGCCCGTGTAGTAAGGAGGGAATTCACAACAGATCCTCTCCATCCTGGGCACATGAGCTGTGCAGCAGGCTACTAGGTCAAGTGAGTCAGCAGGGTGCCCCAGGTGCCAGGGCTGGCTCACCTTCTTCAACTGATGGCACACACGTGCAGTCACAAGAACACAGCTTCTTACTTGCTCATAGGCACTGTGCAACTCACAGGACTGGAGACCTGAAAACACAGGAACACAGAAATTACTCAAAATAAGCAGGGGTGTGGAAAAAGTGTGTTATCCCATGCAATATTCCCTATCACAACCACCTCAACCACTTTCTTTCTTCTAAAACAAATAAATGAGTTGCAAAGACAGCTGGGCTGAAAGGAAGCCTCTGAGCTATGGACCCTAAGTAAAGCAAGGCAAGGAAATCCCTGAAAGGCAATATTTTAACATATATGTGTCTCTAGAACTTCTTGCTGATTCATTCCAAGAAGCTTCCCAACTCTTGCTCTGTCTGTTGGCATTTTGGATTCCTTTGAGACCATCTGAGTCCTCCTAAATATTGCACACAGGGGAAGGGGAGTGCCTAACACAGGGTCCAGCTTCCATTCAGAATAGGAAGCTCCTTTAAGTCCAGCTTTGCAATGTTCAGTTTGTAAGCACATAAATCATCTTTTACATCTGGTTCTTAACATCTGGGAGATCTATTACAGAGCTTGTTTAAAAAGTACATCTGATCATGGTTCTGGCCTGCAGTTTGTCTCTCCTCTTTGGGCATTGCCCAGCTGTTTGTGTACCAGCCTTCTGTGTAAAAAAACCTGCTTCTGCCTGGTTCATTCAGCAGTTTCACAGGCTGGCATCTTTGACCTTGCAATTCCCCGGTCTCCCTTGGAACAAGGCTGATTAAAGGAGAGACTGTACTACCTCACAGGTGTCCTGGCACCTCACAGTAATGGGAAAAGGGATGCAAATAGGACCACGAAGGCATTTGAATACAATGAAGGTATTGTTCCAACTGGCCCAGCTGTGGCAACAACATTAAAAGCAAAGAGTTTAGGCCTTGATTTTCATACTAGGAGTAGAAGGGCTTTAAAAAGCACAGATACAGTATATGAACCAGGTCTCACTTCTGCCTCTTGCCATGTGGCTGGCTCAAACCCTCAGGCTGTCTTACCCTCTGCAGTGCTTCTCAGAGGTGTAGCAATGTGTTCCATTTCCCAACTGAACTTCCATGGAAATACAGCCTAGAGAGCTAAACCTGTCTTGCTCAGCAGTACTCACCATTTCCTTGCCTATTCCTGGGGACCAGCTTCTCACCCTGTCCCCTCCTGACCCAGGAGGCACCAGTGAGCAATTAAGTGTTCTCATTCTGAGTCTGTTTCTCACAAACACCATTCAATAACTGCGCAACCTATAACCACCTACTGATGCCACCTACCAACCCCCTGATCACATGTGCTTTCTCTGGACGATAGTGAATGAAGAAACCAGAAAGGTAAAGCATGTAAATAGAGGTTAGAAGCATAAACCCCACATATAAAGAAAAATGTGAATTGTTCTGTCTTTCCAGTAACATCTGCAGACATCTCCAGAGCAGGATTTAGCAGCTGCATAAAGGCCTCCTCAATGCAGGGAGCAGTGTGCTCCCTTTGCTCCAAGTGAGTGGGAAAAGATTTTCACTAATAGAAACCCCAGCTAATTGCATTGATTAGTAAACTTTAAATTAGTTAACAGCCAATAATGTAAAGGAGCTGGCTATTGAAATGTAATAAACTATTTTTGAAACAAATGTTGCTGTTTAACAATTGCAGCTGGTGGAACAGTTCTCATCCCAGCATAATGTCCATTTGTATGGCCCTGATTAAACTCATGGTGTTTCCCAGCAGCTGGGTAACTCCACATCACAGGGATATCACCATTAAGCAGGCACCAACCATTTAGGTAACATCAGGTGCTCCCAAGTTACACCCATAGATAACCTGAAAGGATTACAGATGCAAAAGCTGGGGGGTCATATCTGGGGGCTCAGTGTGAGAAGTACCTAGAGCTACCGAAAAATAGTTCCTGGGTATTGCTTTTTCTTGAAGATTATAGTCTAATTGAGTAAACATCAGCCCAGGGAAGCCCCCCAGCCTGTGTTATGCAAGACATCAGATTAGATAACAAACCTGTCCCGATGATTTACAGCTGTGAAATGACTGAATTCTTCCTACAACTGACTCGGTAGAATTTTAACCCTCTGTGGATCTAAACCAGAGCTAGCTGAGCAAGCTGACCTGTAGATAATTTATTCTGTGTAACTGATGAGCAACATATCTCCTAAACATGCTTCTCATATCTTTTACCCCATTTTTAAGATTATATCTGAAGATGATATAAAGGAGATTCAAATAGTGTCCACAGATGGGGATTATAGACTATCAGGTTTTTCAGTTGCCTTTATCTGAAGCTCATTCCTGTGCTAAATTGTAAGTTGCTTGCTTCTCATATGGAGATTTTTCTCAGCACTAGCAGTTTAAAAAATCCTTACAGAATAGGCAGGGAGTGAAATGAAGCATCTATTAATATTTCTGATTTTGGGAAGAGACTAGATTTTACTAAAAGTGCTTTTTTAAACATGGAGCTAATCTAATCTAAGAGATCCATGGCTTCCTCACTATTTTTTGTCTTTTTCCTTTAAATAATGGTTCATGATCAGGAAGCCGTTTTACATAAATTACCCAATAAAAGTCAATATAATAAATGTTAATTACTCAGGATCACAGGTATTTGTAGACTTGCCTCCTTTTGATAGATCTTTTAAAAACAAACCCCAGATATTCTCAGCAGAGTTGAATAAACTGCTTCAGAGATGAATATTAGCAGAACCAGGAGAAGAGAGCAAAAGACAAGGGATCCCAGACACTAATGTCACTGAAAGCTGACATTACAGAGCTGATAGGAGAATACAAGAGCATTGCTCCAGATGGCAGGAGCTGCAGAGGAGGAAGAGCACGACTGAGAGATGAAATGAAAGGAAGCAAACCGTAGAAAGATGAAGTAGGATGAGAAACAGACAGTCCAAGGCATGCATCCAATTCTCCAGGTTACGTAAAATGATTTTTACCATTTATGCACTTCCCTTCTTTTTTGGATGATGCACATTGCAGATAGAGTTGGTAGAAGTGTTTGAAATTACCCCCGCCTGACAGTTCTTGTTACAAGCTCCTGCTTTCAATTGCTGGTAAGTTTGTTAGATGTTACTCATCGAGGCTGAAATGTCTTCTGCCAAGGATTAGCCTCGGGCTGATTCTTTCCCCTTCCATTTTCTTTTGAGAGAAAGAAAGGGGAGGGCAGTTTCAGTAAAAATGGTTCTGTGGTTTCCAGGGCAAGATTAGGCAACTGTTTATTTGAGCAAGAACTTGAAATTTGGCAAAACAGGGGGGGAGGTCACCCCAATGCCAGAATACATAGCCAAGTTATAAATGTTCTTTAAAAAAGTCTCAGCTCATGTACTTTAGCAGGGACTTGCCAGCTTGGCAGATGAATTTGCAGAGGGTTGTGTCAGCACAGGGCACAGTGTAGGCACTGCCTACTCCCAGACCTTAGCAGGACTGTCCTCATCAGGCAGCAGAGCTGGATGCTGCCTGCATCCAGTACTGCCACTGGCCCTGAGCAGGGCAGGCGCCTGCCTCTGGGTGCCCTGGAGGGCTCAAGGCTGGAGGTAGGCATGAGCAGGGAAGTGGGGCTGAGGTACCAAGGTAAAAAGGCACTTGGATTATGAAACAGTGAGAATCAGACTGTGATGACATAAGGAACTGGAAAGATAAGTCCTAACGCCTCAGCCTAGCCAAGAGCACATGACCTAAAGCGGGGTGACTGGTGGGACAAGAGGAGCAAGCTGGTCAGGAGGAGGAGGAAGGGAGGAAAAACATCTTGGTGATGTTACTATGTCCTTTTCAGAGCCCACAGTAGAGCTGAGGTCACCCCCAACAGAAACCTGGAAGTCAACCGGCACGTGTGATTTTTCATGCTTTGCAGGGTCTTCTGCACTGGCTGAATACCTGCAACTCTTGTTCCTTGGTTAGGTATAAAACTTCAATTCTCCACCAGAGAGATGCATCAGCACTTCTTGGTGGAGCACCTCAGCTTGGGATCAGGGCAGACATCTCTGCCATCTGTCATGCATGCTCTGCCCTAAAGCTGCAGGAGAAATGAGGGGTGAGAGGTGGTGCAGAGCCAGACTAGCTGCCTGTGCTCCCTTTGTTGCTGCTTGGTGGGGAAAGAAGAGCAGCTGTCTCCAGGCTGGGCTGCAGAGAGATAATAAAAGGCCCTGATGGCATGTGTTTGCTTCCAGCCCTGAAGCACAGCAGAGGTATGGAGGAAGAATTGAAGAAATGAGAGAAGCAGTGGCCTTTAAACATATCTTTAATCCTGTGTCCTAATAATCTCTTTCTTCCCCAACCAAGGCAACAGCCAGTCTTCTCTCACATCCCTACCAGATCCTCACCCCAATATTTTCAATAAATATAAAACTAATGCCCCACTCATGCCAGCATGTCTTCATTCTATACCTCAGCATCTTCACAATGCTATTGTCACCAGTGACCATTATCATTCAGGCCTCAGACCCAGTATCATCTGAATATCCCAGCACACTCCCAATAACTCAAATCCAGCAACAGCACCCTGGAGCCCTTCTGGCTCTTGCGTTAAAGCCTGTTTTTCTGTAGGCTTTACACCCTCACACTCCAGTCATCCCCACATCACCAATGACCCTGCTCACCTTCAGATTTATCTGTACCATCCCAAATGACTATTCCTACAACAAGTCCTTCCTCCCTGAGGCTGCCCAAGACCTCAAGGTCTAGTTCCCAGTGTCATCCTGAACACCTTCTCCAGCTGCCTCATCCTCTTCATGCAAGGGGAGGTGGACACAGAGACCTCACCAGCAAAACAGCACAATGCTTGCTTGGATTTTCTAGATACAGCCAATTCTGTTCCAAGGGTTGGGGTTCCTCCCAGCTGACTTACGACACCTCCAACCCATCTAGTGAGTATCAGTTTCCTTTACAGTGAAGGAGATAACTGGATAATTTAAGGGCACCACTGATCTACCTCACTTTAGTTATTCACTTTGACTGTCCCAAAAGCACTGTTACCCCTCTAACCACTGTAAGTGGAGAAAAGAATTAGCTCAGTTTAGATGTGTCCTTTGTTGACATACAATGTTTGTTGAGAGGATTGCACTCCAAACAACATTGTGTGTTTACCCTTATTTTTTTAATTCATGCTCAGCACTGATCTTTATTTTCCTCCAGAACAGAATTTCAAGTTTCTAGGGAGCATCATGTGATGTGAGCTTGCCCACCGAGGGCTGGCTCAGCAGCAGCACCCTTGGCTGATCGATGTCATCAGCACACAACCATACCATGCTGTATCACACCACACCACACCACACCATACCACACCACCTAGGGGTCAGAGCTTGGGTTTCAAAGCATGGTAAGAAAAAAATTCATAACACAATTGGGAACAGAAATGTCAGGATGGTAAGTGTTATTGAAAAGCAGCAATAAAGGAAAGTTCCAGGAATGAGTTCTCTACCATTTCCATCCTTGTTCCTAGAATGCGTCATTCTCAGCTAGGTTGTGTTTAGAATACATTCAAGTGATACCTTTTGTTAAGGTACATTCCAGTTTGATTAGGTTGACCAGAAAAGTTGGTTGAAAGTTATAGAAGCTGAAAAACTGAGAAGACACCAACATCATACACTGAAGAACTCCACACTGGGATCATGTCTGTAATGCTCTGGACAGTTTTCTCTATTGAAAATTCTAGTTTAGGAATGGAAATGTTCCAAGAAGGGCTATAAGGGCTTGGAGGTTTGGGAACAATATAACACAAGGAGTATTTGAACAAGTTACAGTTTTGCTTCTCAATAATAGAGAGGGCTAAGGAGAAAAAGATGAAATATAAATAGGAATAAAGTGAGCAGAAAAGTACTCCTCATCCTTTCTTCCGTTACAAAAATCAGACAGCATCAAATGAAATTAGGGGGGAACAAGTTCAAGACAGGTAAGATGCAATGACTCTTTGCACAACAGTTAATCAGGCCAAGAACTGTGTAACTCCTTGCCACATGATGTAGTGAATGCTGAAATGCTTACCACATGTCAGGAGATCATTTAGGGCTTCCACACCACACTTGCAATGTCAATGTCTGTGACAATGATTCTGTATTCTGGCCTTCAAACAGACAGGTAAGCATATGTGTCTCCCAGTACTTACAGCCTCCCTGTTGTTGTGACAGCTCCAAGGGGGTACCTGCCTTTGAAGAGCTTTGCTCCAGAAAGCAGATGTTTCTAGGGGGAAAAAAAAAAGTGTTTAAGCATGAAACAAATTTCAGAAACAAACCACAGTGCACAAATATATAGGTAAGTATATCTAAGGGTTTTTTCAGTTCATCTTAAATAGTTGTTCTCAAAGTTTTACAAAAGAAAAACTTTTTTCCTTTGTGCAAGAAAACAAGAAAATCTGAAGTAACATCATCTTTCAAAAGTCAGCCTTAGTTCCAAGCTTCTTCTACACAGTATAGATTGGTTGCTCATTCACTAAATATTTTCATTATGTGCTTCTGTAGGGAAGATAATTTGTAGCTATATTTACTTGAAGAACGATATTACAATGAAAAAGCATAAATAATGTATATGAGAAGGCAGGGTAGGATTGCCTGGCAGCCTTCAATCTGCCATTCCTTTGACTGCTAATTTGGTAATCAACATAGCTCCTTGTGTGGGACAAGTCATAAACCAAATAATCCAGAGGTAAGGCTTTCATTGCCTACACGGTACTGAATAATATATTTTTTAATTCCATTCAGGTCCCAAGTGCTGTCAAAGTGCCAAAGTTTCAGTCAATATGATTTTTCATACTGCAAATCTCTGTTTAGTCTAAAACAGAACTGTCAAATCTCTCATAATGACTGGGGCATTTTTTTTTAACAAAGATATCAAAAACAATTGAAACTTTTCAAGGTCTCCTGAAGGTTTCCACACAAGACAAGGTTGTTGAGGCACACTAAGTCACATGCAGCCACAGCTTATCTGGGGGCTGACAGAGGACCTTATAATTGCTTGACTTTTTCAGGTGGTTTAGTAAGTGATGTGGAATGAGAACTGCAATGAGCACATCACACAGACAAGACCCTGAAGGTCATAAAATCATAGAATCATTGAAGTTGGAAAAGACCTCTAAGATCAATTGTATTTAGCTGGTATCCAAAATCACCACGTTCACCACTAACCCACTTTCAGGGATTGTGATTCTACCACTTCCCTGGGCAGCCAGTTCTAGTGCCTGATCACCTTTTCAGGGAAGAATTTTTACTTCATGTCCAATCTAAACCTCCCCTGGTGCAACCTGAGGCCATTTCCTCTTGTCCTGTCACTAGGTCCCTGTGCAAAATCATCACCTGAAGCAAACACTGCAGGATCCCCTCAGTATCCACCTGCAGCAACACCAAGCACAGAAACTCTTCATGGTGTCTCAGCAGTGACTCATTGCCATGGAGGAATAATATTCCTTAATGCATGTCACCCACTTTCCAAGGGGCTTGTAAAGGCTTTTTCTCCCTTTTGTATAGGGTCAGGCAGTGGTTTGCCTGAGATTTGGGAGAGGAGTGGATTTCCTAACACTCTCCACTTCATTCCCTCCTTCTTCTTCATGTGCAAGTGAACAGGGTGAAGGAAGGAGGAAACTGAGCCCACTTCTGGGGTGCAGCAGCTGAAGATCCAGTTAAAGCTGCCAGAGAGATTTCTTCCTTATTTACTACTGTAAAATGAAATACAATTGCCAAGGATTTAGTTAATCTATCATAAAAATCAATTGACCTAGAAGGTTGACACTTGTCTGTGTATCACCACAAATGACATGTCCTTATATTTCAACATTGGTGACATGAAAGTTTCAACAATTAACAAAAAAAAGCTAGAGTAACCACATTAAATTTGTAAGTATGCGCTGTGAACAACATAAAAATAGCTTAGGACGCCAGAATCATTCCAAAGCAAACACAACCTAAAAATAATGATGCTAAAGTTAAATTTAACAGAAATCAAATATATTAAGATCTGAAATGTTAAGCTAAAAAAAAACAACGCTGCTTTACTCTGACTCTAAAAAGTTATTTCAGGATCATCAACAATATTTGGATTTATACTGAGCTAGGATTTTTTTTGATCTATTTCGTCTATGTATTCTCTTCTGTTTGAGATTCTGGCCTTTACATGTGTTTAGCTTTAGGCATTTATGAAGAAATGAAGCATTTAGAAATGGGCATTCCCAGTTGACTATTATGGTTAAAGTATTTTTTAGGAGGCAATGGAAATTCTTCATTTTAAGACACAATTAGTTCAGAAGTTGAGCCCTGCTTAGCATGAGAATTTTGGTTGAAAAATTGATGTTTTTAAAGAAACCCAAGAAACATATGTTGTCATTTAATTCACACTTGGTGAAAACATCATTCAAGATTACAACTAAAGTAATCTATAATGAGAATCTCTTCTTGATTTCAAAACATCAGCAAACAGATATTAAAGTGTATATTTGGGCTCCATGCTTATATATTCCCTTTTTAAAATTAATATGGTTGATATCAACACTCCTCTGTAAAGTCCCAAAGCTTTTGAATTGCTGTTGAGGTCATCTCATTCATCTGAGGGCCATGGTCTGGTGAGTGCATTATCTAATGCTATGTAGGATACACTAGAAAAAATGTGAAGGTCCAAAAAGTGAATTAAAAAAAAAAAATCAGTTCTAATTTCTAGATGGCTGATTTATGCTGAAGGACAAGGGATGAAGTCCTAGTTTTTTATGTCCATCTGTGAGTAACTGAGATTCTCCCAGTTGGTAACATAGCAAAATTCACCCCCAGCCTGAAGTTTGTAAGTTCTCTCTCCCAGACAGCCATGAAGGAATGACATAAATGCCACAAAATATAGAAAGTCAGCTTCAGCTGGAGAACAACAGCCTCCAGGCAATTTCAACAGCACTGGTGACACAAGGACCATCTCACTTGCAGGAGTTAGCTGGTGGCTTCTCCAAGTCCATCTAGCCAAATATCTCAGCACACCCTTTTTTCAGATATTCCTAAAGCTATATGGATACCTTAAAAAAATTCCATTGCCCAGATACAGCACTGCCATAGAAACTCAGCTTTTTGAGGGGATCCCCATTGTTACTGAATTTAATGGGTTAATCCCATCATCATGGGATTTTTCAGATGTGTGGACTTCAGAGGACTTGCTCAGGCAAGGATGCTGGGGCCTGAGTTACCAACTCACTGGTGGGACAGGAGATCCTAGTCTGTTTATATATAGTCCCCTATGGTTTGGGGGTCTCTGTGCTGGAGGAGTACAATGCTTAGTGGGGGCTGTTGGAGTATCTGGTAATAACACAGATGGTTAAAAGCAGATTGGCATTGTAGCGTTTGGATCATTCTTCAATTCCTCCCAGACCTTTTAATGCAAAGGTGGAATTTACCCTGCAAAGGAAGGTTAAAAACATGGAAGTATTCATCAAGCAAAACTGGATTCAGTTTGCTGTAGGTCCAGTATGCAGATCTGTGATTTACTGCAGGCTGGAAGTAACATTTAGAATTCCCTGTCATGGCTCTTAATTATGTTGTGCAGAGCTCCAAGCTTATTTAAAGTTGTGGCAGACAAGTAGGATTTGTGTGTTTAGGATCAAGATGATTCACTCAGCCACATGAAAACCTGTGGCCTGCACTGGCACAGAGAAAGCTCAAAGTCTGCTGAAAGGGGGCTCTGCTGGTATCAACTTTAGCTATTCTTTTATATCATTTAAAGCCAAAAACAAGGAGCAATTTGAAATTAATGGATGTAAATTAATTACTAATATAAATTAAGGGAAAAAAATCCAGATAAATGGAAAAATTACTTTTAGAGGCTGCACCTTCTACTGCCCCATCAGCTGTTTCAATTTTTTTTTTCCCCAGACAGAAAAATAAGACAGGATCTAAACCAACAATCCCATTAACAATTTGCAGTTTATGGCATAGCAACTGTTATCCAAAAGGATGTTGGATTATCTGGCTCTGTGTTTGTCTCCACCTATCCACATTCTGGGATGATGCACTTAATTCAGTGTTTCTTAAGTTTTAATTATGGTCATGCTTTGATAATTGAACTAACCTGTGGGAATGGGATATGTTTCTGACACCTGGCCATCACACCCCGCACTAAAGAAACACAGCAAAGGTAACGTAATGGTTTTTTTGGTGAATGATGTAGACTCTGCATGCCTTCTGAATGAATGAATCAAGCAGTTTACCTTTCATCAAAAACATTTTAAGGTAGCTTTGCAGGATTAGTAAACTTCATGGGAAATAACAGATGAATGACTGTGCTCTCATTGAAGTAATTGCACTGGGCATGACTGCATGATTACTGACACCTTGGCAACCACTTTTTTGAGTCCTGAAACTGACTACAGATTCCTGTTTCCCTAACCTTGCTAGACAGAATGACATTAACAGGTTTATACTGAACAGTAAATGCAGTTGAAGAATAACCCAGGGGGAATTTTCCAGGGTCTCTACTACCTGTAACAACTTGTTTCTGCACCTGTGATTTGACTGTACTAGCATTTTGCTCCTGCTTTTCATATAAAATCTCCACAGCCTCCAAAACACCACAGAGTTCAGGCATCCTCTAGTACAAACAGGAGATACCAGGCTGGAAAGGATGGTTTTCTGGCATCTCAGAGTTTTGTGGCAGATGCAAGTGTTGCCAAGCCACAAAGGTGACACCGTTGATGAACTAGGCTCACAGAGAAGGCACTTGCACTTTCAGGAAATATTTTGGGAGTTCTTAACCCTATGCGTTTTTTGCGGATGCCTTTCAAGGCATCTTGAAGCACTTATTAGCTTGCATAGTGAAAGAAACCTTGAAATTACTTGACAAAGCAAGTTATCTTCACAGTCGTAAATTAACTATACCCATTTCACAGATGAGACTTGTAAAGGGAGGAGGTTTGCCAGAAGTTTGTGCTCTATTACAGTTCAGGCTTTGGCTTGTGATCCTCTGCCGCACTCCTGCCCATCCACTCATCAGTGGCTACTTCTCTAGTCAGAAGTGTCAAACGACTGGTTTTGCTGATGGTCATTCCACAGAGAGCAAACTAGAAAAGCTTGCTTGTGCAAAATGACTCTATTATTAATCTCTTATTTTCCATATCAAGGAATCAAGAGAATTAGTGCATTTTGTAGATCAGACATCCTGATTGCTGGCATCAGCTGCAGGCTGAGAGTATTGTACAGTTAACAACCTCAGAAAGACGGGGTGTTGTCTTTTGTGCAAGACACACGCAGTGCTAGGGAGCTCTCTGCTAACTGGACTCACACACTATTTGAAGGGAACAAAGCGTTCCCATCCCTCTATCCAAAAATAGAAAAGGGAGATATAATATTTCTTCAGGCATTTGCCAAAATGATAAGGGAGATGAACAAAAACCACTCCCAGTTCTATAAGCTTGCCAAAATGCTGGTTTACCTATTCCAGTGCTGATGCTGCTGATCCCAAACTCCAGAAAGTCCCATCCCACCTGTGCAGGGCAGTAAGAAACAGCAACGTTATCCTGCCTGCATTTTATGATAAAATCGTTTGAGAAAGAAAAAACCACAAACGCTAGTGAACTCCTGAAGGAAGTGACAGACTCTTTGATGGTAAAATCGGCATGCCCAGACCTGAAACCCCACCTCTCACATGTTCGCAGTGCATTTAGGTCACTAAAGTACATCTTTAGGGAGGGGCTGTCTCCTGAAAGCTTCAAGATGCATTGCTTCCTGTCTCCCTAATCAGCTGTGCAATAGGGTAAATTTAGAAACAAAAGCCAGCGCAGCAGTGCTGGCAAATAGGTTTAGTGCACATTAAAACCTGTTTTGGAAAAGTCAGAACAGGTCCTGCATGTCTCCAGCTCAGGCTCTGAGCAAAATAATAAATGACTTGCATACATTTAGCACCTTTTATCCCGAGAGAGCCTGCAGTGTTTTATATAATAGGAGTTATCGCCTACCCACCCATGAACAAGCACCTGTGGAAGGCTGCACGGGCCAGCTGGGGCACAAGCATGTTAAAGAGACAAGTGAAGACGATTGTCTCCTTTATTCAAACACGCAGGAGGAATTTAGGTGGGCACAAGAAATAGCCAGGTTGGAATTTAGCCAGGAAAACAATGTATGAAATAGTCTTTGCTTGGCAATAAGTACAGTGAATTATTTAATGACCCTGAGCCAAATACAGACCATTTCATCTTAACTTACTGAAATTGCTCCCAAACATGTTTATATTCCAAAAAATTCTCTTTCAAGTTTCATGAAGCTTAGGGCAGAATTGTGTGCAGCAGAAAATCAGCTACAAGGAAGGCCTTCCTCAGCAGGGAAAAAAAAAAGAAAAAAAAAAAGAAAAAGTTGTGAAGAGAAAGTTTTGAGGTGAAGGGGGTAGGAAATATGCCAATCCCTTAAGGGAAATATATACCAGTAAACAAATGATGTATAAGTCTGCAGGCCATCATTTTTACCACACTGCTCTGCATCAGAGAACGTGCAAAAGACTGTTCCATTAGAAAAGACCACACACTTCTTTGGCTGGATTTTTTCCCCTCTTACCCAGTTTGATACTTTTGTTTTTGCCAAGACTGGTATCTGGGCTTAGCTTCAAGCTCATCAGTAGTTCCCCTAGAGTTTCAGCCAAAAATACATCTTTTCCACAAAGGCTGGATGATTTTCAGGATGATTTTACTTCTCTGCAGGAGGTTTTTCTCCTATTAAGTGGGAGCTGTGCTCAGTCTATTGTATCTTGGCCACACTCAAACTCGACTTGCTGGGTTAATTCACAGACAAATTGCAGAACATTTAGTTAGAAAACAGAACTGAAGTGCCCTTTACCACAGTGGAAACATTTTGCCCAATTTATTAAAGCAGTTAAGCTTAATTAAAGCATGTTAATATTTTCAATAGAAAAGCAGGTACCAAAGGACATCTCAAGCAGGGAAAGAACCAATGTTTGGAAACCAAAACTGGACAAACAGAAATGGCAAGTAAGGGTTTTAAGGGATTTTTTATGTTGTTTTTGGATTTTTGGTTTGGTGTTTGTTTTGTTTGTTTGTTTTTTGTTGTTTGTTTATTGGTTTATTGGTTTTTGTTCGTTGTTGTTTAATTTTATTTTTACGGCATCAGTATGATCATCCATTGCAAGGAATTAACAGACAAAGCTGCAGGGTCAATACTACACCTTTCTGAGGGGTTTACCCTAGCTAACAACAAACTGCAGGAGCAATAGCGGCTACTAGTTGATGTGACGAAGGAGTCCATTGATCTGAAAAGCTAGGAAGCTGCATTTTCTGACTTAGTGCTTGAGCTCCAACAGCAGCCCCAGTTCTTTGAACTGGTGCTCAGGACTCAGAGGTCAGCTAGCCCAGCCCCCCCCAGCTGAGTCAGCTCCGTCCGGTTTCTGACAGATGCTCATCTAATTTGTTCTCTGAGTTCTGACACTATAAGAGCTACTACAGCCTCCTCAGGCACACCAACAAGACACCCAGAAGAGTAAAAGGTTTCCTTAACCTGGTTTACCTTACTCCAGTGTAACTTCTCATCCTCTGCTCTGTGGTTAATAGATTCATAGTAGCAGTTGCTTTTTACTCAGAGATCATCTTTAACCATTTAGTCAGCTTTTCTGTAGATAAATGACCTGGCTACTGTGATCTTCCTCTTTCACATTTTCTCCATCATCACTGCTCTCCTCTGGACCATGTTCAGTCCTGTGTCTGATCAAACGCTGTACCCAAAAGGCTGAGCAGCACTGCATCTGCTCTCTGATATAAACCAGTGTAGTCTTCCTCTTTGCCTGTTGTATTTGCATTTGTGCATCTCATAAGAGCATATGCATTTATCTGTCAGTTAAATAACAGATTAAATGAATTTTCTGATGTTCTCCTGAGCCGCAAAAGCAATTTTATCTACTGAGCTACTAGTTCCTAATCTTCAATTCCTGTAGCTGACTACTTCTGAGTACATACTGGTTTATCTGTCTTGGTTGGTTTGTCTCCATTTTTTCTCTAAATACTTCATTGTCTGATCTTGACTTAGAGCACACTCAGAGGCCCTCCAGATTTTGTACATATTTCTAAATACAATCCACAAGTATATGCAAATGTATTAATACATAGAAATGCATAAAATGTAAACATCTTGGCTGAGGTCTGAGTATTTGACTAATTCAGAAAGTATAAAATTCATTTCTACAGATGATGGAATGGGCAGGGGGTGGGGGGGGAAGCAGCCACTGGAGTCAGTGCTAGAAGTAGAAAAAGTCAGATCACTCAGTTTACACCCCTACTATGGGGTATAAAGATACCTTTTCTCCAGTAGCAGAGTAGGTCCAATGCAAGGATGAGTCCAAAGAGCTGATTCAAAATCTAAGGTCACAGAATCATAGAATCATTATGGTTGGAAAAGACTTTGAAGATCATTGAGTCCAGCCTTTGACTAGACACCACCATGTTGACTAAATCATAGTACCAAGTGCCACATCCAGCCATTTCTTGAACACTCCCACAGATGGTGACCACTTACCTGGGGTTCTGAGGGTGCACTTGATTCCCTCATCCAGATGATCAAAAAATATAGAACAGAATTGGCCAAAATACTGAGCACTGGGGAACCCCACTTGTGACCAGCCACCAGTTGGATGTAATTCCGGGCAACACCACTCTCTGGGCCCCGCCATCCAGCTTTTTACCCAGCAAAGAGTGCACCAGTCCAAGCCATGAGCATCCCATTTCTCCAGGAGAATTCTGTGGGAGACAGTACTGAAGGCTTTACTGAAGTCCAGGTAGACAACATCCACAGCTTTTCCCTTATCTACAATGTGGGTCACCTGGTCATAAAAGACAATCAGGTTGGTCAAGCAGGACCTGCTTTTCCTAAACCCATGCTTCCCAGACTTTTGGCCTCAAAAGCACCCTGAATCTGTTTCAAATGTCTGAACATCAACTTGTCATCTTATATTCCAGTGCTACTATTCTAACAAAGGCATACCTAGCAACAAAGTCAGAGCACAGAAATAGTTATACTCAAGTGCAGAATAAATCCACATGTTAATACGTTTTAAAACAGTCTAGGCCCACCCATGGAGGCAGCTTAAATCTTCAAAAACAAAAGAAACCCCAGCAACTGTCATGGGATCTTGGGGATGGGGAAGCAATCCAAAAACATCTTAATCTCTCTTAATAACTCAGGCAAGTAGCACAGTATGTGCTATGTGTCAGTGGAACATGGTGCTCAGTTGTTTTAGGCACCCATTAGGGGTTTAACCCCTGCCATGAGTAAGCACATTGCTCCATGACGTACCAGCTCCGTCTCCACAGCCACACACACACATCTCTATACTTTTGCATGCACATACATGACTATGCAGTTACAGAAGGTGCGCATGCTAAGGTGCATAGCATGGCTATGCATCAATCTTGAAGGTAAACTTCAGCATAAACAAATCTGATCTGCATCCAACTTTCCTTCTGAGCCAGCTTAAAAGCAAAAGATGAACTCTCATAGTGGGCAGTGACTGGTAACCCAACTTCTCCTACCCAGCCCTTTGGATTTGGAGTTTTTTTTGTGTGCTAGGTGCTTTTAAGTCCCCAGAAGCTCACTCTTCAAGACTGGTTTCTTGAGAGGCAGCACAGTGGAATAACATGTGTATTCATATTCCTCTCTCATTATTCATTTTGGTTTTCTGATTGAAATGCTTCTATATCACATTTGAAAACTTGACAATATAAAAATAAGCAACTACTATTCAGACTTTATTAACTGGGATGGTAGTCCTACTGGCTTTTTTTCCTTGTGATGCCTAGAATAAATATAATGCTCATGAGAAACTGAGTTGTCTTTAGGCAGGAAATTAGTGTTTATATGTAGTGTGTCTATATATAGACACACACACAGATGCATGCAGCATTACTCTATGGCTGTATATATATATATATATATATATATATATAATGATGCAAGATTTTTTTCCCCCCTCACACTCAGGATCAATGTACTTTTACACCTAAAAGATTACTCTGGCTTCCCAGCAGCAGCTCAATAAGAAAATTCAACCTAAAAGACAGCTAAAAACTTAAGGACTTAGGCATAAAAGTTTTCAGAGAAGGAAGAGCAGGTGCACATTAATCTGTCAGTGGTAACTGTGCACTCCTGTCTTCCACCAAACACAAGGGAATTCAAGTTAACTGGTGAGCAGCAGAGGAGGGCTAACTCAAGTCAGTTCACCCTTCCTCTTGAGTGTCCACATCCCAATGAAAACCATAATTTGATATGCACTAACACATTACCTTTCCATAATGCATTTGTGAGTTTAAGCTAGTAGAATCAGAGGCACACCTTATGTTGCAAAGATTACGTTCCTGTGGTGCTGCCACTGAGTACAATAGCCCCAGAATAGCACAGTTCAAGAATGAAGAGGAAGCACTTAACACTACACTAAAAGCATTTTGCAACATGACTATTTCAGTGCTCCCAGGACACAAGTAAAACCATGCATTCCAAGCCCAGTTGTCACCTTCTTGTAGCACTGACTTCACTCAGCAGCACCTGAATCATTCCTGTACAGCAAGAGTAGGGTTGATCCACAGGCTTTGCTTTGGTCAGCAACTTCTTGGACTACACAGACATTGGTAACAGCTTTCAGGCTGAAGGCCACTGTTCTAACCAGAAGGAACCTCAGTTACTGCCATTTGCTGTGAGGTATCACCCCCTAAATCACAACATTTCTTAGCACTGCGAGTCTGGGATTTCGTCATATACATACCTAACCAGTTATCTTGTCTCGACTATAGACTTTGAAAGTCCACTTTGAACCTCTCAGAGGCCTATGGGTCACACTCTTCAACAGCAGATGATGTGTACGAAAGGATTATATCACGTGTGGAAGTCTGAAAAGGGTCCCTTTTCAATCAAGAGAGCTGAGATAACTGTATTTGCACACCTAACAATGAAACTATGAGAGAAAGGCTGAATCAAAATGTCAGCTTAAAAGAAAAACAAAACTGCCAACATCAGGTTTAAGTTGGGGTAGGAGTCCTCCAGTAGGCACAGGAGTACCCTGTGCACCTGCTAGGACAGATGGCTGCAGAAATCAAAAGTAATAAAATAGCCAACTTTTCCAGTCTCCAACAGGAATAGGAAACCACCATTATTCAAAAAAATCATGCTTGCCAATAACCAACCTGTGACAGAAGGTGGGCAGCAGCACATTTGGAGTCTGTCTGTAATTTCTGTGTTATATTACAGACTAAACTGGATGGCAGTTGGATTCTGGAGAGGAGGAACTCTGCTCTCCTCTGGGGACGAACAGCACTCAGCACTACAGTCCCAGTTTCTAGGTGTTAGGAAAGCAAAACTCACAGATGACAAATACAATAAATATTTTAAAACACGCTAGAGCAGCTGAGAAATAAGATATATGGGAAGAAGAGAAAGGGCATTGCAGGTGAGATCTGACCTATCATTCTTGTGAAGCTCTAGTTTGTTGTTGCAGAATACTGAAGGAAAAGCCTCTTGGGCTGCTCCTGATCCCTCCCCTTAAAAAAAAACCAAAACAACAAAACAAAACAACCCCCACCCAAAAAAAACACCAAAAAACAAAACCCAAACCAAAAAGAAAAAACAAACAACTCCCTCCCCCAATTGGTTACAGTAACAGAAAAACCCAATAAAATTACTCTGCCTCTCATGTTCTAATACCAGCCAATTTAATATAGAAATACTGTCATCAGAGTGACCAACTTCATTCCCACGTAGAGAAAATAATACCAGTCTGTGCCAGCCTTCATCTGTAGCATTCACTGTTAGAACCTCTGCATTGAAGACAGAGGAGTAGGTCTAGAAAAGTAAAAATCATGAGTTTTCCACAAAAACCATTGGGCAGCTTTGTCAGATGTGTCGGTATTTATAAGTTTCTCATTCAACATGTTTCCTCAATCTGTAGAGAAAAACACATCAGCTGTTTTATTTAAGAGGCATCAAGTACTGCATATGGTATTTGGTACAAATCTCTACCCTACATTCTAAAGACAATTTGATTCTTTAGTTAGTGTTGGTTTTACCATTCCGTGTCAACCAAGATCTCTCATGTTGTACAGATGTCTTCCTATTTTGATGACACCTAAATTTAGAGGGTGCAGAAAACCACTGTGACCAAGAAGTGCAGACAAGGGTCAAGAAATACATCTCTACTCTTTAACATGAACATATAAACTCTGGATGCTGATACTGTAAATAAAATCGATGGCCCCACTTTATCCCTGAATGAACCTCCAAAACAGGAGGTGCAAAACAGATCATAGCCTGATCTCAAATAACTATTTTGTTAACAATCCAAGATGAAAAAATGCTTTTTTTGGCTAGTAACTTGTACTTGCTTCCTTGGAAGCATACTCTTTCTGAGTTAATTAAATGAATACTTTTTATTTTTAACTACGTACTATAAATATTTCAGAGAGAATTGCCAAGTGACCCTGGAACACCTGGACCAAATATCCTGCTTTGCTGTAATATACAGTCTATTTAGGGCTGCCTCAGAAGATCATTCATACTTCAATTACTGCAATATGTCACCACTTTACAAATGAGAGTGGTATCAGCAAATAAAATCCCTGCCTTATCATTCCCTGGCAGTAGCCTTCTACTCCCAGGTGCAAGCTCTGATGTTAGGCTTAAATTTAAAGGATCTGGGTGACTAAAGATGGCTACCAACTCAGGAGTACATGACAAATTGAGGGAAGCATCAAGCCCTGCACTCTTAATTAGGAAAACACAAATGCACTGAATTCCACGGGGTTGGGGTATTTTGGTGCTAAATAGTAGTAACTTTGGAACTGCTAAAATGCAAATAGTATAAGACTTTGGCCATTCCAAATTGCACTACATTAAAAAACCCCAAAAACACTTTTCAGAGTTTCTCTTTTACAGAAGGTCAAAATTAATGAGTCCTGTCAAGATATTTTAAACTAAAATCTTCAGACACTTTCAAGGTATGTCATTACATATTTCACAATTCATAAGTCAAAACTTGGAAATGAAAATAGTGTGTCTTTATTGATAGTCTGCCACAAATTAATGCATAAACTTAGAGTTAGCAAAAAATGTACCTGCCATCTGAACATGGCAAGCAAGAAATGGATGCTCTCTTCTTGTAGTAGATAATCAGATGTTCTGTTACCAGCTCTCAGTATAGTGCCATATGCAATTGTTTTACACAAGCTGCATGATGCTCAGCAGAGTCACTGTCTCTTCATTATTGCAAGCACACAAAGATGTATATTTTAATGCTAAGCCTTCACTGACATCAGTGGGACTCATTTGTCTCTCAGGTGAGCTTGCACATCATGTTTGCAGGACTGGAGTTTATAACTACAAAAGCAGTGACAAGGGGGACAAGAACAGACGCACTACAATAGGCATTCCAATTCAATGCATCCATCTTATCAAAGGAAATCATCTTTACATACCACTGAATGTTAAAAACAAACAAAGATGTTTAAGCACAAAGTATATATTTATAACAAATAAAACAACTGAAAAAGTATTACATAAAGAAAAATAATGTAACAGAATGTACTTGAGTACCTAGCTTACAGTCATGCTCGTATCTAAAAATAACATTGGTAAGTAATATATAAGATTTTGGACATAATTCTCTAACATACAACATGATTCTGTGATTCTAAATGTGGAGAGTACTTTTTCCAAGATACACAAATTATTTTACACAGGCACACCTGTTAATTTGTATAAAAAACATGCTTGTAAGTGAAAAGGTCACTGTAGCACTAATTTACCATTTAGTATTAATCATGTTGAAATTGTCTCTTCTCCTTTTGCATTGGTGAGCGCCAACACTGAATGGTACAATATTTGATCCATGTGGTTTACTGCCACTGCAACTTGTTTCCAAGCAGTAGCCCTGCCTGGGGGTTAACAGCACAGTACTGTACAGCCTCATCTGTCTGCATATAGTGTATTTATAACTAAAAGCTATTACAATTATTACAATGATTTCTGTTTCAATATATACAACAGTATAAAATACTACCCAAAACACTTTCGCATATCAAACAATTTTAACCACTTCATCAAACAATGCATTTTCAGAATTAAAAGAAAAAAAAATCCAAATTAATGTTGATTGCCAACAGTACAGCATCTCTATGGTATGGTTCCTAATAAATGAGAGAACGGAAATGTCTTATAATCAATTAAAATAAGTATCACAAAACATAATTAATGTTAGAGCAGTTCAAGGATTCCCAGTTTGTCAGTATTTACCCTAAGCAGTGCTACCCAAATACAGTATAAGCCATTTAGTGTTTCTATAATGCAAATAAAACATTCAAATATTAAAGCTGCGACAAACACACAAAAGCAAGGAAAGAAAATTTGTTCTGTACTTATTTCTGTTGTAGCAAGGTACAGCACATCAGGAGTTTGCATCATATCGTGTGTATAGACTGGGGAATGAGATGCTGGAAAGCAGTGCCAGGAAAGAGACCTGGGGATCCTGGTCGATGGCAAGATGAATATGAGTGAGCAGTGCCCTGGCAGCCAGGAGGGCCGACTGTGTCTGGGGGGACATCAGGCAAAGCACTGCCAGCCAGGCGAGGGAGAGGACTGTTCCACTCTGCTCTGCACTGGGGCAGCCTCACCTTGAATATTGTGTGCAGTTTTGAGCAACACAATATAAAAAAAGAACCTATTAGAGAGTGTCCAAAGGAGGGCTAGGGGGATGGTGAAGGGCTTTGAGGGGAAGCCGTATGAGGAGCGGCTGAGGGCACTCGGTCTGTTCAGCCTGGAGAACTGCAAACTGAGGGGAGACCTCATCATGGTCTTAAATATCCTCATGAGGGGAAGTAGAGGGGCATGCACTGATCTCCTCACTCTTGTGACCAGTGACAGGACCCAAAACCCTTGAAGTTGTGTCAGGGAAGGTTTAGGTTGGATATTAGGAAAAGGTTCTTCACCCAGGGAGGGTGACTGGGTACCCAAGCAGGCTCCCCAGGGAAGTGGTCACAGCACCAAGTCTGACAGAGTTCAAGAAGCCTTTGGACAATGGTCTCAGGCACATGATGTGACTCTTGGGGCTGGTCCTGTGCAGGGCCAGGAGATGGACTCAATGATCCTGCTGGGTCCCTTCCAACTCAGCATATTCTCTGATTCTGTATGTGCTATGATACCTGGATACAACTGTGGAAGACAACTGAAATGGAATCAACTCTGACTTTCCTTGCTGTTGTGGTTTTATGTCAGACCATTCAAGTTACAACAACTTAGTGTCTTTTTTTTTTTTCTTCTCCTGAAGGGAAGGCAAGAGAAGAATTCATAATGAAGTTGCAAAAATGCTATTAAAATCCCTATCTTGGACACAATACATTGCTTTAGGAGCTACTGTGTCATTGCACAATATAAGTGGCCTATTAATCGCTGAAAAAGTCGGTGTAGCAGAATTTATTTGTCATTGTGGATGTGTTTTAAAAATTGGTGTTTTAAAACTTGCTTGTATCCCATAATAAGCCATAAAATTTAGTGTTTTTCAAACACTAATAGCCTTATGTAAAATAGTAAATGTACATTTATAATGACAAATTTCAAATCTCTGCCTTTGCTGCTTCAGTTTTTAAAATGAACTTGGTTCAGTTTTCATTCTTTACATCATCCTAAAACAGAACTATTTCTGAAGCATAAAAAAATCCAACAGCAATGATAATATGTGGGGGGATATTTTGCTTGTTTTGCCGATTTATTCCTAACTTGAAAAATAATCAATGTCTTTTAAAAAAATACAAAACAATAAAATCCAAAAAATCCCTCAGAAATAGTTCTTGCTGAGATTTGTTTCCAAAACCAAGTTTCACACTTACAGTATTTTTATAGTCATGTTATACACCCTTGAAAATAAAGGCTCATGCTGAGAACAGTGACAGGCCCTTAATTATGAAGGTGTTAACTGGTGACACTATTTTTCATCAGAAAAAAACCCAAAAGCCCCAGAAAAATTCATAGCTTATACTGAAAGTTTGATTCATGATCATTTTGTTCATTTAAAAATACTCTTTGGAAACTTATGTCAACTCCTGCAGACAACTTAGTGATACAACTTTTCCTGTTAAAATAACCTCTACCCCATGCTAAGCTCTACTACTAATATACACTTCATTACCTGCTCATGTCACCATCTAACACATATCTTTACATTCTCTTCTACATATAGTGTCCAGGGCTTATTTTTCACCAAACATAATTCAATAACTATTATGATTAAAACTTTTAATTAAGGATTTTTTTGGTGTTCTAGCCTTTTCATTGCAACGCACAGTGATATTAATGGTTCAGACTTTTTGTCCATGCTTGAGAGAAATTTTTCATCAATTTTTTTCCTATTATGGATTTTAAAATCTAAACACTCTTAAGAGACCAAAACTGAAAACCAGAAGAGAGATTAGATGCATGTAATTTTATAATGGTTTCTGCTACTTTAAAATGCATTTAAAAATGGTACATATAACACAGGATTCTAACTTTTATATTGCTGTAATCAGATTCTAATTCAAAATCTTGCAAATGTACACGAAAAATAAGCCACTGGTCATGAATTCTAATGATTACATTCAAAGCTAGCCTTTAAAAAAATAAAAAAGCTACAAGCAAAACATACTGGTTTATGTACTCACTAGCTTATCAGGCTACAATAGGCATGTTTTAAGTATTAAAAAAAGCAGACAATTCAGATTTAAATAAGACTGTGTGAAATCAGAAAAAAAACCTTTAGATTTCACTAATAAAAAAAACCAAGAACACCTATAATTACTTCCCATCCTACAGCTACAGTTAAACCAACTAACAAAAATAATCAAAGTATTTTTGACAAACAAAAGTTAGGCTAGAATATGTGGCAACAATCGAAGTTCATATATGTTTCTATGTAAAATGACTCATGATTTACTATAACATAAAATATGAACAAGAGCACTTTGTGACTAATGAAAGAGCTACTAGTAGAAACACTTAATGCCAAACAGTCTTCAGCCCTCCTTTATGTCGTATCTCCAAATCAGTATTGACTTCTTTTGACCAGATACATCATTTTTGGCTTGTCACCCCAGTATGTCATATTTTACCACTTGTCACAGGCAGCAGGAGACAACTAGCTAAGTGAACTACAAGCAGTGACATGCAAAAATTAACTTTCAAATCTGAGTACTTAGATAAAATGATATGCAAGCACACATTAGGACAGAAGGAATGGCATTCGTCATCCAAATAGGCTCATCATCCCTCCCCACCCCCCTTGAACAGTAGTTGCAACAGCAATAGAAAAGGATCAAGATGTCTGTTCTTCAGAGTCAACTGTGGAAAAAAGTCAGCAATATATAACAGCAGCGATGGACAAGGAAGAGCAAACCGAAAGAATCTTGTTGAGTATTTGTTCATTTACTTTTTCTGAACACAAGCCAAAGTGTGCCACATTGGCTTGTTCTGAACTTCAGACACAGATGTCCTAATCTCCTTAGATCCTTCACAGATTTAGAATGCAGTCTCCCTGAGGCCCCTATAACCAAGTAAGAAAACTCTCTTTATCTAACTTGGTGGCTGCCAAGACAGATTCCATGTCATTAAGGATGTCAGAGCTCAAAGCCTCTTGCAGACTTGGCATCAGTTCTTCTCCTTCTATATTCATCCCATCTCCTTCCAGTGTCCCAAGGTCCACATTTGTCCCTGGAATGGCTTCAAGGTAGTCTGGGAAACGGTTCTGATGGGATGGTATGTTACTTTGGCCGATACTGTCACCTAGTTATAACACAAAGCAAGATGGATATTAAATATACTGGAAGTTCCAAATCTATAATTTATCAGGACAATTGCTTAAAGATTAATCATGTATCTCTTGCATTATACAAGTGACGTGAATCATAGAAATCCATCACAAACCCCAAAGATAACTTGAATGCATGCAAATGTACAAAGAACATGACTTTGTTTCAAACTTTCACCTGCTGACCCAAATCTCTACAGATCTTTGATGTCATTTAGCATAATTTGATTTTTACACTTAAAGGAAAAAAACAATACTGAGTCAAATACAGTTTTGGAGAAGTATTAACAACACTGGGTGAAGTACTACTCTTAGTGCTGAACAAACAATATTACTTTAAAAAGTAAATTCCTTATAAAACACTCAAAATTCCTTTTAACAACAGGAGTGATACCGTTTATGAGCAATCTCCTATTCTTTCAATAGAGTTGATTACAAATGCTTTTCAAAAATCTAACCATAATATTTCTATTACAGAAATAGGGGAAATAGAAGAAATAGGAGGTAGAAAAACAATGCGAAAAGTATCACAGCTTCTTACAGTTGCTTGTTCTCTTTGCAAATGGATACAAGTATATTTGAAAAATATACATTAAAAATGTACACAAAACCAGACCTGTATCCATCTCATCAACACTGTTCAGGAAGTCATCTGGGGTTCTGGGTACACTGTAACTGCTCATGCTAAGTCCACTATCTGTGCTTTCATCTCTGGAGTGATATGTTCCACTGTAACAGAATAAAGGGAGAAAAAAAAAGTAAGTGTTTTTGAAGAAAGAAAAGAGGGTTATTGAAAAAGAAAATATATGCTTGTTTTGAACCAATTCAAAAGCTTTGGGCATTACTGTCATGAGAAACGCTCTACTGTGATAGAAGGCTTCTACCGCAAAGTCTTTGTCTATGTGAGACTCCTGGGTTTTATTTCATGCAGACCTTTTCCAATTAAAACCATATTATTTAGATTCAATTTAACTTGATGAGAGCATACTCAAGCAGCTTTAAGAAACTGCCTACTTATGTTTTGCAAAATTTTAATCTTTTCACACCTACCACAGCTAAAACCATTGGAAGCATATCAGATAGTCTTTAATGATTATAAAACTCATAATAATGCTGGTGAACCCTTTAGTGCTTCCATAAGGATAAAAAAAAAAAATAAATATTTCTAACTACTAATGTCCCCACGTTTAATGAACCACTGAAGTATATTTTTAGATCACTGCTGCTATAAATAGTTGGAACTCCTCTAGCAATTCTTCAATTGCTTTCCACTGCTGCATTACTACTTGTTCAGTCATACATGTCAAGGCAAGAGAGTGCCCTAATATAAATCAAATACTGGTACAGAAGCCATCCTGTAAACAAACCCTGTTCAGAATGATCCTGTTGACAGAACAGTTAACCAAACTGATGGCATGGGGCCTTATATGCACTCACTTTCTTACTGCCAGTGCAGCAAGACCAAGAGAGCTGCAGTGGGAAATTTGGAATGGGACGGGGAAGTTGGCCAGTGTACTGAGTTTACATAGCAAGGTTTTGAAAGCAGGGGGTCTGCAGGGATGTACTCAGTGAGAAGGCATCAGGAGCTGATCCCATGGGTGACCCAGCTGGTTACAGCTGGCTTCAAAGTGGTCCAACTGCCCAAAGCTGAGTGCATCAGTAATAGTGGTGGTACCTTTGTGATAGCATACTTAAAAAAGGGTAAAAATGATGAACAGCAGATGGGAGAGAGGAGTTAAGAGTATGTGAGAGAAACAGTCTTGAAGGCACCAAGGGCAGTGAAGAAGGAGTGGGAGTGGAAATTCCCTTGCAGCCTGTAGTACAGACTTATGCTGAAGGAGGATGTTCCCCTGCAGCCCATGCAGGTGACATGATGGAGCAGAGATCCACCGGCAGCCCCTGGAGGACCCTGTGCTGGAGCAGATGAGCATGCCCTGAAGGAAGCTGCAGTCCAAGGAGAGGCCAAGCTGGAGCAGGCTACTGGCAGGAGCTCCAGCCTGTGGAGAGAAGCCCATGCTGGAGGTGGTTTGCTGGCAGGAGCTGTGGCCTCCATAAGCAGCTGTAGAAGCACATCACTACATGCCCCTCCCCCTGCATCTCCTAATACCAAGTCTTCACAAAGTATTTTCAAAATCTGGATTTCTTCCAGTTGTGGTAGCATTCACTGAGAACCCTTACTGATTTTCCAGCCTGCATACTAAATGAAGATCAACTTCATTTACTATTCAAATTAGCATCTGAAGACATACTGGTTCTTCTCATAACGTGCTTCTGAAGTATATAGTATATGTCTTTTTGTTAAGTATGAAGAACCAAAAAGATGATGAACAGCTATTCACACTGGATGCCGGTACAATGCCATAAGCCATATATATATATGTATATATACGTATATATATATATGTATTAGACTTCACGAGGACATCTTTACCATCCATGAAAGGAAACTAACATTTCTTTACAGTTAAATCATAAATATTTTGCTTTTTTTAGATTGATTTAAAAACAGAATCACCACACATTTGATACAATTCTAATAAATAAACTTTAAAAGTTCTGTGGAAAAAAAAAAAAAAAGCTGGTTTAGTTTATGGGACAAAATACTAAAAACAGAACTGAAACTATGCTGAACTAAATCACTCTAGTGGAGAAGGCTTTTTGGCTGTTGCTCTCACACTTGGAATGTCCAGCACTCCTCTTCAAATCACTCCTTAATACACATTTCCTCTTTCTTCCACAAGGATTTCTTCATTTAGTAGTCACACCATCCAAAACTACCACATGCAACCAAACAGCACTACCCAAAATAGAGTGGATTCTTCTTCAACTAATAACTGTTAAAATATGTGTATACAAAAGAAGAAATACCAATTTAGGAGTTAAACAGAGAATTACCATCACTACCAATATAAATCTAGAAGACAAAAATATATCAGCAGTGTGGTAAATCAAAAGGTGAAATAGTCCAATAACGTTTGCATTGCTGAACAACCCATTCAAACAAATCAAATATGCCACAATGACACTAAGTACTGAAGACAGCAGGCAGAAGATTAGACTAGGTAAGTGAAAAAACTACTGCACATTTTCTCAAATTGCTCCCACTGCAGCGATTATTTTCTGAGATTTTTTTTTTTGTTTCTATTATATAGGCATGGAAAATATTAAACTACGTAAACTTTGGGGCCTAACATTAGGACTGTCTCACCAGGAACTCTATATACATCCTTTAAGGCTACGAAGAAGCATTTCCCCTAGTCTGAACTATAACATAAGGAATTACGAACAAGATTGGACCAACTGCTGTATCTATTTCAAAGACAGCAAAGCGTTTTCACAAATGTCCTTTCTTAAAAATCCCATTCCCATACCCATATGACAGAATGAAATGTGCTGAGGCACATACAATAACCCAAGAGGAGACAATGCTCAGATCAAAATGTAAATTAAGATATTCTGAATTCAAGTCAAGTACAGATTTTCAGTATGTTGTGGGGGGTAAGGGTTACAAAAAAACCCCACAGTCAAACCTATATGCAAGTAGGCACAGAGCATCTTTTTGCACTTTGCAGTAAATATCAACCTGCCATGAAATTACAAAACATCAATTTCCCTTTCTAGTTTTTTTTCTGTTTGTAGTTGAAGGCAAAGATTCATCTCTTTATCTTTCATGTGTGTAGACTCACAATGGATAAACTGCATCTCTCCATTGCCATGGCCATTTGAAACCTGAAGATGCATCTCCTTCAGGTCAGAAAACAGGTTTTGAAGATGCAAGGGCCTGTGTATGTATAATGGCAACAGCCTTCCAGAAATTGAAGCTAGTATGTTGCTGTAACACATCAAGATCATCATCTGTCTACAGAGGCTTCTCATAGGAGAGCAGGTCAGGTTTAAAATTTCTTGTCCTTTTTATTCTGTAGGACAAGGCCAGCACAGTTGAGGCTCACAGGAGATCCCAGGATGAATTTCATGGAGAATAATCCCTCCAACAAAAAATTAAGTTTTATAGTCATATTTGTCTGTGCATGAGATAAATCTACCCAAAGGGATTACCCAAAATACAAATATCACTTATTTTAAGCAGCAGTTTCTCCAAAGTTGTAATGTTTAGTATTAAGCATTTGAAAGCTGTAATTTGAACAGTATTTCCAGCAAACACTCCAATTCAGAGGGATTAAAGAAGTTACATGAAAGACTAGTCTATACTGTAAAATTCTAAATCTTGAATTGAAATACACACTTCAAAATAATACAGCATTTAAAATGAAACATGCCAGTATTTGCAGACCTAACATTAACAGAGTAAAAATACTGCTAAATAGCTGAAATGGAGGGAAAGGGTGAATGGAGAAACCTTAAAATTAACCTCAAGGTGTAGTCCGAAATGTGCCTCACAGTTCATTTGATCTCACAGCGAGCTATTCACAAATTCTTTGAGTCAGTAATTGGAAATGACTGTTAGTCAACAGATTATGCAGAGGCAAACATGTTATGACTTTGAATAAAAACCTTCCTACAAGTCTGAACAGACTACTTCCTCCCACAGGAGACAGCTTTTAATCCTCAACTTTTACTAGACTTGCCATTTAAGGAAAGATTCATTTACAGCTGTGGCTCTTGGCACAGACAGATGTTCAAAATAAACTATTACATGTACCAAACAGAATTTTAAATCAGTTTTTTTTCCTTCTATTAGCTACTCCTACAAACCTGTTAAGAAAGGGATCAGAACTATTTGTAGTCATTGTTCTCAGTTCCTGAGACATTCCAGGAGATGACACGGGGTTTTGAGATCCACCGTCTTGTTCCATTGTTGGAAGCTGGCTACGAAGAGCCAATTCCTAGAACAGCAGGAGGGGGAAAAAAAGAAAGATCATGTTAGGTATTTGACTGCACTTTTCAGATACATCAACACATGATATTATGGATAATTGATGCTTTTACTGCTTCCAGTTACAAGAGTTAAATGACATTAAGTTTCTGAAGACAAAGCAAGAATCTGTCCTGGCTTCAATGACAATGCAACTTCCATCAGTCATGCCCAGCATTATAGACTGCACTGTAAAAGTATTTATGGATATAAATATCTGTATATTTGCATAAATACTTTCTAATTAATTTCAATATATTTTTTCTAAGTCTATTCTTAAGACCAGAAAAAGAATTGTTAATACTGTCTGACCCCAAAGATATGTCTGTCAAGATCTGCTGACTAGCACTTTTCCCTCGTTTCTTTTAAATTCCAATTTAGTCCCTAGTTTCCTTTGTATTTTCTTTTTTCGGTCAGCAAACTTTCAAGTCTTTCCATAAAAACTCCCATTCACTCCTCCTTTTTGAGGCATGAATTTTGAAATTTCTGACTGATCAAATCTATTTGATTTGTCCCACAAGGAAACGTCAAAGCTCTTAAGAGTTCCTAGAAGTTTCTTAGTAGAACTAAGACACTGCTCTTCTGAAGTTACAAACCTAGATGACATATATGTTGTTACACATCTGACTGTTCACCAGCTTGGATCAAACCATCCATAAAGCTTGTCATTAGCAATTAATGAAAATAAGTTTTAACATAAAGTATATCAAATTAAAGGTGGATGGAGGTAAGCATCATTTTATGTCATTTCCAGTGATCCTCTTCCCCTTTTAAAAACAAATAATCCATGAGTTACACATGTAAAAAAATAAAATAATTTTCTTCAAGCAATTCTCCTAAAACATCACCAATGGCTCACCAAGACTGAGCTTTGTTAATGTAGAGACTCATAAACAAATCTATTGACTATCTTGCTATTAGTAGTATCACATACTCTTACTAGTATATGATTTCCAGGTTGTGCCTGGAAAGATAATCTCAGGCAAAACCAATCTTGTCAGTCTTGACAATACTCAATATTTCTCTCCTGTAAAGTGAGAGGCCTTCATCCATTCTCAATGATAAGCCTAAGGACTACTGTACTGTAGGCTTTTAATATACAAAAATCAACTTTCTCAAATTATTCTACAGCGTAATTTCTTTTAAAAAAAGTTTAAGGTTATTTTCCAGTAGATCGTGCTGAATACTGAATGCTTCCCTACTGCCTGTTTTTTTTTTATTTTTCTAATCTGCATACGTTTCACTCCCATTTCTGTGGATTATTATGCTACATATTCCTTTAATACTAAATTTTATGTCTTGTATGAGATTTTCTCACTACGGTTGATTAGGTCTTTGCAGAAAGTGTGCAAAATATACCATTTTTGTGTTCATCACACCCAACTGCCTACTCCAAGTAAATCCAGTGCCCTGCTCTCCACCCCTTACTTCGCCACAGTTTTAATAGCAATAATACTCCTTCCTCATTTTCAGATCACAGGATGCCAGGCACCTTTTAATAATTTCTAAAGGCTTACCTGTACATTTTCATTTGCTTTTGTAATAAACCCAAGTGCAAAGCCTAAATAATGAGGTCTTACTATAGAGCTAAGTTTACAAATTTGTATCAGTCACAAGTTACCTGATATACAGGTAGACTAAATTAATTTAAAAAAGTAAAATAATTTTTTTTTCTTTCCTGGAGTGCTTCCCAAACAGTGATCTGAAGAAGGTAGAAGGTCTTAAAAGTAGTCATCCCAGAGATGGCTCAAGAACTGCTCACTCACTCCTTTTCCCCTTCTGTCTTTGTTTGATCTGTACATTGTATCTTTATTTCCTTGGGACACAGTGCCTGACAAGGATGAAGACGAAGAGCCAAAAGTGCCACTAGCCAGTAGAAGAAGCTTAATCACACAGCAGAGCCACAAGGAGAGGTAACAAAGCAAAACCTACATGGAGTCAATTCCACATACAAAGTACTAAGTGACATTGTATCTGATTGTATGGTAAGCCTGGTCTTTCCGATCAGCACTGCCTTCTGATGCACTAGTAGAGAGGAGAAATCCATACACGTCCCCTTTCCAAGAGCCACTGACAACAGGAAGGAAAAAACTCACAAATTCTCTTCTGTCAATGACATTTCACTGAAGGCCCACTAAAAAGAGATGTATTAAACCAGGAGAGAGAACTGTATTTTGCCTATTCTTTGGCACGTACAATGCAGTCAAACTAGTATTTTTAAAATTAGTACTACTTTTCCCCTTGTTTCAACATTGCTATAAATGCAAAATTCAACTATTTTAAATTATGCATAAGTAGCATTACTGATACTTATTCAGGAGTCAGGAGCACTTTCCCCCTGAAAGAATGTTACTACATTACTCATTTAAGTAATAAATTTATGTCATTCTGGTAGTCTGGAAGAGAAAGAAAGTACAAAAAAAAAGATGAGCTATTCAGAAACAAATACAGAGCAATTTTTAATCACTATGTAAGATAAGCAGCTTCCTATGAGCCCTTACGAGTGCACTATTTTTCCTAAAAGGTGCACATAATGGAAACTGAACTTGCATTGCTTGACAAATAGTCTTTTCATTTCTCCTTGCTTGTAAAACTGATTTGCAATAAAAAAGTTATGTGTTTCCTCTACTTAAAAAAATGTATGGGAGTGTACAAGCCTCTCCCAGCTCCAAACAGAGCAACGTGAACTCTAGGCTTTCAGTTAATGCCTTAAAATATGTCCTTTATTAGAAGTGTTTAAAGTCTGGAGGCAAAAATAAAACCATGACAAAATCCTGGCTTAGATTTCTATAACGTGATCTCCTCCTATTTTTGTAAATATGTCAAACTTTTTTTAAGTACCTCTGGGAAAAGAAAAGATTACTATTCCCATTGTTAACACAAAAGCTGAATTTTTGTTATTACATAAAGACCAAAATGATCTGTCATCTCCTTAAATAATATTAAAAACAAGGTCAGTGCTGTGCACTTTATCTGGCTGACCTTACCCATGTTTTTTGTCATAACTGCATATAGACTGAGTTTTACATAAAGTTCCAGGTCATTCCCACCATGTCCAAAGTAACTTTATAAAAATACCTTTTTCAGAGCATTTTTATCTTCATGTGCTTTTGAGAAAAGGCAGGTGACTCCCTTGTGCAACTCACTTCTCATATTCTTACTGTATCAAACATATGATATGCTACTCCATTTGAATTGATATATCCTTAGAATTTCGTTTTATAAATGTACTTCAGAAGTCCCAATTGTAATATTTCTGCCCTCAACCTCTACTCAGCTATCAAATAATCGACAGGCTTCCCTGGGACATGAGAGAAGTTTTAGGGGAAAGACAAAACCACAACACTTACAGGCAGACTTACAGCACCAGTTACTTCTTCAGATTAAGTGTTTGCATTCTTGTGAGAGCCACAGAGTTACAGCACATACACAAAAGAAACAGGGAAGACACAGGGGCAGATGAAGACAAACAAACCCAGCAGTGAGGAGTTATGCAATTTGTGAAGAGTAAGGGGAAAACATACCATTCAGTGCTGCAATCATGAAAACCAGCAAAATTAATTTAATAAGTGATACTCACAGAGTGATAATTAATTGAGTTGTATACGCCTGGAAAAGAACTCAATGCTAGAGCATGGCAAGCGCAGATAGGCAGCATAAACTGGAATAGATTTTTGTCATGAAAGTCTGGCTTCTTGTCTAGTTTTTCAGTCCTTTGCTGTGCCACTGCTTCATGCCCCTCTGGGTATCCATTTGCCCCTGGCTTCATAGCACTACACCTGCCCTGCTGAAGTGTCTCAGAGCCCTGAAAGGCAAGTTCCTGCAAGCAGGAGTCAGCAATCAGGAAGGCCACGCACAGCTAAATGGCCTCCCTCTGCCCTTTTTTGTTTGCTAGTAGCAAAAGCTGCTGTTCACAGCCTTCTCATATTCGGGTCAATGTGACTTGTATCTTCTGCTGCCCAATTGCTTTAGCAGTACTTCTGCGACTAAGTTTTGAAACTGCAAGCAGCCCTGGTGATTCCTGAAAACCCTCTGCAGTGAGCTCTAACTCCTGTACAGGCATTAAACAGGTCCTGAAGCAATTAGAGGCATAAAACAGAGACACAAGCAACGCATGCAGTTCTCATTTACTCTATAGACTTCAAGACAAGGTCTTTATCCATAAAGATCTACATTCACAAGCAATCAATGCAATTATTTTGTCTATCTGTAAAGCTTTGGGTGCTGCAAGTCCAGTCAAGAGCTTCTGAATTTTTTTTTGCTAATATAGCAAAAATATCTTTCCTATGGGTATCTTCCAGCTACTGATGTTCAACATTTTCCACTTAAACCAACAGAGTGCATGAAACTCAAACTCTTGCCACACAAATTCAGAGAGTTTCACTTAGATCTGTGGTTTTCAATACAGAATGAAGGTATACTATTTCAGGACCGGAATAACATTTAAAGTATTTAGTTCCTAGGATGGCTGAACAACAGCAATGTTGCTTTTGCAGTAAAATTAGCTGAATTTCACATTTTATATACTTTGCTGGCAGTCAGCATACACTTCCCTCCTTCCCCACCCCCAATGCAACCACACAGGACTCCCTTTCCACAATTTAGTCTCTGTCTGCTTATTTAAGTCCAATCATGTATTTAAAATAGTACCTTAATGTATGCTCATCAGAAATACCAAAGACTTCAAAAATAATGAGGTCAAAGAACATTTCCATAATTTCTGCAGGACATCACATTTCAAGATGAAATCCTCGATGCTTTGACAAAACTTTCTTATTTATTTCACAGTGTTTATAAGCAGCAGTTTGTTAGTCCATGCAGAGGAAGATCTTCATCTCTTAATTACAGTGGGCAATTCCAAAGTGGCTTTCTACTGATAGTTACAGAAGACCTTTGACTGCAAATTCTTACCCCTCCTTTCAGCTGGAGCTCACATTTGTACGGCCATACACTAAGAAAACTCAGAAAACAGATCTAGCTGAAAAATATTTCTTTCTGATAGATCAGTTTGATCTCACAGTGTAGCCACACCAATGCTTCAGCTAGTAGATCATGCAAAAAGGGTGTTAAATACATCTATTCTGCTGCCTTATTATTAAGGCACTCACTGGCAGACAGTCGAGTTTAAGATGCTAAAATGCTACAGTTCAGTTTGCCAAAGCATGTCTACCAGACCTCTGAGCAAGAAGTAATTTTATTAAGAAGCAAATATTTTGCTTAAAAATACCACACAACTCCTCAGCTGCAGTCTTCAGCTCCAGTTTAGGATGGCTCTAGCCAGATGGCTAAGTCTTCTCGTGAATTAATTTCCAAAGTTATGGCACTGCCTAGGTGTGCTGCCTTACGTGTAAGCTTCATGGTACTCCATAACAAAGCTCTGTGCAACTGATGCTAAGTAAATGACAGGTACTCGACATATTATCTAAATTAACCTTTAGCTTCCTAAAATACAAGTGCTTTCCTAGAATCAGACGTCTGTATAAAGACAATACCCTAAGACTTGTTATTACATGCTGAATTTACTGCCACATACTAAAGGAACCAGTTCATTAATTACAAAAGTTTTTGGAAGGTAGTTCAGTGAATAACAACAGTTTGTTACCTAATGAGGTCAAATATTCCTACTAACTAAAGTGTATCAAACTGTTCCATGAAAACTGAGATAAATGCATACAAAGTTGATTTGTAGCATACATGCTGCTCGGCTCCCTTATCTTCATGACAGTTCTCCAGTAATATTTTGTTATTGATTTTGGACAGTAACAATTTCTGTCCACTGTGCTAAAAAAAAAACATCTAACAAAACTTCAACCACAAGGGATAAAGCAAAACTTGGAACTAGTAAAAAGATCTATCAAGCCACTAAAACCCATTGAAAGGTTCATAAAAAATACCTGAAGTCTTCAGTAAAACTTCCAGTCTCACTAATATCATGGAAGTTAGGAGAGTACAGAATTCAAGACTGCACTTACTTTTAATGATGCCTTCCTTACTTTCTTGATGATGTCAGAAATCTGACAGTAAGACAGCTTTGCATTGGTGTGCATGCAAAGTGACTGAAAATATCTTTCCTTGAAAAATAATTAATAGAAATCATAGGGGACTAAAATATTTGAAACCCAGTAACTGTTCAGTACTGTAAGTGGTTATATTTTATGTAGTGAAAATATGAAAAAAGTATGAGACAAAACCAAGTGACTCAGCAGACAGTGACAGACTTTGCAGATTCTACACTGAGCAGGGGAATTTCCACAATGTCACTCAAAAGTAGATCAGAAATCAGTTCCAGTCAACTGGGCACAGAATATGAGAGGTACTTCATAAAATACAAAGGACAAAAGAATGGAGACAATCAACAGAGAGCACATTCCAGGTATGCAGAACTACCAAGAAAGCAGCACAGGAGTAACAGAAAGCCAAGCTGGAAAGCACAACTGAGCAGAAGAGCAAGAAAGCAGGGCTGTATCTAGTTCTCAGAGATGTCATTTCAGTGCTAGAAACAAGCAGCAGATACAGAATGAGCAAGCATATACATAGGAAACTATCTTGTAAATGTCTGTGTAGTATGCTGATACCCTGATATTAGCAGCAGATAAGAAAACTTCCAGTCTCAGCACAAGAAAGCAGTCTGCACAAAATCTAAGAATAAAACAACCAGTACTTTGACATTATTTGTGTCTATTTGTTTCCATGGCATAATGGAAGACAAGAAATCTGTTACTTTACATCTGGTCAATTTTATGACATACAGAAAAGTTGATTGGTATCTGCTCGAGGTGACACATTGTTGATAACCACATGCTAACTGCAGGAAAATGGAAAGAGAGCTACTGGGGATGGAGGGAAACTCAAGTCATTCAATCTCTTAACTAAGACAGATAGGCATCTTTAAGGTTTCACAAATAATTGATGATGATGATCATCAAGTAACTGGACAGATGCTCAGTGTTTTCAAATGTCTTGATGTAACAACAGTTCTTGTTTATACACAGCAAGTCTTGAAGCTATGATTTTTGCTACAGATACCTTTGACTTGGACATTTTTAGAATTAAAATAAAATACATCCTCATTCAAACAAGAAGAGTCTCTTACAGTGCTTGCTAAAAAGGATGAAGCTGAGCAATTGCTTACTCTTTGCAGAAGGTGCTGTGGCCTCCATACATAACACCTGAGTGTTAGTGTCACTACATTATTCTACAATATCATGGCAGAGAGATAAAAACTGGCAAGGACAGTATGGTCACTCGATACCAAAAAAACCTGACTGTAGATATCAATGCAACCATGGTACTGTATCCTGGCTACATGGACAAAAAAATCAAGAAGGAAGAGGATGTTGGACTAAATGACCTCCACCAGTCCCTTTCAATCTATTTCATTTTGCGATTAAGAAAACCTCAGAGATCCAGTTAAGTTAACATTTCTCAGATTTTTTTTATCTGTATAAGGCAGATATTTCACTAGAGGCAACCTTCAAGAACGCTGGCGCCACATAATTTCTTTACAAACAAAAGACTTTAGTCTTCCCAGAATTAAGAGCACAAAACATATGAAGATTTTCAGTATTCCTTAAGAGAATACCTAAAATTTACGAAGAGAAGCTATTATTCTGCCATCAAATAGAGCCTTATCATCACGAAAGCAGACAATTCCTCTAAACTTCATTAATTTTATTCAAAAAGAAAGAAAAGATCTGTCAAAAAGAAAAAGTTGACCAAAGAAATGTCCATTCTTTCTACAGATTTTTCACAGATTCGCTGGGTCAACTTGTAACAAAATTGGAACTTCAGTAACAGCATCATCGGAGAAGACAGACAATTGCCTCTATAGTACAAGGCCTCAAGAAGCATTTAGAGAACAATTTCCAGAAGCAGTTCTCTAAGCACTTTCTTCCACCCCTGACTGCTTATTACATTATCAAGGTGACACATGAAAACACAAAAAATACATTTAGGCGATACAACATGAATAATCTAGTATTACAGAACTTTCAAGTTGGCACGATGGTCTCCTTTTCTATCCAACAGATCACTGAAATATACCTTGACTCATTAGCAAGTGCAGACTAATATAACTGATCCAGGCAGGTGAGTATATAGGTCAGCCTGGTATGAAGCCAGTTTCAATGTAACTGTAATCCTGAATTTTGTACAGATCCTTCCAGCAGTTCCCATCCCAAACAAAGCAGAGTGACCACTATATGTGCATTTAATGAATTATCAAAATAGTCCCTTTGAGTTTTTGCAGCTTTCTAGGATTTAAAGCCAAAATTTCAAAAAGTTCAAAAAATCTCATCTTACAGAGTTAAGTATGAAACTGATACCAAAGTTCTCCACTTCCTGCATATTTCTGAGTTGGCTGCAGGAAGAAGTTCCTGTGGAAGAATGAATGATGGTATGACAGGGCTCCAGGCATACAAGAAAACATAGAATATGCTTTTGACATTCCGTAAGAAAAACATCCCTTCTGAATGACCTAATTATCCCAGAAGATAAGGTGTTTCCAACTTGTGTGGAGGAGTGTCCTCCTTTGTTTATTCTCTTGTATACCCACAATTCTTAAGGATTTTTTTTCTCCTCCAAAATAGGATCTAATATTGATTGACAAGATCATTGTGTGGTTAATGCGCTGTAAATGAATCAAGTTATTACATCTCAATTAAAATGCTTCAGTTTAAGAACTGCACTGGAATTGCCAAACAAGAAAATATTTTTTCCAGGATGTCAGCACTGTTTCTAAGGTCTGAGGTTCCTTTTCTCAGACTTAGTAATATACAAATTTTGTGGTACTCTTCAGAATGCATTAGTACACCAATATTCATGGTTTCCAAACACAGGATACTTTCTTTTATTCTGGTTTTCTTGCCTAGTGCATACAGTGTTTTCTTCTTAAAAAACAAAGTACAATATAGGTCAATATAAATGTTGTACTAAGGACTAATAGATTAAGGACACTGTCAGCAATAGCAAATATGAAGCTCTTAGAATACACACGTAAATCCAGCCTTTCAGTGACTCATTCCATATTCAACTTCTTTAGAGGCTAAAAGAAGACCACATTAACCTGTTTATTATGCTTCACATTTTGAACAATTTTATTTTTATCTGATCTTGAAAGACTTTTCAGAATTGTTTTCTATATGGAAAAATGTATCTGTGAAAGAGCCTATTCAATGTCAAAATGGAATAATTACATATTATGTGTTAGAGAATTGCATAGCAATTCTTTTGTAAGTCTAATTTATTAAGTAATTCTGTTACAATGTGCATGCTTTAAAAATCATAAATATTTCAAGTGACTTTTTATGAACTGATTAGAGATATCTGTCTTTAAGATCATACCTGTTTAAACAAACCGATAAGAACATTCATATGAACAGTACTTATAAGTCACCAACTAGTACCTCAGATATTTCTTTTAAATACACATCAATACACATCTTGATGACATCAGGACTGGAACAGCAGTATCCTCAAGAATGCTAAATAAGAAGGTTGTTTTCAATGCAAAAAAATGTTCAATGAATTCCTCATTTGCTCTTAAATATTGCTATAAAGTTGTGGAAATGCAGCACTCTTAAAAACAATGTTAGGGTCGTGACCAGAAAAGTGGTTCAAAAATGTGCATGACAGAGCTCGGTTTTTTGTTTGTTTTTCCTTTTTTAGAATGCCTTCGTGTTGCAAAAAGTTTCCTGCTAGCCTAATGTAATGCTTTCGTTTTTCTAATTATGCTGAAACATCAGTTAAGAGCCTACCTGATGTTTTGGAGAATTTGCTGTGCTGGGATTGATATTCCGCAATGCCTAAGAGTAAAAATAAGATGGATAAAAATTACTTTAGCTGCATGGTTTACCTATGCAGGCTGTCTTATAAACACCATCTTGTAGTATCAAGCCCCCAAGACAGGCCAGATGAGACAGGATAAGGGAGTTAAGAAACTATGAAAATCACGACACAGTGAAACAAAACTTACAAATTTACCAAGGATGCGTATTTGACAGATAAGCTTAATGACTAAGGAGAACAACATGAAGAGAACTGGCTGTCACCTGGTCCAAAGTTAGTCAGGTTCTCAATGACAACTGAGGCAAGAAGACAATTAGAAGGCCTACCTAGAAGCATGCTAGCGCAGGGTAAAATGTTTGTTGGTGGATTAATTGCAAAGCAGGAACAGCAGAAGCCCAGGTGCTTAAGCGGAGAGAAAGTCCTGATGCCACCTTTGCAATGTATTCTTACCTAGAGTACTATAAAAAGTAACGGCTGTAAAGATGACCCATCTTACACCAAGAGATGCTGAAGATTCCTACAAAACAGGCCTTGACTACAAAGGGGATAACAGGAGTCAGATTCCAGGACAGAATACTGCAGGTGATGAAGAAAGAGAAAAGCTGTCTTTGAGGACATTAAGATATTATCCTCTTCTGATATAAGGCCCATCACCCATAGTGAAAAGGATAAGATTTTAGAAGGTTTTCCTCAAAGAAAAGATTAGTGCTTTCTCTGGCAGTGTCAAAAAACCAGAGAATATCCTAAGTATCTAGCACAGATGGTAGCAACTCTTAAAACATTCAGATGGAAAAATCGAAGCAGAAGGCTTAGAGTCAAAAAGAGGTCAAGCCCGAATTCAAAATCCAGATATTGAAAAGTCCAGTCCTACACTTTTAACATCTGCTACAGCCATATTCACATAGTAGAAAAACACTGAAAGGAACAGCTTGCAGCCTAATTATGAAGTTTGAAATTCTTCAGCATAAGAAAACCACAGCTTCAAATGCAGCACATGTGATTCAATTGTTCCATGCTCACTCCACTGTTGAACAGATACGATTTTGGCAACAAGGTGTCTCCTCAATGTATCTTATATAAAGTTTAAAAATCCTTCAAAATACTACAGACTACGACGGGTTCTAAAACTGACATATTTCCTCCACTTAAAAGGGAGAACAGAAGCAGCTATGGAAACCAACTGTTTGCCTTTTGCATGACTTGGATCTCAATGAATATGAAATGTATCCTCAAGAGGAATATCCAATCACATCAACTGTCCATGTTGTCATCCTTTTAGTTTAAGAAACCTGGCCTTAGAGGTTTTTTTAGAGGGAGGAATAAGGGAGGAAAGCCAAATCCTTCAGTCAGATACTTTCATTAACAAAGCTGGTATCAGTAAGAGAATGAATTGAGACCTTTTTGATCTCAAGGCTTTTTGTACAGTCACTGGTCTTTAAGACTCACTGAAACAATGACTTAGTCAAATCAAAACATAACATACAAAAGAAATAGTGGAAGTAGGTGTCTAACCTGTGGCCTCACCTGCCGAAGCAGTTCTTGATGCTTCAGTCTCAGCCTTTCTTTCTCCATCTGTAGCTGCTGAAGTCTCATCTGCTGCTGCTGATTGGAGCTACTCCCACCCATCACACCACCCTGGGGACTCTGAGGAGCCAGAGGAGGTGGCTGTTTCACTGGAGCACTTTGGCTGATTCGTTGATTCATGGCTAAGGAACCAAAACAATAAACATTTAAAAATTAAATTCAAATAAATACACGTAAGGAAAGTGTTATCCATAAAATGAATATATTAAAAAAATTATATGACAGGCTATGACAGTGCAAAACATGCAGTTACACTGATGTTCAGAGTGTGAAATGTATGCTAACATGTGTGAGCAATCAAAGTGTGTACAATTAATGCAACAATCTCACATTTAATAGTACATACTTGTTCTAAAAGCTTCTGAAAACAGTTAAATATGTAAGCTGATGAAAAATTCAAAAGTGGTAGTAAAATATTTCAAGTTGAATTAGAAGGCTCTCCTTTCTAATAAACTATTCTCACTTTAGACACATCTAGTACAAAGTAACTTTTTTTTATTCATGTGAAATCTTGGAATCATTGAACTCAAGAACATAGAATGACAAAACGGATCATCCCACTTATACTGAACTACATGTAGTTAAAAGTTACCATTCTTCCCATTGTGGTGCAGGTCATGCAACAAGCATTCACATCCTTGTCACATCAAGATTTTAGTGTTACAGACTCTATTTAGAGCTTCTTGACAGGCAAAATTAGAGCTGGTACAGAAACGGCAGATGAATTACACAGCCACAACTACTGACATTAACATAGGAAAGATTTTGCATCATTTTCTTTTACTCCACAGCAGTAAGCAATACCTCTTTTCTGAGAAGTGGAGAAGAAAACATGTCACCTCGTATGCCTAATGCACAATGACAACCCATCTTCCCTTCCCGCATGAAATCAAGGTCTAAGACAATTTTATTTTATAAAATAATGCTTGACTGGGATGCATCTACTTGACAGGCCTGACTTCTCCCTCATGAGACCGGTATGGTAAAAATCTACAGAGGGACTGGAGTTCCCACAGTGAAACAGAGGGCTGGGAAAGGCTGATTGTATTGCAAGGACAAAATTCAAGGGCTTTCAGTTTTGGAATTAGCTCTCCATCCTGTTGTCTGTAACAGCCTGAATCTGTTAACATTCACAATATGCTGCAGAATACATTTGCTGAAGCAGTGATAGGAGAATGGTAGGGGTTTATATTTTTTTTCTGGGAATGAGGATTACACTTTATGAAATCTAAAAAAAAAATGGGAGAACTTCTTTTAGGATGACAGGGTGATTTGGAGCAAAGAAAACCATCTGTTGAATTAATTTGATTTAATGTCCTCATCTTATAGAGGATTCCTAGAACACTAACACTTCTAACTACCATAACAAAGGAGAATTATCTCATAAAGAATATGTATCATCTTTTCACTGAAAAGCCCTTCAGCCTCCACTGTCTTTTGAATGTTCAATTAAGGTACAGTAGTGCTTTCCATCTGTTCCAAGAAAGTCTATGTATATTTATTGCATAATAACAATAAAAATGGCTGTTCCTTCATAGCCTTGCTTGCTTTTCTCCTTGCTATAGCTCATCTTTCCACTGAGAGGTAATATATGAAGAAGAAATGACATATGCTCACTGGAGTGATAACAGAAAATGAAAATACTAAACCAGTTACAGACTCAACTCTTCAGTCTACCCTTTCAACTAATCCACCAGTCAGACTCAATAGTCTAATGGGCAGATGGGTCACATTTTCATGAGTCAAGTCAAAATAAAATGGTGTCAAATAGCTTGAAGTAATTTGAAATAATATTTTATGCAGTTACTTGAGAAAAAGCTTCATATATATGATCGCTAAAAAGATAAAACTTCCTGTAAAGGTAAGTGAACTAGTGAAGTAGGAATAGAAACTGAATCCCAGTACCAAGCAGCAACAAGGTGAATACCAAGGGCTGGAGGATCAACTGCAACCCACAAGTCCCATCCTGATCCAGCATGGAAAAAAAAAATAGTGAGGACGTGACATTCCTGTGGATCAAAGCTTAAAACCAAGCAGTTGATGTTATGCGACATCCAGCACCACTTCACCATAAGAACTGAACGTCAAGAAGAAAGTGACAAGAACCAGCTAATTAACCAGATCTGTGACACAAGCTGTGGTCTCTAAGCCAGCAACAGGAAGATTGGCCCCAAGATACTGGAAAATGCTAAGGAAAAGTTCTAACATCTTCTAACATCCTGTGAGGATGTGGGCAGTGAACTTTTAATTACAAGCTCCAGGACCTCCACTAGGCAAAGTCTGATGGAAGACTGACAGCAATCAGACTACCTATGTTTACCACACTAGGGCAAAGCTGAAACTAGAGAAAGCAATGCAAAAAGAAAGGCTGCCCATCAAGCAGCTCTAGACAATGTAGACATGACATTGCTGGAGTGGGGAATATTATGTCCTACTTTCCCTTTTTTCAAGTCTGGAACCAGGACCATGTCTTTTTCTTTATATATCTTACCCTCTTTCACCTTAAAAGCAGTAATGAAGGGGTTAGTAGGGAACAACAGAGAACAACAGCCTTCTCCTGCCATGAGTTAAATCTGCAACTCCATCCGAAGTTTATGCTATCCTTCAGAAGTTCCAGGATTCAAACCCTGTTATTAAACATGATGGAAAGTCAATTACAGTGTAAAATCAAGAGGGAGACAAGTTAGAAAATTACAATCACCTGAAAGAAGCACATCTAAGTTAAAAGTGGACTACCTAGTTTGTAAAAATTAAGTAACCAAAGCTGAAAAATGTCAATTTTCTTTTGGTTAAAAAGGCTGCCTTTTTGGTCCAGTCCTCAATGATACAATCGTGGTTGTGGAGTCCTGCCTCAATGTAGTTCACAGCCAAGTGATGTTACAGATAGCCTCATAAAAATTTAAGTGTCTAACCTTAGTTAAACACTTAAAGTTCAGTATCAGTAGCATTCCTTCAACATGTTATGATTCTGTTATTCCTGCATGCACAATAGAAGTATGATTTCCCTAGATCTCCTTTCCACTAATAGGCTACTTTGTAAATAATTTCCTGCTCATGCCAAATGCTTTCTACTTTATATACATGTATCTTTCTGACAGCTGTTTGTATTATTTCTGTTCTTTATGATCACTGTTTGCTCTGTTCCTTTCATCTACTGACTTTGCAACTAAAATTGTAAGAAAGAAATCATGTTTCTCTGATGTTTTTTACTCCCTCATGTTAGATTCCCCCAAATGCCTTCTAATGTCTATTTTTAAAGTAATTTTCTAACTGAAAGTGTATCTAAAATAGGAATATCACAAGATACTGAGACTTTGGTGTATACTTAATATTCATCAATAAATATTAGGGGGAAACTTAATAAGATGATTTGGTAACTCTTCAGAAACCAAACCTAAAACTCCAGTTTCTAAATTATTAATAATCAGGTATCCATTAAAAGGATAATTCTGAACATCTTGTTATTTCAAGAATGAAAGTGCAAAAGACTTCAAATTGATGACTTTAAACTGTCCTCAGAACAAATCAGGGAGATATTTTTTATATGAGTAAACTATTTTTAACAGTGAATATAAATTAAAAGATAGGATATTAAAAGAAGATGCTGCTAACTGAATTTCACTGATATAATGTATCCAAGTGAAGAACCAGTGGGAAAAAAACCCCCAGAAAACAGCAGTAATAACAGTCAGTGATTTTCAGCCACCTTACTGACAACACAAGTGTGCTATCTTTAAGGGAAAAAGACAGAAAAATGTAATTTTCTATCATTTCCAACACAGTATTTAATGAAAAGACAGGAAACATATCTTGTTTCAATGACAGTAAAAAAGAGAGGTTTAAAGTTTTCTGTCTTTGCTTTGGAGTTGGGTTTGTTTGTTTGTTTTGCATTTGGCTTGTTTTGTGGTTCATTTTTTACTTGTGTTTTGTTTGGTTTTTTGCACTCTCAATTCTCCATTACTTACCAAGGACCTGACTGCAGAAATCTGCACTCTAAAGAACATTTTTATCTGTGTGATCTTAGATAAGAAAATTTTATTTTTTTCATACCTCATAGGTTTGTGATGATCCTGACATGCACGGCTTTTTACTACTTTGAATTCAAAGGCAAAGAGCTGTATTTTATCTATTAGCTAGAACTTCCCAGTTTTCTAATGCGTCCTGTTCTTTACCTTCCATGGCTATGGAAAGCCTTTAAATAAGGGGCTCTGCACCCACACAGCGGAGGCTGCAAAGACCTCACAGGCAGACCAGGAACAAATAAGTCTTTGTTTCTAGAAGAGGGGGATTTGAAGGAGGAGGGGCAGACAAGTTAAAAAACACGGGTAACTTAAGACAATAAAAAATATCTTGTTGTCCTATAGTATGGCTTAGCTTCACAATCTGCAGGATATAGTCAATTGTAATTGTTGCAATACACTTTTGAGAACAGAAAAGTAGTGGTCTTCAAATCCTACACATTAAATGTTCTACTGTCCAAACTCAACAGCAAAATGCCTCTTCTGTACTGCAGCAAATAATACCTAACAGTTATTGAAAAAAAGTTTAGACTGCTATCTAAACGATAGATACTAAATGCAAAAAAACCACCACAAAACCTCACCAACCCCCCACCCCCAAAACAAAACAAAAACCCAAACCAAACCAACAAACAAAAAAAAACACCAAAACCAAACCAAACCAACAAAAAAACCCAACAATAAACCCAACCAAACAAAACTCAAAACCAAGAGGGAGAAACTATTACTCTCTAGCATTGATGCTAGAGAGAAAAGGTCAGCAGATTCTTAACAACTCAAACATAAAAGGCTAATTCTCCCCCAAGATCCTCTGTCAATTGAAAATCACAAGTCCCAGAGCCATGACAGCTTACAGTAAGGCACAGCTAAATGTTTGATGTTTTTTTCTTTCATTATAATTTCACCCTTCAAAGCGAAACCTAATTTTAATCTGTAAAATTAAAGATATTTAGTTGAACAAGCAACAACAAAAAAAGCTCAGTATTTGAGCATACTATTATTGACTGTCCTTAGTAATAAGAATCAATGTTTCCATTGGGGAAACTAAAAAAGAGAACTTGTCTCCTTCAGGTTCATTTAAAAAACAGACATAATTTTTCTCATTGTGCATCATATCGTTTTTACAGGGTGCTACTTTGCAACTGCAACAAAGGCAAAAATCATCTTTGATTCCATTTGAAAGAGCTGTGAATAAAAAGAAAAATTAACAGCGGGATTTGAAAGAGTGAGACTTGGAAATAATAAAAACATGTTCCAAGTGACTTTTAAAGGAGAGGCTTGGTATAACAATTTTTTATTTAATCAAGATATAAGTAATGTTTCTGGATTACAGTCTTTATAGTGCATTGTATTTTACTTTAAGGAAATCACAGTTGCACTTTCATAATGCTGCTGTTATAAAACAACCTAAAAATTAGCACAATAAAGTATTCCATTGCTTTCTGTCTCTGATTAATCTGAGAATCCTGGAACTTAAAAAGTATTGGGGTAACCTGAAACAGACTGTTCTCTGGGCTTATTTTGCTCTCTTAAGTGCACAAACAAACCTTAGCGTCTTAGTCAGGTAAAAAGAAATATTCACAGTCTCCTGAGGGGAACCTTTGGTTAAAACAAGATCTATCCAATGAAAATACTATTACAGAAGCATGTCCAAACTACTGACTGCTTACACTGTATTTATCAATTACATGCATTCCAATGAAATCAGTATTCTTTTTGTTCTACTACCACTATTGCACCTGCTGGTTAAAATGATATAAATTAAATTACTTTTTCTTTGATAAAGATGCCATTGTTTTTAAAAGCCTTTCTGTATTGTAAAATGCAGAGGTTCAACAGGTGGATTCAACAGCACCACTAAGACTGTAGCATCTACACACAAACTCTCAACAGACTGAAAAACAAATTGGAGTAAAATGCTGTGTCAGGTTTTTACCCTCATAGCAGTCAATAGCAGTATTTATGAAGCACTTTCACTCAATGTATGCCAGTTTCAGAAGAACTGAAATATTCTGGCCAGCAGGAAAAGAAAACATAAATGAGATTCAGCAGTAAAGTAAGTAGCTATTAGGAACTTCTGCTCAATGCATACATATAAAACAAACCAAAACATTTTCCGCTCTTTAAAAATAAATCAATTTTAATTTTGAAAGTCAATACAATTTTGAAAATATTTTATTTTTAAAGCTTCCTACAGAATGCAACTGACACGATACATATTAGTACTACAGAACTATGTAAGGCACTGCATTAGACAGATTTTGAGAAGAAAACTGATCTAATGTCATCTAAGTTTAAATGGTATGTATGAAACACAGAAGTGCAAGAATCCAAGCTCACCAAGGCCCCACATCTGTCCACTCATTTTTTGGCAAAATATATTTAATGAAAGCTAGTTCACATTTTAGAACAAAGTTTCATCAGCAAACAGTCTACATATGGGTATTAGCTACAAACAGTTTCACTGCTTAATCACCACATAACACTCCCTGGGTTAAACAGGCCAAAAAAATTTTTATTTTTTTTTTTGTAAATGCTAGTTTCCTTCAATTTATTCGAAGGCAACAAACCCTATGTATATGTATGTGTACATCTGATGTTTTTAAAAAATCTCTGTCATAGGCCCATTAAAAAAGATTAAATAGGAATTAAAAACTCAACAGTGTAGTGTCAAGAAACATTTCTATATGTAAGAAACTGCAATGATGTCTCAAAACGATTGAATTCAAAAAGAAAAAAGCTGATGCTTCTTTGAATTTAATATATGATTAGATATAGAGTATATAATTTTTGTATACATATATATATTTAGATAACAGGTAAGGAACACAGTATGCTTATTAACAGAGAAGTGCAAACTGTAGTATTAGAAGGATATGGTGGAAAAATGTGCCTATTAGGAGTGCAGTTTCACTATCACAGCTGCTTAGCACAAAACTGGAAGCATGCATTATTTTTACTGGCACACAGACATCATTAGCAATAGATCTTTCTCTAACAGGATTAAACTACTCTGAAAACAAAACAAAACTCAAAACAGGTATAAAGTTACATAAATCTACTGCCCTGATAAATCCTTAATAATGTGTTTCCACTCCCCTCTTTATTTGTATAGAAATATTCTACATAAAGTAGGTAACCACATCCTGACACAATACTTGTGGACAGATTTAATTACTTCTTCAGTGAACTCTCTTCAGTTAAGAGGTATAAATACATCCTGTTTGCACACAAACTAAGATTTCACTTTCTGATATGTTGCGGCACAAGTATTTATTGTCACTACCATAAAGGCAGCATCTGGCTATTACAAAGGGATGCTTACCAATGAAATTTCATCTGTCTCTGCAGATTTGCAACAGGTTCACTTTCACAGAAGTCACTGATTCACTGAAAACTGATGCTGCTTCACCTGTACACAGTCTCTGACACACATACCAAAATACATAAGCCTTTTCCCCATCCTAAATGATCTGCTGAAGTGTTCTTCTGCAAAAACACATACACAAGGAACTGAAAAAATTTAATACCACTAGACCTTTCAGATGAGTCAAATCCTCTTTGTTTTATGGAGTATGTAAAGAGGATATGTCATTGCATTTGCAGATCAAAACCACTTGTGGCTCATGCTCTGCCTTCTGTATAAAAATGGAAGGCAGATCTGGAACTTAAAGTCTGAAATGCTACTATGACCAGACGCAAGGTCTGGTTCTTTGTTGTTTGTTTCTTGTGGTGTTTTTTTTTTTATTTATTTATTTTGGTTTGTTTTTTTGTTTCTTTGTTTTTTAACTAGACAAAGGCCAAAAAACAGTTTTCCAGTCTAGGGTTCCCATTCTTTCTTACCCACAAATCTACATCTGGAAAGGCTTCTACAAACCAATTTGAAAAAACAAAGAAACAATGTGCTAGATAGGTAAGGGATAAGAAAACAACACTTTGGAATACTTCTTTTTAATTTCAATACTTAAAAATTAGCAGATGCTCTGAAGCTTAATCTTTTAAATGAAATTAGAAGCTTCTGTGTTTGCTTGCCTTTATTTTTAAAAACAGAAATGATAAATACATGTTTCAATGAAATGTACATTTTACTTCAGTGTTTCTGAACAAGCCCTTTTTGCTGTCTCAAAGGTGTAATGTTTTTACAATACAAAAAAAAAAAAAGCAGAAAATCCTGATGTTCATTCTCCATACTCCCACTGCCATCATCAGTTTTATTCCACTTCCTACTTCTGCAGTTTAAGGAGCTACTGTACACAGAGTCCCTGTGACACTTTCCATAATGATATTAAACACTCTCCTGCCTTACCTTCCCCCTCATCCAAAATTCATTCAGAACTTCAAAGAATATTAACCTAATCTCTAAGTGGGAGTAAGAAAAATAAAGTCATGGCAACGATTTCAACCTGAGGTCACATCTTTTGCTTCATACTAACTATCGCAGCTCCAGCAATTGAAATAACAGAAGGAAGGAGACTGGGTGTGTACAACACTGGTAACATCAGTAGTTACAAACCTTTAAAACTGAAGTCTGAAATAAAATAACATGAAAACTGAACCAGTACCTTGTTTTACTCCAATCCCTGAAGACACTTGTCTGACTACTCTACTGCAGTACTTACTGTTTCCACACTTGGCTTAACCCAATAGAGACAGAGAAATCAGCTGCCAGGTTCCAGAATTTTCTCACTTCGAGTCTGCTGTCCCATCTTCAAATTTAACAAATTAAGTATCCTCAAAAAGCAAATTATTTGAAGTTGCATTTCAAAACCAAGTCCTGTCATCTACAAACTTAAGTAACAATAAAAATTCCTTTAATGGTATTTGATACGAAAGCCAGTTCTTGGAAACTTGTAGCAATAAATTTGAACGATTCCAAACTTCAACTGGTACTAGGAAATTTAATTTTATAGAAAAAGCAGATGTTATACTTCACCAACTCCAGCCACTCAGAATGCACAGCTGACCTGCTTCCTATCCAGATGTTCTTTAACTATCAAGGAAATGCATTAAGTTATCTGGAAAGCTTAAAAATCCAGTAGGATCTGTGAAGAATGACCAACCACAACAGCAGAAATGACAAAACAGTCCAAAACATAAGCTCAACCTAAGACTCCAATTATCTTAGAGAAAAAACCTACATTTAAAAAAAAAAAATAGGCAATTTGATGCCCCTTACTATGAGGCCTCTAAAAGCATTGAGAAGGTAGGACAGCATGTTTGTACCAGACGCTCCACTAGACAAGAATCCTGCTGACATAGGCCTGAGGACCATCCCTCCTACCATTCCCATTCCTTTGATCCCATGTCATAAGAAGACCCTCCCTTCTTAGTTAGTTCTTTCCTAGATTTTAAAGCTTGTGAATTCTCTGAATGCAAAACTGTTTTAAAATCATATTTGTACACTTGGAGGATGAACATCTGAGCCACAAGACTTCACTCCATTTAAGTGGTGTAGCTGAAGACCTCAAGTCCATTTCAAAGATGCTAGCTCTGAGTCTTGGAACAAAGTTCCTATCTTCAACTTGGAGCACTCAGGTTTTAGACCTAGCTACTCCACAGCTAGATATTCTGACAGGGGCTCTTATCTGATATGTTATTTCTAAAAGGCTGCTCTGAGAAAGAATCCATATTAACTACATTCTTTTATTTTCTTTTTAAAAGCATGAATGCAATAGCAAAATTCGCCTTAACAAGTCAGTCAGTTCACCTAAAATGATTTTTTCAAACTGATCCTCCTTCCTCTGTCTTTTCTAGCGACAATAATGGAAAACTCAAAGTACTATTTGAAAAGGGGATATATGCACATGTACTAAAGAAAATAAAGATGAATGCAAAGCTTCCATACAGAGACGTAAAGGCTGTCTCCTTGGAAGCTGAGAATTCAGAAGTAGTAAGAGCAAAGACTCTTCATACCTTCTGGTTTTGAATACCAGAACAGAAGAGTATGTTTGCACATGCCATTCAATAGCTTTGTTTTCTTAAATGGTTCTTAAGATTGGTGAAAGTGGCAGTATCAAGAAAAAAATTAATCGCTCCTTCATTTTCAATCAACAATAGTATCACTGTAATAACCAAAAGCTTCAACATGACAAAGATCCATTCACCTGGCTTCTAAAAGTGTTAGCAGTCAAAAAATAGTGAAAACCAAGCCTTTTTATTAAAACACAGCCATAGAAAAAGGTATGGTGATCCTCAGTGGGAAAAAACCCCTCAGGACTTTCAACTTAATATTAAGCACAGAAAGGTATACTTCTGAGTTATTCACATGCTATTTAGGGTCACAGCACGTATTTGTCAGGATCTCCACATGATAAATAAATGCAAGACTCAGTAAGCTAACTGTCAAAGAGATTTTGTTTTTCATGAGTGGAGTGACTTAAGGAGGTCACAAGTGAGAAAGCAACAGGCATAAGATTTTGTATTTTCTTGGCTCAGATGATAAAAACATAAACCACAATACAATGCGTACAACTTAAGTTCTCAAGGAAAACTCCTTCAAGCTCAACAGCAGCTAGCAGCTTGTCTCTATTTGCCGTCACTCTAGATCAGAAGAGCCCACATGCTTTTTTTCCTTTCCTGCCCCTTTCAGTTACACTTGAGCTCTTTGACTGAAAAGGTCTGGAACAGATTAAAAATCCGACCACAAAATAAAGAGCCTTGGCATGTACTCAAGCCTGTCTGGGATACACATACGCAGTGGGCCCAAAAAGGGAAGCTATGCAGCACGAAACCCTTAATCAGTCTTTGGGCATTTCTAACTTCTTTCAGTTTAACTGCACAGCCTTAACATTTGATGGAGTTTCAGTATGCATAAGACAAGTAGCTTTAGCCCTAACAGTTAGACCACTCTATTTACAAGAGTACAAAACAGTTCTGATATTCAAGATTCATCTCACTCACAACTTCTGTCAATTAAAGCCTTTTCTACACTCCAATTCCAGCTCATCATTGGAAACTATAAAGTAATACATATAAAGAAAAATAGATACCCTGCAATATTGCCTGAGTAAATATAATTGACTGCAAAAGGCAACACTGATTTTCAAAATTACTGCTTCCTTTCAAGCCTGATTCACATATTAAGCAATTGTGACGTTGCAAATTATCCACACACTCCTCTTGCAACACGCAAGCAGGTCTGTAGCTCTGACTGGTGTAAAAGCCAGAATGGACATTTGCCAAAGCTGATGCCCCACCTTTGGGCTCAAGTGGCTCAACCTGTCTACAAACTGGTGAGCAGTTTATAAACAAAGTATGACAATCTGGTATTCTCTATAAGAGCAAACGGGTGCTTTAAGTCAGCACTCAAGCCTATAAACCAGGAAATGCAGGAATTTCCAACAGCTAATACAGAAAACAAAACAGAACAGTGACTGTTGAGTTTTGTAGCTCTGTGTTTATATGGCATTCATGGAGTTAATGCCTCTCCCAAAAGGGGCCCACAGTTGTTGTTAGGTCAACCCCTGTAAAGCTTCAAAGGTTTTGTATCCCCTCAGCCTGACCTACTCAGTGATCTGCACACTGTTTTCATTTAGCTGCACTGAGTCCAAAAGTAAAGCCTGAAAACCACAATGATCTCTTCTTTTTTTTTTTTACCCCTACTGTTTTTCCATGGCTCTGGAAAAATAACTAAAATCCAAAAGAATTGAAAATAGTAAGTTACTGGGAAAACAAATCAAGGGCAAATTAATACAGCTAATAAGGTTTATACACACAGGTCATGCCTTTACACAAAACTAGAAATTGTAATGCCAGCTTAAATACATCACTTGGACAATCTAAGAAATTAGTTTAGAATCTTCATATATGTAATTGCTTTTCACAGTCATCAGTGCCAATATTCTACCAAAAAGTTTGCAGTTCTGCTCTTCTAACAGATCAAAAACATTGTGGAAAAAAATGACACATAATTTCAATTTTATTGAAGTCCTACTTCTAGACTTTGTGATCCTTTGCTTAAGTTATTATTTCTGTTTCAAATATTACATAATCTTTACCCCACAAAAAGATCATTAAAGTAGAAACAACAAAACTAATTAAATTTCTCACTGTATTGTGTAAAACAGAAAGTTTTGTTATGATCATCACTGTGACAAGCTGGAATTATAAGCTGGTATGTTTCAAGTGTATTTAAACAGCATAAATTATTTGACAATGCCTTCCTAAGATAGCACAAAGGAAAGTGGATATTTGTTTGGGAATTAAAAGATTCTTCTGTGGTAAAGTTTCATAATTTTAAAGGGAAGAGTGAGCTTGGCTAAAACTGTCTCTAGGTAAGTAATTTCTGAATGTCACCAGTTTTGGGAACTGTATGGGTCATACGGCAAAATACCAGCCTGCAGCATTAAAAACTTGGGTAACATACAGTCCTGAAGGATATATACTATTAGTTTTTAGCTTAAAAAATAATTATTATTTAAATAAGGTCTCTATAACTCAAATTAAAATATATTTTAATTGTACTATAGAGTTTTGAAAATATGCCTGCAAAATTAAAGCTCTGTGAACTGAGGCAAATCAAGAATTCTGAACCGAGATGAACTTTTACCAAAGCGTGGGTCAAGCCTTGGGTCTAGCCAAGATGTGGTCTTGTTCTTATGGTTTATGTAGTAAATTTCTCCATCCTGGGTCATAGCTTGTTCCCATCCATCGGGGAGTGGGCCTGCAATATAGAAGGAAGGAGTTGATGGCGAGCTCTTGTTTGCTCCAGCTGAAATTGATCTAAAAAAAATTTCAACATTTTACATATATAACAGTACATGAAGCAGAAGAGGTTCAAGCTCATGTCTAACATTTATGGGACAAGGGCAAAGAAGTGGTGGGCGGGAAATCAAGGAACAGAAAACACTTCTATCATTTTAATTTAGGATTTGGAGTTTTATTTTAAAAGTTGTTTGCAAACTTTCATATGCTTTTAACACTTCCTTTTGCTATAGCATTATAGTATAAAACCAGCAATAAGTCAAGCCTGCCAGAATGAACCCAGCATGAGCACCAGGAGAAAGAAGCATAGACATATTCTACATCTCACAGGAAAGTGACTAAGGCACAGCAGCAGCAACAAGACAATACTGAGGAGATCCTGAAATACTCCTCAGTCTTTCACAAACAATTAAAAGAAGTGACAAAACTAATTTCCCCTTTACCTAATATCATAGCTTTCTGTGAAAACATTCAAGGCTTAAGCAGGCAAAAATGCAAACCTGAAGAACGAGGAAGGCAAACGAGCAATGACAAAGCAAAGGTAAGAAAACACCATGAGAAGCCACAGACAGTGCCACGAACAGCAGTGCTATGCCTCTACAAGCAGAAGGGTACACACAGGGAAAACTACTTTTAGAAAACAGTAAAAGGGAGGTAGATGATGGCTTTGTGGAGTCCACAGCTAATGTCTGAACACAGAGCATGAGGACTTCTTTCCTTATGTTCCAATCAGCAGCCTTCAAGAAACCATCTTTCATTCCTATATAGTTCTTAAACCACTCATTCCATCTCTATACAGTCATGTACATTCATCCGTATTTTTCTTAGACTGTAAACTATTTTTAAAGTTCCATTAATCTCATCTGGCAGGTGCTTTACAAATACATATTTTTGAATTCTTACCCTCACATAGATAAGAATTTTTAAAAATAGCTAAATTAGATACAATAATATCTTCCCCATATTTTAGATTTAAGTACAGTCCTAAAATTATATAACAAAAGATCAAATAAAAATGTTAATAGAAATTAGAACAAAGCCTGCTGCAGCAGCAAGCAATCCTATTTCAATCTCTCTTTCCATTTTCCCGCAGTATAGTACAGTAATACACTACCAAAAGCCATCTGGTTGTTAGACTTGAACTAACAGACTATTCTGTATAATGTAAGATACACTAAGTATGCACAAACATCATAATTTCACACATGAGATTCAGATATACACACAAAAATATGTGTGAATCTGGTAAATGCCTACTATATCCATCTTCAAACTACATTAGCTCCCAAGTATCTTTTTCTCCTGAAGTCATGCTCCTGCTGAAAAATTCAGTCTAAAGCTGGGAGTGGGGGTTGGGAAGCAGGATAGATTTGTTTGCTTAATCTCAAGAGATGTTCTTGAGAAATGTCAAAAAGAGTAAAACAATAATTCGATTGCATTCCAGTAATATCTCAAGGCATAACCAGTACAAGAATTTCTTGCGGTCTTTGAAGATCCCTTTCAAACTACCTTTCTAATTTAAAATTTCATTTTGGCTCACAAAACGATGCCTTTCTCTAGCAACTTCACTCCTCCACCATTAGAGCTACAGATTTTCAAGTGAGGAAAAACAGTGAACACGGGACATTTCCTTCCCATCCCTAATGCTCATAAACTTAAAATGCAGCACAAAAGTAACAAGTACCTCAACTTTTATCCGAAGCTAGTGAACAGAACAGGCAAGAAAGAGTGACAATAATACAAACAATTCTTAAATCCTAACATATTCACCATACAAAAAGGACTTTGATGCAGAATTGAAAGCTCTAGTGCAAAGAACCCTGTATTTTGTTATCATACCCAAAGACCAGCCAGCTAATCAGCGAGATGCTATTTTATAAAAATGGGTCACAGGAACACAGTAACATGTTGCCCATCATCTAAATGTAGAAGCTAATGAAGAACCAAAAACATTTTTTGACTGCTAAGCCAACACACTAGCCATGTGGGTAGACCTTCTCACTACCATTCTCCTCAGAGTCTTTCCAAGCCACACATCCCTCAAAGAGTCAGCAAGAAATTCTCTTGTGAACTGTAAAGCCAAAAAAAACCCCATGTTGCTCTAGAAAAGCAAAACCAGCCCACAGGGTGTCAGTCCTGCTGAACAGTGAAGTCTATGCTGGTAGAGCATGTTCCTTTGTGACAAGTAAGAACAAAATGCCTTTGAAGCAGGTTGCCAGAAGCTGATCAGTCCACCTACCTGGTTGGAACAGTACTACTTACGAGACTCAATGATCTAATGAGTACTAGCTTACTAGAGGCAAACCTGGGCAAGATTCTAAATAAAATGCCCAGCTGTGAAACAGGACAAGAAAGGTCCATTTCCTCACCTGGCTCTCATAGTAGCAAACCTTCCTTGCTAAATGCCACCAATGACTGCAGAAACAGAACTTCTCTTGATACAAACATTTGGCGTTAATAACGTTGTTTTCTTCCTTGGAAAACAAACTGCTCTTGTATTTCTGCTCTCACCCTTATATGTTGAAATGGTAGTTCAAAAACTGCTTAGTACTGCTTTCTGTAATTCCTGTTTGAGTTTGTGAGTAATTAGGAAAATAGAAGACAAATCTGATATTCTAACTGCTTGTCTAAGAAACTAGGTATTAGAGGCAAATAAGAGGAAAGAAGGAAAACCACACTGAGGAACAGCCGACACATTCACCCAAAGCATCTAGCAAAATTCCTTTGTAATTACATGTCCCTTTCCCCAAAAAAGGCTCAATAGGAATGGAATTTCCAGCACTAGCTTTTGTGACTTAAGTTATCTAAGCCCTATGTTTCTGCTCTCCAGACCTTCTCACTAAAATTTTCATAGTTACTGTAGCCCATGTGGTACAGAAACATCAATGCTGGGTCTAACCAAAAGTCCATTTAGTCCAGGCATCTAGAACGGGGTGATGAACAGATCTCATTGCTGAAAAAAGCCCATTTAGTGACTGTCACACTCTACAAAGTTTTAAATCAAGTACTGAATACATATATAGGCCTAAAAGCTATAGAGACTATGAATAGTCCCTTGGCCTCCAAGTATGCTGGACACTGGAACAGGGTCCCCAGGGAAGTAGTGACAGCACCAAGTCTGCCAGAGTTCAAGAAGGGCTTGACTAACAGTCTCAAGCACATGGTGTGACTCTTGGGACTGTCCTATGTAGGGCCAGGAGTTGGACTTCGATGATCATGGTGGGTCCCTTCCAACTCAGGACATTCTCAAGCTATTCCTTGAGCCAGATTCTGTCTGCTTACTAGATACCAAAATATCTCTCTTTCAAGTACTTTTCCAGTCTCCCCTTGAACTTTTACAAACATTTAGCACTGACAATATCATATCCCTGTGACATTGCCTCCTACTAGTTCTGTTTGGTTTCATGACCTAGAAGTCAATTGAACATTATCACAACCATAAGTTTACAATTCTATGAGATTATTTGCACAGGGAGAGACAACCCTTCTAGGGAACTCACCCTGCATTGTGGTACTTTTAAGGACAAAGTTATCAAAAAATTAAATTCTAATTTCCAAATGTAAGCCATCTTTACAGAATTACTGATAAGGTATACCTCTGTAACAAAATATTTATATAATGGTGTAACTTAATATAAATAACACTCAATTTTAAAAGTGTGTGTGCATGTTTCTTTGCTGCATGTCTCCACTTTTTGTGAGACTTTTTTTACCTTCTCATATGCCATGAAATGTGGAATTCAAAGCAGAGCATCTGTACCTATATATTAAAAGAATTTGCATGTACAGCCTAGGAACTAGAACACCTATATTCAACAACAGGAATCATCTCACCTAATACAAACGCTGATATCTGAGGACTTTCCTAATCTTTCTTTGTGGAGGCTGAAATCTTTCTCTTCGTTCACTGTCACTATGATTCGAAAACTTTTTAAAATTCTAGCAAAGTCTACAAAATTTACCTAAAGTATACCTTTATCTTGTCAAATTAATAAAAATGACAGACACTATTTAAAGAGGGGCACTTTTTGCATATGAAGAAAACAATGAACATTACTGTCATGCAGATTCTAAGAAACTTGATTTTCACAAGAGATTGTATGTAGCATTGACTGTACACAAAGCAGAATTTGTAGGATGACTGGCTACATAGAGGAAAAATCTATAACTGAAGTGAGCAAGAACCTAAAAGAAGAGTTAGAACTTGCTTTATTTATTGGCCTATTACTTTCTACCCTCCTGTCAACCAAGAATTATAAATCTGAATGTTCATTTTGGTAGCAACTTTTAACATGGTCCTACAGCCTTAGAGCCTAAGAGACAATGGAATTGCACTAGGTCTACAAATTTTCACTGGAAAACTCAATTCAAAACTGACACATAAGGGTCAAGACAAAAGAATGCAAAGACAAGTAATCTGCTCCAAAGCTAATTACCTAAGGTCTATGTGCAAGCAGAAGAGGCTAAAGTAAGCAATGCTGTCAAGCATGATTCAGGAAGTAAAAGTATCTGAGGAATAAAAGTATATAAATACAATTACTATCCCATCTCATCTGTAATTGTATAAGAAACAGCCACTGTTTATTTTCAAATGTGTAACTTTACCTCAGTAAGAAATGTACAGATGTTCCTCAGAAGAACAACGTATCATTATTACTACCTTTTTTTGTTTGTTTGTTTTGTTTTAAATGAAGACAGAAGAACATAGTTTCTTCTGTAATACCTTTAGGGAAAAATGGTCAGGAACAACACAAAAAATCAGAACAGTCAAAATTAATTTTTATACACATGTGGGATATTTACAAGTAACAGGCTTGTTTCCTTCCTGCTATCGATGTGAAGATGCAATACTATTTCACAGATGATTAATAAAGAAATGCTATCTAAAAGAACACTGGACTGCTTTCTCTGCATATTGTATGGCCCAAACTATTTTATCTGGTTACTTATAGCAAGCTAAGATCAGCAGGACCAAGAAAAAAAAAAAAAACACCTCACTTTTCACACTCTGATGCCTTCCTATAGAGGATGCATGCTAACTAACGCTCAGAAAATAATTCACTCACAAAATCATGCCAGGAACAGATAAAGCTGGTTCAGATGTCTATTAACCTCCACAAAGGAATATAATTTACAGAAAGATACCTGGGTTCTTGTCCAGCATTAGGTGCCTCAAGAGACAGAATGTCTTAAGAAAGGCAACCTAAAATTTTCAACCTAATGCTAAACTACATATTTCTTATTTTTATATTTTCAACAATCTTTAGACTTGCCCTTACCCTCCCTTCTAGTTACGCTTTCTTTCTATTTTCCCTTAGTTCCACTTTCCCTATTTATCCAAAAAGACAACAGGTTTATCTCCAATATGCACACAGCAGCTTTCAGAGGACTCTTCTGTTTCTGTCTCTTCTTTCCTGTTCTTAATTCTAGCCAATGACTAGAATTCTAATTCTGGCTAAATGGTTAAAGCTCCTAGAGACTCTCAAGGCAGCCCCCAAAAATCTCGCTTACGTTTCAGCACAAGGTCCTACGGTCGTACACTAAAACCTGGACAGGAACTTTGATTAAGGGCCACAGTTAATAAGCACTATATATACAATGTATATACAGAAAGGAAAATGTTCTCCTTGTGGCATTTCAGATATTTTTTTGCAAGTCAGTGACCTCCAGATATCACAATACTTACACTCGGTTTTTCCCAATACCTTTCACGAAATGTTCTCACAGCACTAGGGCATGCTACATTGCCACAAATATTTCATAATGGGAAACTTCTGTCTTAAAGGTTTCAACTTTATTTCCCAGTTCTTGAGGATGAATATCCAAATTAGAACATTAAGTGATCTAGTAACGTTGGCACTCAGATTTAAGTTCCACTATACTGAAGTGGTACAATAGTTACTTGATATTTCCATTTTTCTCAAAGATTCTTTAAGAGGCCACCACAGAAGCATAAGCTACCATGAACTCAGTAATAAAAAATAATAAAACTAGATATAAGAGCCCTTAGGAAAAACAATTACATAGTTATAGTTTAAAGTTAGTACACAAACATTTGCCAAATCAGGTATCAGAAAAAGAATCATACCCAATAAATGCAGGTTCAGTAGTATTTAATTCAAAGCAGTCTTTTGTTAACAGCAAATAAAGTTAAGGGTAAGCAGGTGCATCCAAAGAGCCAGCTCCAAGTCACATTACCTCGACTGATTTAAGCGTAATAAAACCTAACATCACGTAAATATGTAACTCAGTATTCACCAAAGTTCTGAGTTCTTCATGCACTTTATCAACTTCAGAGCAGTGGGAGGAAAAGCTTAGATTTTCAGTTGATATTCAACACAGTATCATCTGTGAAATTAAATGGTCAGCGAACTTGTATTTAAATAAGTGCTTTCTCAAATCACAAAACAACTCACTGAAACCTCTGAACTGTTTTTCTTGCACAAGCAACAATATCTATGCAGCACGATTCACTCACACATATCAGGCAATTACATGTAAATTCTTTATTTTCTTTTAAAAATAATCCTTGTGTAGTGATTGCTAGCTTCTCTAGTCACCCTGTTACAATTAAACAGTTGGGGGTTTTTTTTTGCTAAGGACTCTTCATTTCTTTCAATGCACATAAAATGAAACCTACTTTACCATCATTACTTTTTCCTGTTAATATTTGGTACAACTGAAGGTTTGAGGAGTCATCTTAAAATACAGAATTTATGTCAATATTGAAAAGGCAAGCATCTCATTTTAACACAAATAACAAAAGCGAGATAGACCAAGGGAATTGTTTCCTTTCTCCTATTCTCTGTTATTCTGAAGTGTCCCTGCAAACACATGTCATGTCTATTGCTCCAGGTTTCCTGAGATAAATTTACAGAAAAAATAATCAAGCTATTTTATTTTCACATAAGAGCCTGAGACCTTAATTGCTGTGAATCACGACTTCCTGAGCTTGAACAGGACTCATTTGTTTCAGGATAATCCAGCCTCCTGGCCTAGCCAGCAAAAAGTTTGATTAACTTCCCCTCTACTACTCAGTCATGAACAGCACAGTTTGGTCACGCCTGTTAATCTTTCAGTATTGTCTGCAGCACATGAATTGCAGCATGAAACAAAGCTGTCTAAACAGACCACAAAGAGCAGCACTAGAGAATAACCTTTGTGAAGTACAAGAACAGCAGACATACACAAAATGCAATCAGACTGTGAGAAAATAAATATAACATGAACCTCAGTGACAGACAGAAGGTGACAAAGCAAGGGGAAGACCATAGCATTCAAACTAGCATGGCACCAAATGTATCTGTTTACTCTCTGCATAGTCAGGACAAGAGAGCTCTGAAAACATAGAGCAGGTTCTACAGCAACAACAAGAGCACTTTACTGCTGTCTAGGGATGGACCCCCCGACCAGCTGAAAAACAATTCTTCTATATTCCAGGAAGAGACATCAGATTCCTTGGCTACAGGAACAATAATCATGAAACTGGATCTTGGAAATAATAGGGAAAAAAAGGGGCAAACCAAAACCTCTCTGATACTAAACAGGATTTTCAAGGTGTTTGCTTGATCCATTTATGGAAGACAGGAAAAAATGAGATGTTCATAATAAATGTAGGAAATGTAAAAAAAATGGCAGTATACGATGTTCAGTCAGTGAGCAAGGACAGGCAGAAGAACACTGCAGAAGCTTTAATGTAAATTTACATTAATTTAATGGAAATTCTGGTCTTCATCAATTTTACAGCATTTTTAGTCAGAAGAAATTAAGCAAAAATTCTGCTTCCTTAGAAGTTTGAATCATTCATTAAAAAAAAAAAAAAAACAAAAAAAAAAAAAAAAAAAAAAAAACAAAAAAAACCCAACAACAAAAACCCACTAATCAAGGAACTACAGCACACCTTCTATTGACAACATAAATATAAAAATTCTCTTACTTGAAGGATCAGACTCTTGTTTGATGCATCAGGCATCAACAAATTTATAGTTTTAAACCAGGATAACTAGAAGCACATTTCTTAAATTGGGACTCTCTCCCTCTCCAATTACAATAGTTTGTGGTTTCTTTATTTGCATGTTTTTTCATAAATACAAATTTTGCTTACCTGATGCTGAGTTCATGATGTTCTGCTGCACAGAAGGACTAGTGGGAGCTGTAACATTCATCTGGGAGAGCATGGCCTTCCTAGGATCTTGCCATGTTGTTGTTTGATCAATGTGACTAAGATAAAACAAAGCGAGAGTTAGGACAGTCATGCATTCACAACAATGACCTGCTAGCACAGAAAGTTTAACAACAAAAGGTTAAGCCTACCAACAACAGCCACATTCAAACCCAAACGAGTACATTTGGCTTCTTTCCAAGCATCACTGTATGTCAGATTCTCAAACCCTTACCCTGGCCACCACCACTTTCCCAGCCAACAGCTGCAGCAATCAGAGCTTCAGCAATGGTAAAATAAGGTTCATCACGAGTATCGTAATACAGGCTGTTGTACTCTTGAACTAAACATTCTCTTCCTCTTCTCATTGATTAGTTACTTGCCATTTTTAAACGCGACTTCACAGACTTTCAAACCAATCCAGTTATGTCTGGAATCTCAAGCACAGGCCAGTGCCTTGGCATGATGAGTTCATATGCAGTGCTTAGGGAGTGGTAATGAGCTGGCTAGTAAGTAATCATTAGTCTTGTTCTAAAACTTTCTGTGCATAGACCATATCCCTTGGATTATTTGATGGACTACACTCCTCATCATGGACATTTGAACAATCTCTCTGTGATAATTTAAGTAATCAGTCACACTAAAGTAGTAATGTGACAGTGATGTGCAGCTGCCTTTCAACTTCATGTGAAGAAATAAGGACAAATGGGACTGTCAAGTTATCCATCTAGCCCTCTGCAGAGTCTAACTGCAAAACTCTGGGAGCTTAGGTTTCTGTTTTGAAGAAAATGGAAAGTACCTTCAGCACAGTCATTCACAAAAGTATTCCATTAAATGAAAATACAAACAGGTAATGAATGATTACTTTTCCTTTTGAGTATGTGATTAGCATGTTTCGCTAATGAACAACAAATGCAGACTATTCATAATAAGCATCAATGTTATCTTGGTGTCATTAAGCAACACTGAAAAGCACACAGGCAAAAATACAACTCCAAATACACATTGGACATCAAAAAAAGTTTGTTATCCATTCATTTAGAACTGGCATCAATTGAAATTCATGTTCGGATAGGTGTTTTTACCAAATAAAATCCAGTGCATCATTAACTTGGTACCATTCTTTTCTTAATTATCCTTAAAATTAAGCTTTTCTGGATTACATGGAACGCCCATTTTCATTTACTTCAGCAAAACCACAACATGTAAAAGAATTCAGAACATAAAATAAAGAGTCCTTAGCAAAAAAATAAACTGTTTAATTGTAGTCACCAAAATAGTGACTTATGTAAATTATTTATCACATTATAATCACTGAAGGCATTTTCTGTTAAAAGGTAGAACATACCATGAACTGGCTTCTAAAAATGTTTTAAGATGTGTATATTTTACCCTCTCCAAACATGCATACAACCAATTCTTGGTCAAAATGTTATAGACACACTGTAGTAAAGTCACAATACAGCTCATTTAATACAGGTATGTGCTGGTTTTGTCTGGGGTAGCAATAATTTTCTTCACAGTGGCTAGTATTGGGTTCTGTTTTGGATGAACCTGACTTCTCTCTGATCATCACACCAATGACTTAAACTGTATGATGGCTGGGGTTAAACCTTGACAAGGTACTATAAGCACGTTGCATCTTTGGCTGCATATGCTTTCAAATATTCAGCTCCACTGAGAAACATGCCACATACAGCAAGACTTCTTTTTCTTTTTTTTTAGCCTATTTATTTATAAAACATGCCACGATATAGTAAAGACTACCCTATATATACACTGGACTATACATAAACCTTCATACTGGGGAACACTTTTTCACTTTTCTCCTGGTCAATTTTGCAAAGCAACAAAAACGGGAAAAGAAAATGCAGATGTAAAAACACTGCATAGTAATGCTTCATAGACTGTGTTTTAGTTACAGTACCAGCATGTGCTACTCCTCCCATCCATTTCTGATTTGTTATATTTGCACAACTCAGTTCTGGGAATAGTGGAAACTGTGAAAACACCACTGCACCAGTGATAACATATTCATTTATTTCTATTTAACTCCTATAAAAATCCATGTAACACTATGAACTTACAAAATGTCTACCCAAAGTACAAAATTTATAGCCCTTGTTTTCATATGCTATTTTAGCGTAAGAAACAGAAGGAAAAATGTTGTCTCCTTGCATTACAGAACCATTTTTGCACTCAATTGTACGAACAAACAGAAACTATGCTATGGAAAAGCAATTTTAGAAGTGCCTCCAATTTTGAGCACATTATTGATTCCTCAAAATTGCTTAAGCATATCACACAATACAGTTAATGTTCATATGGAGTTGTTAACATGGAAAGCTATTTTAGGCAGCAGCAGCAGCAGCTTCCACCTTTTTGCTATCTGAGGATCACTTGAGGAAAGTCAGAACGTTCCTTACTTGACCAACTAAACTCCCACCAGTAGTCAGAGCAAAGAGCCACGAAAGAAAAACCTCAAAGTAAGCAAGCTGATTATATCAATAATCATATGACTGGTTCAAGAAAGCAAACTCCTTTTTTCTTTTTTTCCCCCTCCCACTCAGCCCTGTGCTTTCTGACCTACATACCCATTTCCCCCACACCCCACCTCAAAACTATCTTTTCAACCTCTATCAAATCACAGTTCTTCTATGTATCTTACCAGCTCCATAGCCTGAGCATTTGAATACTGTGTACTAAGAAACCAGCCAAAACACATCAAAACAGGTCAGTTCTTTTCCACAGATTCCAAATCATGCTTATTAACTTATGCAATACAAAGTAGGCAAGCCCCTACTGATTACGGATGAAATGTTTAAATAAATCCTAGTACTACAGGAAGGAATATAGGACTCTATTTTGTTCCTATCTGAAGCGTGTGCACCAGGGCAACTAACTACAAACACCGTGTATTTTAAATTATCAAGTTAAGTACTGAAACAGGACATTCTCCACTGGTAAAAGATCTTTCCCTCTATTTTGAATAACAGCACAGAAAATGTCTGAATGGACATAACAAGAACTGACATCAATATTACATTATTTTTCCCTGCACTAAGCAGATTTTTTCATAGTAGCTGAATTACATGACAACTGCCCCAATCCTTACATTCAAGATCTTCTATTTTACATTATCTGAGACATATCTAAATACAGAACTTCTATCAGCATAAAAAAAATATCAAAAAACATTAGCAAATTATATCAAATCAATGAAAACTATAAATCAGCCATTAAATTAGGTTTGTATTATCAAATTAGATTCTACCTGCTCATGAATGAGAGCGTATACAGAACAAAATGAGTAAATATTCTTGGAACTAAAATCAACATCTCTAGGATAATCAAGGAATGCAAGACATTTTACTTTACAGAATAAATTCTCAAATCCAACATCTACCTACCTGGCACTATTTATTATTGTTTATTTATGCCTTGGTGAAGCAAATCCTTGTTAAACTGGATAAACATAGTACAAACTAAGGAAATCAATTTAGACTGTACCATAAATGCAGGTTGATGGTACCAGGCCTTAGAAAAACAAAGCTGAAAAATCCACGACATGCTAAACATTTGCTAGTAAACTTACATCAGTTCTAGGATGGAGAAGACTGACTGTTCCAAGCCACATCACTCACAACTCTCCATCAAAAAAGTACTTTCAAAGCACTGTGCATTAAGAAGAGAATGAGGTGCATCTCCTCAGCCATCCCCAAGTTCTACAGTCAAATACAAATTATTTGCATTTTGACACGAGCAACTTTAAAGAAAAATGGTCTCATTTATGTACACAAGGAGCATTTCTACGGTTACTAAGAATTGGAATTTCTGATTGAAAGAAATCTTTATTGGCATTAAACACTGTCACATGCCTGAAGACTTGTCAGATTCAAATTCTAACCTAATTTCAGAGTTCACGGTTTGGGTTTGTTGGGTTTTTGTCAGAGGGAGAGGGGTGTCAGGGATTTTGATTTGGGTGCTGGTTGGTTGGGGTTAACTACAATATAAAAGAAGCAGGAGAGCCAGAGATTTAAAAAAACCCAATCTTTTTACTGAAAATAACCTTTAGATCCTAGGAGGCTAATAAAATAATACCATTCCTAAAACCAAACAACTGATGTGCCTTTGCAGAAAGTGTAGTACACCTTCACATTCGTTCTCCCATGGCTGCACTGAAAAGACATGAACTGTTATTATTGGAAGTCATGCCAGAAATGAACTAACACAAAAAATACACTCAAACAATTATTTACATGCTTCAAGAAAGGTGTATCTAAGAGGCCTTCAGTTTTGACATTCCTTAGTATGTATTACAACTACAGTGTTCCCACTGGTAGATAAAACTTTTCAAGGTATGCTAAGAACTTCATTCGTGTAAGAGAATTCTGAATCATTACAAAATCATGTTTCTTTCTCCTCCTTTTTCATCTTCATAAGTGTAAAATCACCTTTATACAGTATACATTTGCTACAGCATTTGTAGCAAGAACCTCTCATAAAAAAGAATCTTCTCAGGACAGATATTAACACATGCAGGTCAGAATTGCAAGACTTTTAGTGAAGTGTGTAATAGAAATGTAACATTAGGAAGAAAAGCAAAAGACAATGAACAGATATTTTAATCCTCATTACCAGATGAACATACAGCATGAAATTTCTGCAACAGCAAAAAAACTGAAGAGGTGTGATCTACACATAAAAGAATAAATGCAAGGCAGAATAAATAACATGTTTCTTCTCAATACATTTGGACATGACTCTCCATAACAGGACATTTCAAAAAACTAGTCTCAAACATTCATAATGGCAAGTTGTTCTTCACTATAAAGACATCACCATAAAAAAACTATGCAAGCATCTCTCCATAAGGTAATGCTTGTGTTTCACAATGTAGACAAGACTTATTTTATGTCTGTGAGAAAATTATTTCCAGTCTCTACTGAACTTGAGATGACTAACATGCATTTTGGTTTTCAGATTTTTGGGACTGATTTAAGAATTCACCGGAAATCATATTTTAAGAAAAGGAACACAAAAACACACACCACTGACCACATCATGACAAACCTCCCAAAGCTGTTGATGTGGCATTGTGTACTTATTGTTTTGGGGATAGAGAGGAAAGTGTGTAACATAAGCAAGTGCACCAACGAAGCTAAACCCAATTCTGTTTTAGCAGGCAGAGAAGAAACCAGAGTATCGACTCCTGCAGAGGCCTGAGTTCTACAGCAGAATAACAAATGTAGTGGTCTGACCATAGGGCAGGTGTGAGAGTATATACTTATTCAAGAATAGAGCTGGATGCCCTAAGAAAGCAGCAACAGCTAGAAATCAGTCTGAAAGGGCAGATGGGCTATGGGGATTCCCACAGGTAAATTTTCCATAGTTTAGATTAGAAACTGGATAGAAGAAAGGGTTAAGTATAAGCAGCCTTCACGTGAACTGCTTTGATTATACTCTCCAAAACTGGAGTGTAGCATGAAGAGACTTCTGGGTTATGGTTGATGATGCTCTTAGGGTATTTGCATACAATGGAGTTGATTCAGCTTTCTCATAGGATAATGTGACATTCTTTGTGTGTGCATCCCTTTCTATCCTATTCAGGGTATTTCAAGAACAGGAAAAGAGTAAAACATGAAACAAACTCTTCAGATATATGTGCCATTTTTAGTTAAGCATAGCTGACTTAAAAGTGGAGTACATTTCTTTGCAAGTGGTGTAACAAACAGATTTATACATCAAGTAGCATTAATACATTGCTTGATTTCAATTCAAATTGAATTGCAATTATCTCTACCCCTAGTTCAGTCCTCCATAAACACTTCTCTGAACTTGCACCACCATTAGACAAGGTTACACTCTTAACGTGGCCCAAGGCCCTTTAAGGTTTTCCAACTGGCTTTGTAAAGAAAAAAATCCAACAAAATACAGCAAAGAAAAGGCAGGTCACACAGCATTGAAAATCTCAACTGCTAAGAGATTATATTCCACCCATTGCTTGGGAAAGCACTGTATTTCCACTTGTCTTCTCCATATTAACTTGGGTTTCAGGATTATTACAGCCTAATGTATATAAAAGCACATGGCAGTAAAATTCGTAACTTTCTAATCTGTTTCCCAAAAGTGTCAGAAAAAGCCACTAAAACTCGTAACACAGGTTGTCTCTTCAGGATGGTCATGTCTCCAGGTATGGTCTAATGGACTCAAAGAAAAAGAAACATTGATGTAAGTTTCTGAATACTGCTGCAATACGTAAAATGCTGTAGTATTGAATTTTTCATATTCTTCTTTCTACTTGATAGGTCTTTATGCATTAACTAAACAAAGGTTGTGTTGGATTATGCCACCTATGCCGCTGATTGTGTCCTTACCAAACTGTGATTTCACTAACTTTGAGATAGAACAAAAGTAAAAAAAAGGTATGAGTGATGGGCAAGAACAACCTGTTGACTAGGTGGGAAGAGAGCCTGTCAGAGCTCAGGTCCCTTAATCTAAGTACGAAACAGAACCACATGTGTTATCCTACAAAATTAAAGTCTTAGGCAGCAGAAATTCTTTCGGCAAATTAATGGTTTGAAACTGAACTAGAACTATGCAGTAAGGGAAACTTAAATGCCTCTGACAAAAGTCTAATTGGTCAAGAAACAGTTTTTGAACACAGTCATACTGGTCAGGCTAGCTCTCCTACAAATCCCTCTGAAATTTATTCCTAAAGTGGCTGGAGATTGCAAGATGCTAAGAGCTACCAGAAATTCCAGAAAGCATGGCCCATAAAGCAGTGGACACTGATACATGAGATAGAGAGCTTTTACAGACACATAAACCATAGTATTTAATATTAAGGTATTCAAAGGCAGCTTTCATGAGCAATGGCCTGCCTGCAGACAATGCACAGTACATACACCAAGGACTTAAAACTAAGCTTCCTGCTCTGAGTATTAACACCTCGCTCTTTTGAAGCTGCAGAACAGCACTACCCTTCTTAGGAAAGCACTCACAGAAAGGTCCTCACTTCAGAATGTATAATGCTAAAATGGATGTGTGGGCAGTAGGCAGTCTGACCACACATGCATTATTAATAGAAGAGATGAACGCATGATATGATGCTCAAAGACCTGCCAAGGTAGCATGATGTGCTCTTGAAAGAACTGCCCTTGGTTAAAGCAAAAATGGAAGCAATAACATGCATTTATTATTCCTTTTCCTTCTGCTCCTCTTCCTGCCCCCCACTCAAAGACCTCATATAGAAAAATAAGGCTAATATCAGAATGCTTAGACGTATTTTAAATTGATTCTCAAAAATATTATTCTTGGATTCCTCTGTGGATTTCCCAAATAAAGTTATTTTCTGAGTTTCAGTAACAAAAAAAGGAATATGAGGATGTTTTCATTTCCAGGGCTCTTTCAATTACTTTGAAAACTGTAAGACAGAGCAGTATTACAGAGACTAAGAAGGAAAGTCCTTGTTTCACAGTCTTTGTGCCAGTTCACTCCTTTCTCAAATCCTATAAAAGACTAAATGCTGTGATCACATTCTTTATCACCAGACATTTAATATTAAACTTGCCCCTTGTGGTGGTCTGACCCTGAACAAACGCCTGGTGTCCAGCAAAACTCCTTCAAGGTCTTTTCCCCCCCCTCCCTTTTCGCCTTCCAGAGGGAAGGGAAAAAAGGCAACCAGCTCGAAATTTACGGCTAGAGATAACCGAAAGAGGAGCTTTGATTAATACCACGGGCAAAGCAGAACTTAGA
>JAWWEE010000001.1:40621670-40671428 GCA_035221455.1 Xenops minutus | reverse complement strand
TTGGCTCTGCTCTATAGGATGGAGGGAAACTTCCAGAGGCTTCCATCAGAAGCTGATCTTCCTCTTATAAAAAAAAACCTAATCAGGGAAACCCATTACACCCCTTCAATTTCATAGCAGAAAAAGAGGTTATTTAAAAAAAAAACAAAAAACAACAAACTCTTCTTCTCTATACCCTGCCCTCAAAGGTAACAAGTTTGCTTCCCATGGCTTCATCACTCAGCATGTGCAGAATTTATCTTTTTTTCTCTCCTTAATTTTCAATGAAAGAGACAAAGATACATCACCAAGAACGGCAAATCTAAAGGAAGAACTGTCTCTGCTGCTATTTTAAGTGAACTTACTATATTTGTTTAACTTTACAGATACCCTCCTACAACCCTGCTTAGCAAATTCAGACCTCCTCAAGATTGCAACCATTTTGCCTTCTGTAACACTAAAGACAAGATTATACAAACGCTAGCTTTCACATTTATTAAGGGAAGGGCAGATGAATTTCAGAAGCGATGGGCCATGGAATACTTTATCACTTTCCTGTCCTTTTATCTTTGAGATTCTATCTCATTTCTTTCTCCCTAGTTAGCTTTTAAAAGGAGACAAAGAAAGCAAGAGGGAAATCAAATGCCTCTTTGCATGAACAGAAGCCAGGCAATTTTACGCCCCTCTCTATACACCCTACTTCTGTTGCCTGAAGGTTTCCAAGTCAGAGGCTTGCCTAAGCATGCTGCAATAAAAGCTGCTATAGCCAGCTGTCTTAGTAAAAGAGGTTCATAGCAATCCTGTTGATTAACCCCAAGGCTAACCACCACCAAGGAAAACAATATATTAAGATAAAAAAATTCTTTAGGTTGTTTCCTTATTGCTTTAAGTAGGAAGTCTCACAGGGCAGTTCGAACTGATTGTTTGACTGTTCAGACAATGATCACTTCCAGATGGCCTTGACAGGGTGAACAGACTCTTAAGAAACCATTAGGTAGGACCTACTGGAAATGAATGCATAACTTTCTGCTACAAAGAATAAATGACCTGTTCTTCTTGCCATTAAAATCATTAATATTGACATCTATTTTTAATATATGTTTCATAACTGACACTTCACACCTTAAATCGATCAGTTATTTAGATGTTCTCAGTTCCAGTAACAAAATAGTCTTATGGACTATCTTTTCCTTCATTTCCTTGCATTTTTTTTAGCCAAAACCCAATTCTGTTTCCTTCCTATAACCGTGTTTCAGGGAAAGCTATTTACTTTTACAATTCAAATACTATGCGCTGCTGAGGTTGGAGGCAACTGTTTTTGTCCTCGAAGACTTTGTGGATTGCTATGTAAAACAAAGAAGCAATCTTCCAAAAGCAAGTTGCTGCCTGAGTCAGTACTGGTAAGATACCTGCTCAGTCAACTCTAGGCAATCTTGCATACTCTATTTCTCACCAACAGATTGTTCGTTTTCCTCCCCCATGCTTCAACCCCCAGAAGACAGATTTCCCAAGCTGCAATGCACCAGAGGCAACAGATTTCTCTACCCCAGATACAATACACTGTCTAAAGGCTATGTTTTGAAAAGTTATTTTTATTTACCCATTTAACCTAGAATGCCAAGGAAAATACAGAGCAGAAGCCTAAGACACTGAGCTACTTACTATAGCTATCATTTAAATGTATAGTATACCTAAATACAATAGCTATTATATTTATTTTTAAAAGTGACCTAAAACTCCTCATGTTTTCAACTTGAGGAGTTTCAGGTTCTACATTGCCCTTCACCATTCACAACAGTTTGAAGAGCATCAGTTTAAAAAGTATTCAGAGGTCCATTGTAAAATAAGTAAAGTGAAACTAACTTTGAACTCAAATTTCACTGCATGTTTCAGAAGTTATCAACTGGAAATATTATTTTATATTTTGTTTTATTATGAAGAATTTGGGTATTCACAGAATCGTTAAGGTTGGAAGAGACTGCTGGAGGTCATCCGGTCCAACCTCCCTGCTCAAGCAAGTAACAGAGTGGTACAGGCAGTATAGGATGGAATAGAAACTAAAAGTTTGACTGTGAAATCATCATCAGCAAAACAAACAAACTCTACCTTCTTTCTAGAAATCATTAAAGTTTTATTTCATTAAATCATCACAATATTTGCAGCAATTTCATTTGCTTTCTGAGCATCTTTAGTACACTGGGAATTGGAAACAGTGATTATAAAATGTGTTAAGCACATGATCATATTTAAAAGCTTATCACTTAAATATTGAACAGTTCTTAAAGTACTAACAGTTTAGAACAGTTTAGTCAAAACATCAGAAAGCAAAAACCACAGATCTACAGATTTCACTAAATTTCAGGATGATATTTATAAAAGAGTTAGAATTTCAAATAAACCCTAAGTAACTTAAAATTATCACCTTAACTTAGTATAAATTAATCCCAAATTTATAATCACTGCAGTCTTCATCTACTAGTTACGAAAATCAGCATTCAGACATTGGGGGAGGAAGAAGGGGAGTCATGAAGGGGCTGTCCTGCTGCTGTGAGAGATGAGGAAAAACATTTTATTTACTTACTGGTGTACATTTAAAAAAAAAACATGTACTCATCAAATATATGTCTAGCATTTAATAGTAACAGGCCTCTCTAAAGAAATGAGCACATCTTACCCATTCAGGAGATCAGACAACAGGTCACAGACTACACACTGCTAACTTCTGTTCCAGAAGTCAGTTGTGTGTCTTTATGCCTACCATCATTATAGTGAAACTTTCCTTCTAACATAGTCCTTCCACACTTTCTAACAGTCCAGTTTAAAGATTTCTCCTGCCCAAATGTTAAACTTTAATAGTATTGGGTATACTTTCCTTTAGGAAGTGAGGTCAGTTCTTAATACATGAACTCGCTTACAGTGTTTGCTGACCATGAGTCAGCACTTCCCTATGACTCATCCCTTTCCTCCACTCCCTTTCAGTTCCAAATGCTGTCATTAGAGCTTCCAGCTTTTCCTATTTTTTTTTTTTTTTTCCTGCAAAATTCACAAACTGTTTTAGAAACTCCCTTGAGGGTGAAGCAGCTTCTTCCCATGAGTATTAAGCCACTTTGAACTCTTGGACAGCGTTCCTTTAATCTCTTCTAGAAGATAGGCTTCCTGTAGTCAAAAGTCTTCTTATCACCATCCTACAGGACTACTTTTGCCCAACATCTAAGCAGCCAAAATTGTTTTAAAACCTTCAGTTCAAGCAAAATTTTAAGTGCAAGCTCTGAAGGTTGTCTTGGTTTTGTCTATTTGCTTGGGTTTAGCTCATTCAGTAGCTAACATATAAAATTCCAAAGACAAAACATATTTGTTTCATAACCCATGTTTGGAAAATACAGTGCTACTGAGCTTAGAAGAGCCAATATGCACTATCACGTATCAGTAATTTCAACAGCTGAGTAACAAGACACAGCTTTTCTGAAATTTAAGCAGTAAATTAGAGAACACAGCTAATGGAAAAATATTCATCCCTGTTCCATGCCAAATTCTCACTAAGCAAGCTTTTATATAGGCCACCTGATACGCACCTGCTGGGGTAAGACACCTAAACTGCATATGAACACACAGCTACAACATGGCTCCATCATAGTGACTCACTCTCACTGCAAACTTCAGAATATATGCACTCCTTCCCTTTAAATTCAGTAATCTAGATTGTAATCTTTAGATCAGAAGATGTAAACCATACCTTCAGGCAAAAAAAAAAAAAAGAAGGATATATCAAGAAGAGAATGAAACTCTCAATATCTTTTTTTTTTTAATTAATAAGACTTTATAGTCACCAACAATTAGCTTGCTAAAACTGAACATTGAGCTAATATAATACTTTTGGTCTGCCCTCCTCCAGTAACTTTCAACCTTCGCATAAAATATCTGACCTGTATTTAGTGATCTGAATCAACTGCTTCTAGTCACTACATATGGAAAGCTGTTTGTAATAGATGTCCTTTCTTTTGCATTAATTTTACATTCAGAATTATGGAAGAAGGAAACAAACCACTTTGCTCTTCGGCTCTGAGTTTCTTAGTTTTGAACTAAGATGCTTGAATAAACAAAAAAAAAATAAACATTTACCTGGCTAATGCTTTCTTAGCTGTGGTTTAACAGTTTATAGTTCCAGGTACTTACTAAGAAACTTCCTTCAAGAATCTATCACTCAAAATTCATTAGCAAACATGCACTGTTTCATGTTATCTTAAAATTTATTCTGCAATCACTTTGTATCACTACACAGGCCATAATTTTAAACTTTTATTTCAAAACCTTTTAAAATTGAACTGTACATTAAAAAGAAATAAATCTATTCCTAGGTATCCTGACTCTAGTTGTATAAATTGGGGTGTTAAACGTTCTAGTCACTCTTCTCTGGTATCTTGCTATCCTTTAAATATATTTTCAGAAATTTATTTCTTCAGAAAATTGCTACAAAATGTGTTCAAATGAGAACTGAAACAGAATGTTACAGGTCTGACAATGTAATATGCTTCTCTACAAGAAACTTACTTTTTTTAAATTTTCATGTATATCAAGAACAACAAAATTTAAGAGTATAACAAAAGCAAAGAATATTCTGCAGAAGACAGTCAAAATATCTAGTATGAAACAGAGAAACTCAACAAGGCCCTAGGGTTGCGTGGCTCTATTTCATAGTCCCCATTTCTTTGTGCTACATTTCTCCTCACCTCTGACTTGATTACTTACATGCTGAGCTCATCAGAAGTGTAATTCTTACTTAACTAACTTGCAACAGCTCTGTAATCTAGTCTACTACAGGGAACAGCTGCTTGGACAGCAAGCATCATCCAAGCAACCAAATACCACCTTCTGTGCTAGAGCATGCACAGAGTTGGCTAGAAGCTACTGCTGCCAACACCGCTTCCACATGAGAGAGGAGGGCCTGGGGGCAACACTCCTCCTGCTCACAGAGCAGGCCAGAACTGCTTTTTGCTGATTTTGTCGATGTAATCAATGGGGGAGGTGGTAGGCAGATGTTGGATTTGTCCCTTAAATACAGTAACTGCAGCGAGAGACCATATCACACTGTCAGTGACACAAGACAAATGAATCTGCTGATGTAATCACGCTGCTACAATATTACACAGAAAATCATTGGTGATTATGTACTCCAAACAAATTTTTCCTGAATATCTTCATCAAATGCTAAGCTATCTAGCATCTTATCTGAAAATCATTGTTAGAGTAACAGTGTCCTGTGAATGAAAGTTGCTTAGGAACAGTTTGTACAAAAATGAATCACATCCATTGAAAACTAGTTTTCATCCTATCCAGAACTGTGCAAAGATCTAATAAACTGTTTAATTACTGAAAACCTGTAGCTATTTTGTGAGATTATGAAACTCGTGTAAACTTAGGTACTTTCATAAAAGTGAAGGGCACTACACTTCAAATCTGCACATGTGAAAACATGGTTTACCTGACTCCATAACTGTTATTTATCACTGTGAACCACTTCAGCACAGTACTAGAGGTGATTAATTAGGGAGTGGCAGGGGAAAGGATGAAACATCAAAAGAAAGTGAATAGTCTAAGTGTAAAAGAAGAAGCATGTCTTGCAGAGGGATCTGGCAATCTTGTAATACCAACATCTCCTAAGGAGCCAAGCTGCATGAAGAGAAGCTGAAGTAGCCAAGGAAAGAGGTTAAAATCTGCAAATTTACAAACCACAGGAAGAATTCTTGCCAAGAATGAACAAACTGTTGAGTTCACTGGACAGAAATATATTGGTCTGGGAGATTAAACTGGGAGGCAGATTCTCACTGGAGTACAAGGAAGTCCTGAATAAAAACATTATGAACCCTCTCCTACTCTGAGGGAAAGAACACAGAGCACTTGAACTCAGGTGGAAACTCAATTTGTTGAGCATGAAATTATCACAGAGGAGGAACACAATTTACCAGAGACTAGCAACAGTAACAGAAGAATAAAGACATTTGTATATCAGCAGCTGAAGAACATAATGAAGGAAAAGAAAAGATAAAAGCTGATACTGTAAGAACAGATTTTGTTTGGATTTGAATCTGTACAAGCAAAAAAACCCCCCACTTTACATACTTGCGAAGTAAAACTACTGTTCTTTCTTTAAGCACACATCTGAAACACACTGTAGATATCAACTGAGAAACAAACAAAAAAAAAATCAAAAACTGCAAAGCAGTAACTTTTACAGTAAAAAATATAAGCCAGCTGGATACAAAAAATGACCACTTCTCAATGCTAGAATTATTTTTAAAGTATTGTGCAATTCCTTCTCTTTTGAAAATCTTGCCTAAAAAAATAAGAAAGGAAAAATCTCCTCACTCTCACGCTGCAAATTATTAGATGAAACATTTTTACTTCACCATAACTGGTAACAACCAAGATTTTCACTTAGTTTTGAACTGAAGGGTTTTCTAAATATGCAACAAATATCTCCAATACCCCACAGAAACATACTGTATATAAGGTGGTAAGGCTGTTCTCAGCACAGAGAATGCCAGCACTGACTTAGCAGTTTTGTGCACAAAGCTGCCCATTTGCTCCATACTCTCCTTGTTTTTGCTTTGCTGATCAAAGGAGTTGCCAAGTTTTTTCTTTACCATTACAGGGCAGGAAAAATGGCTCTCCTTGGAGAGGCCCCTTGTGAAGGTCACAAAGGTTAGCTCCACAAGCCGTGGAGTCTGCTCTGATGCTGGAGTGATTGGCTGGCTTCCCTGCAGTTTCCCTGCATTTCCCCTCCTTCACAATAGTGCACTGGTTATGGAAACTAAATATGAAGGAACATGGTGGGGGAGGAAAGAATTTCTATGGAGACATTCTAAAACACTCAGAAGTTCTACTTGTGTAAGCAGCCTGAAAATCTGTAATTCTGAAGCATTTCTTTCGGAAAAACTCACAATATAAATTTCAGCCTACAATCCCTTCTTAACAAAAATTTTAAAGGAAAAAACATCAAAGTTTGCTTTTTCGTAGTGTACAAAGAAAAAGACAGTAGTCTGACTTGGTTTGGAAAAAGTTTTAAGATGTTTACTTGCCCCATACCTGGACTTAAGCAACTAGAACTCATAGGTCATTCCACCTTAATGAATACTGAAATGAAGGCAACTAATTAGGATTCAGATTCGTAGTATCTTCTGGCTCCAGAGCAGTATCACACTCCAGTGCCATCACTCATATGTTTGGACAGATGAAGCCAATTAAAACTCAGCCATCAGTGTGTTTGATGATGAACCCACCTCTGCAGCTGTTCTGAGTTCATTATGCTACCAGGAGTCAAAAGTACTTCCAGAATAATCAATTGTACATCCCCACTAACTAGGTATTTCAATTTGTTTAAGTACACTCAAGATTTAACAATACCCAGTAAGAGAGAGTCTCATACTACAGCTTTTTCTTCCTAGGCAGAATCAATAGGCTTCCTCTTCTTAACCAGTTGCCTCTGTTCACGAAACACTAAGGGAAACATACTCTCTCTATTGGTAGACAGCAATAAATTACTGAGAATGCCAGAACTCTAAACTGGAAACAATAAAATGCATAATTAAAGAAGGAATATCACAGTTCACATAAAAGGACAGAAGTCCAAGTGGGATTTTGACCCAGTTACTTTGATTTATTCCCCCCTAGAAAGATATAACAAAAGTACAGACGCCTCAAGGGGTCTCCAGAACTTCTTCACCCACAAGTCCAGATACAAAAGCAGGGAGAAATCCATAAAATAGCCATATCAATAAAAAGCAAAAAGTACATAGAAAAACACAGTACCAAATTCTTCTTTTGCAGGAGAGTTTTTATCACCAACACTTGCCATTCTTTTTTTACCGGGTATAATAAGGGATAGCACTTCTGACTGAAAACCTTATCAGACTTCTCAAGCCTCTCTGGGGTGGCCACAAAGTCCAGCACACCTAATATCTACCAAACCCAAGCCCTCCTCCACTCCCATACAAGTGCTGGGCACACAATGTGCTGGACAGCATAAAGCACAGACACCACAATGCCTGAAACATTTACAATACTGATGGATCACTCATCTTTCAAACTTGCAACAACAATAAAACCCAAGAGGAGAAAGGATTGAGTCAAGACTCAATAACACATGCTATTTTGCTACCAGGCACATTTTTGATCATCTGGGTATAGGACAGAAATTCTTATCCTTCTGGCTGATGTTGCTATGCAATGCAAAAGCCTCCATGTATATGCTGTGATAACATTAAGGCATTTCTCCTGCTTTTGTTACTCAGATGATACAAGGCAAAAACCCTTCCTTATGCCAGCACCTGCCCAAACCACACTAGGGGGTTCTGCTGATGTTAATCACATTTTCTGACAGGTATTTACTTCATGACTGCAGTAACCCACTCCTATGTAAGGAATCAAATTTGGTATCTGAAAAATGTGGAGCAATTGAACAAAAAACACTCCATAAGCAGCAGTAAGGCCAAGGTACCACCAAAACCTGTAACATGAGAAAAGGCTAAAGTTTAGGACTATGGTTTTGTAAGTTTTTATGTTAAAGGTTCAGATTGCTGTAATGCTTTAATAATGACACAACTGGGCCAAAGAATCGATGCACTGTAACAAGCCTCGTCTTTCTGCTGTATATAATGTAATGTAATGTAACGCAGGAAGAACATTCAAGACTGCTTTGGAAAGCAACCCCCTTCAAAAACACATTTTGAGAAACTGTTGAGTAATTCCCTAATACAAGACAGAAGCAATGTAAGAATCTATCCAGTGGATGTAGGACCAAGTATCATCAAACCTGAAACTGTACAGAAGAAAGATGTTCAGAGCTATTGCCTTTTTTGAGCAAGTTACAGAAAAACTACTATCCCAGCCTGAACACCCCTCTTTCTTAAAATGAAAGAAGAATATAGACAAAAATGAGGATGCTGATCAAAATAATTTAGTCTTTAGCTTGAACTGTGACAGGCTTTTTTTTTTTTTTTATTTAGCCTATAAACAACAGCAAACCTAACACCATGTTGTTTAAAAGTATCCAGTATTTCTTGGAAATTTAAATTCTGACATAATATAAAAGTGCAACTTCTAAAACGTTTACACTAGAGCAATTGAACCAAAGCAATCTTCCCACAATTTAATTGCTCATACCAGACCACCTCACATATACCCACAGAAGTAAACCTGATCTCCAAGAAACAAAACTGAAAAATGCTTTATTCCCATTATTTTAAATATGAAGTTATAAGAGAATACAGAGGTTTTCCAGCAGCAAAGGGGAGTAAGACAGAGCACACAACCAAAACACACATACTAAAATGCTTGTTACAAGGCAGCTTAGACCAGCTTAGGCCGCCAAACTTTCTTGACCACAAACCTTAACAGTAAAACAGTTTTGAGTATGCACCTCTAATATATGTATATTTATAAATAATACACATGTAGTACACATTATGAACATTATTAAACATACATTAAAGTAGGCAGAATAAAAGGATGAGCTAAAGATCAACTAAACACTATTTCATTTCTTTTTCTTTATTAGCAGTCTAAAATATATTTTTCCCACCCTGCTGGACTGTCCTTCACACCACTTGGGATACATGCACCCCACGCTGGAGACTACTGGCTTATCCTGCCTAAAAGAAGAATGTCATCCTTCTGAAATGCAGTCGGTTTCATAACTTGGAATATGATTTCCCCTAAAGTAGTAAAAAATACAATTGAATTGTTTTTGAAGTAAATTCTGTGGGTTGACTGCAGTGCTCTTAGAGATAAGTTGCACAACTACTGGAAAGACTGATGAGTTATACTTTAAATCAGGGCTAAAAAGATATATGTTTTGTTTATAACAGACTGATTTTTAACAGGGACCGTATTTGTCACAAATCACCAAAAGTTATTGAGACTTCTATAAGGGTAGGGAGGAGACAAGGAAAAGCTGGCAGCATTTAATACTGCAAAATACTGTTTTACAAGAGATTACATAGTTCCACCTTTACAACTGGGAAATCCATATAGGCACATTACTAATATTACCTGATATTAGAAGTCTCACACTGAAAGCTACTGGAATTTATGTTGCCTGTTTTCATAAATGCAAAGATGCAAATATCTGACCTGAATTAATTCTCCAACAAATACAACAGGACTGGGAGAGGGGGTGAAAGGAGGAAGAAAAGGTTATTCCAGTACAAAGCCAAGTCCAAATCCAGAAGACAAAACAATATGCCGCAATGAAACCAGGCCTGACATAAAAGGCACAACCTACTAAAGACAACATCGCTATTCCCTGCTTGCTGCAGAGAAGGAATCATTCAGTTTGCCACAATATTAGCATCAATTCACATCTAAAAGGCAACCAGACAGTCACTGATCACCTTTTGAAAACTACCACTTCAGTGGATGCTGCTTTTAGCTTGAAGGATGCTCTATTAAGAAAACAGCTATGGCAATCTATAGAGGTATCTATTTCTTCTAAATGTTATTACTTTCTTCTAGATCAAACAATTAGGTGTCCAAAATGTATTCATGCTATTGAGAAGTGGGACAGGTTGGAGATTCAGCACTACTCTTAATGATTTCTGAGTCATTGGGCCACAAGGTTCCATTTCTACACATGGATAAACAGAGTGAGAGAAATCATGTGCCCAGGAAAATCAAGAAGACAGACAACACTTTGAGAAAATCACCCTTATTTTGATCCAACACTCCCTTAAGCACATAGTATTAGCACCCCAAGACAGTCATGAGAAAGACTCAATGTTTTTAGGAGTACAGTTTACTAAAAAACCCTAGTAAAGTGTCAGGGGAAATTATGGCTCACTTACTAAGCTTACATTTGTTATGCGAGAGTGCTATTTATAATGTCACATGCTGGAACTTGTTCCCAAGCTAGCTAAACCTACATGCTTAATTGACTCAATAGACAATGCTGCATTGTTAAGACTAATCTTTTCCTACAGGCTACAGTTTCTAAACCATGAAAGTTTTTATACATTTTAATTTTTTCAGCAGTCTTGAAATCAGAAAACTTCAAAATACACAAGCACATATAGACACATGCAGTATGTATTGGGATAGCTACAACATTGACTACCACTAAAATTCACATATCCATATGTAAACTGACTCATCAAAAAGTCCAAGTATTTTAAAGAACAATGGAGCCAGAAGGTTCTTTAAGTTTTTATTTCGGATATCCAAAACAGTAGGAACTAAGGAATAAAAAGCCTGGGAACAGGTTCATGTCACCAATATACACCACATGATGCATGGAGCAGCAGCTCTCACATGACACTGGATTTTGACTAAGCCACCTTATAAAGTATTTGTTTCAAGAGTAAGGTTTTGGGAACTTCTAATTAGTTTAAAGTCTGACAAGCTCACAATTAAGAACCAATTTAAACAAAAATTACCCTGAGTGCTGCAGACAGACTGGACTGCCAACTCCTGCAGATTACCTTAGTTTTACACAGTAAACAAGTTTCATGAAGTAATTCAACAGTGAAATGAAACTTAATTTTTTAACATTTGCATACCAAGTATAAAAATAATTCCTGAATTTTAGGAATTGAAGTGATTCAATTACCATTTATTTGAAACAGAAAATTGGTTCAATCTTTTCTATAACCAGCTTCAGAAAGCTGAATTTTGATACCTTAGGATCTAACAAGCAATTTTGATTTTTTTTAATACTACCCCTGCTCCCCTCAGCCCCCTAAACTTATGAAAAGAAACACCTTAGAGAACAACACTATTACATCTCAAAAACTCTTGAGCAGCTTTAGGAAAAAATAACAAAAAAAAATAATTAAACTATGCCTTGTTAAACTGTTGCCAGATGTAAGTGATTAGCAGAACTGAAGTCTTCATAATACTGCCAAGCAACTCTGACAGGAGCACTTGAGTTCTTTAAGTCAATTGTGATCGGCTGGTCTAAATGCCTATAAACCACAGAACTACATACACCTACAATTACTAAAATACTGAGACTAAAAGTCAAGATAAACAATAAAGGCATCAGGGTACTGATGTGTGTATATATATATTTCTGTACAGATTTGCTGTTTAATGAGCTTACTTTTCAATATTTTATAGTCATTATAATGACGATTGTATTTGAACTCCCTCTTTTTGTTGCCAGTATCTCGACAAGATAGCACTCATCAACAAGAACAATCATCCCCTTTAAACAGCAATTCTTCACTGTAAAGACAGCCTTCAAAAGGATAAATTTACATACATGCAACATTTCTTGAATAACATGACAGCACGAATGGCATTGCGGAGCATGCTGCATTGCAGCACACTGTTGATAAAACTGTTTCAGATACTCTCCCATATCTCATGTTTATCATTGACTCAAGCTGAAAACAGCATTCTAAAACATAGGAGGGCTAAATTAACAACCATTATGTTTTTCCTCTATAAAGCATCTCCTCCTAATTTTCCCATACCAAGAAGCCACCAGGTTTATACTGCAGGAGATAAAACAGCTTCGCAAAAATGATGTACAACTCCCTTTAATAACATGCTGAAAGGCATCTGGTCCCATTTGTCTCCCTTTTTTCTGATCTTCACAAAAACACCTTTATTCTACCTGACTGCAAAAAAATAAAAATATGTAGATAGAAAACTGCTAAATTACTTAAAGCATAAAAAATGGAGTCCAAAAAGTCAAGCCATGTTGGAAAGATGCTCTTTCAATTGCCACAGGGTCTAATGATATTTTGACAAGACTGAAATTATGTTTCTGTTATAAGAAGAGATCTTGTTCTCCACGTCTTGCCAGGATAATACTGCTTTTAATTAATGCTTTCATTGTGAAGTGTTCCCTCCGGCAGTAATGAGTTTTATAAGAATTTCAGTATGTAGCATGTATTTCCCCACACTATTTATTCAAAATTTCTCATTATTTGGACTCACAGATAATGCCCAAGCCTTTGCTCCCCAGAAGGCTTCAAAACATGGCTAACCACTGCTGTGCTGGGCAAGACACTGTTAAAACATGTCTTCATATGACTGCTTTCCTCTGCTTCCCTCGAGAAGGAAGAAACATTACATGCCTATCAGACTGGCACAGCCACAGGAGAACCAAATTTCCTTTTTAAACATCAGTTGCAGTTTCACTTTCAGGAAGCAGCACACACGTCTTTCTTCTTTTCAAATACTTAATACATGCTTTTAATGTATTATCTTTTAAACAGAGTTGCAACCACTGTGAAAATATCATAAAGTGCTGATCTTCAAATACATTCACTGATCACTGAACCTGGGTAACACAATATAAAGTGCAGCTTTTCTTCTTACAATCCACTTCATAACCCACCTCTCCAATTTGTAAAGTCGTGCTAAAGGAAGTTACAAACCAGGGCTTCAGGAAACAGGCCATTACTGAAGCTGTGGAACTATAGACACACAACTCTCTGAAGCCTGAGACAAGTACAGTACTGTGTGGGAAATGTTATGAAATCCCTGTCAAGAAAACTAGGCCTCAAATTTAATCCACTCACTGCCTCTCTCTACCACAAACAGCTATGAAGTAACTAACTTGCTTTTGGTTTAAATGTTATTCATTAACTCCATAAGAAGGTGGGAAGTGTCAAACTAATTCCTATATGCCAATTAAAATTGGCTTTATAAGGTGTTTAGAAAGATTGCATTGACTTTGAAAAGCAAAGTCAATACACAAGCTGCTGCTTTTACAGACAGCAGCAACTCATTTTTATCTGTCACATGCTCTCTGACCATTTTCCAGAAAAGAAAATAAAATATTAAATCTCAATTCCCTTTAAGTATTCAAGCTTTATGCCTTTTCTTTTCCTTAATTAAAGTGGTCTCTCTATTTTACTAGACTGAGTTCTCCAAAGGTTGAAGACCAAAAGCAATAGTATGTTTATACCTTCAACAGAGGGAGAAGTTAATGTTAAACATTATTTCTGATTATCTTCCATTACATTTTATTTCTCTAATAAAACAAATCCAATATTCTGTCTGATGTCTCAAAAGTGAAATTAATTTCAGAATCATGTCCCCATTTCATGCACAAACAGTTTCTCCTGCATGATCTTTGCATGACTTCACTGGAAGTAAACATTTAAATAAGCCAGTATTTGTTAAAACTAAATGTACATATATTGTCAACAGCAAGATCCATGGATTACATTATCTGGTCTTTATCAAGAAGGTCAAACTAGGTGACAGACAACTCTACTGTTTCCAAATTCTCTGGCTGTAGCTGGAAAGTGCATCTGTCAAAAGGGCATAATTTGAATTTTTTAGCCAAGTTGGATTTGTTTGTGTAGTCTAAAATCCAATGAACTAGTAAAAACAACAGCAGGTTGATCTCCCAGTTGTGTGATTGCCATTTGCAAAAGCAACCAGTAAAGGGTTCCAAGGCTTGCAATGTCACAATGAAGTTATTTAGTATGAACTCTTAACACCTTCACAGACATAAGACCACTTACACAGAGAACCAAACAACTGTGATTGTATAACTATTTTTAGAATTAAACCTACAACTTTGAGCTTTTGCAATCTTAACTGCCAATTTCTTCTGCACTATTGACATATTTTCCCAGAAAATAACTACTGATGGACCTAATCAGAGATCAAACCCAAACCAATAATAAACACAAGCTTTCTGTATAAGGGGTTGAATTGCCACAATCAACAGAAATTCACTGGTTGGCTCTGAAGAGATGCTGTAAGGATCAATTGAAGATATTATCCCTCTGACCCTGCCCCTTTTCTTTCAAAGGAAGCCTTACTGAAGCACTCAGTTCCCAAGGTTTCTCACAATGAAGCAAAATATAAGTTTGTAATTAAACAGGATTCACCAAACAGAAGCAGTTTGAATAAAGAGTTAAAATACTAGACTTCTGGTAACCAATCTTAATACTTTTAATACCAAATCATTCACTAAAGAAGTCACTGTTCAGTCTCTAAAAACCTGTAAATTGGCTTCAATTAACTAGACAGTCAAAAAACTTGTATCCTGAAACAGAGAAGTATTAAAAAAGGAAATTAAAGAAATTAATTTTTACTGTCTCTCTCCTGTTGTTACTGGTTGACATTACCATCAATAGGTTGGCATACCTATTGCTACTAAAAGAAAAAAAAATAGCTCACAAGCAAAGGATAAAGAAGTGCATAAAACTTATGACTGAGATTTATTCTCTCTGATTTTGTCACATTGGCTAAGATTCACAGTTACTCTGCAAAAATTACTAAAAACCGCATGAAATAAATTCAAATGGAAAAAATTCCAGAATCAGAACTACCATCTTTAGATCTCAGGCACATCTGGTAATTTCTACTTTGAAAGAACAGGAATTTCATGCTACACAAAGTCCTTGACTGGATGCACAAAAAATATCTAATATTGCTATACTTTTTTCATTCCAAGGGTGCACCAGTAAATGAAATTCTCTACTGAACACTGAGAATTTTAAATGTATTTATTTCCTAAAACATGTTTGTGTGTTAAAATTCTGACTTCTGGTTAAAATCAAATAGTGCATATCTTGATCTATGTATCTAGTTATATACATATGGGAGAATAAAAGGTTCACAGACGAGTTGAATACACCTTTCTGTAATGAACACATACACTGAAACTATTTGCTCTATCATCATATAGTAGGACAGTTAATTAAAGCATTCAAAGTTTACTTTAGTTTTACAGAGCACAGCAGTTAAACCAAGCTGGTCAACTGGAGGAACAGGTCATAAATCAAAAAGGAACCATGTGCAGCAAGGAACAACTTCATTTTTTATTCTGATGTTTGAGACGAACCACAACTGCTGTAACTATTTATATAATGAACAAGAAAGATTTTTAAAAAGTATTGAACTTCAGAAAATTTATAAAATACTACTGTTTACTCACACTTTCAAATGATTAGTAGGATATTCAGACTTGAATTCTTCATTAGTATCAGTTCCTCCAAGAAAAAAACATTAGAAATTCTTCTAGTAGCAGATCTGTAGCAACATGTTTCTTGTTTCCCTACATCATCTCCTCTTGGTCAGACACTCAGTATTCTTCATGACCCTGCTTTGCCTATGGCAAAAAACCCAGCCACCTGTATTTTCTAAAAAACAGCAAAAAACCCAGCCTATGCTTCTGCTTAGGCTTCCATATCAAACCTAATTTTACTATAGGACATAAAGCAGTAGCATGCTAATCTTGTCATAAAAAGCATAATGCACTGTATTATATAGCCATGCCATTATAATCTCAAACTGTCATTACTCTGTAAAACTAAGCTATATCATTACCTGTTTTACTGCTCTTGTCGAAGAACTTTTCTCCAACATGAGGGAGAAATGAAGAAATCCCAGTTCTGCATTATTTTTCAGTTTCTTTCTATTTCAGGCTCCCTCTAAGCCCTGACTCACATTACCTGCTATATGAATTTGTACCTTGCTCTACACTTGAATTTTGCTGGTAGCTGAGCATCAAGAACTTGCAAGATGTTCAACAACAACAAAACAGCCAACAAAAAAATAACCAAAAAAAAAAGAGCATGGTATGGATATGCTTATGAACAAAATTAGGTTTTCACCCTTCTCAATAAAGCTTGCACAGGTGTACTTAGAAAACTTTTGATAACAGAAAATAGTCATTTTGATTTTACCTAGACCAGGAGCAGTCAGAGTTGCAACAGATTAAGTGTTGCATAATAAAATAGTTTCACTGTTAAATACCCTACTTAATACTAGAATAACTCAGAATATTTATCAATACCTCACTTTGTATCTAAACCACTCTGCTTCTGTAGAAAGCTTTTCTTTCCCCCCAACATTTTATTTTTAGCATGCTTTGATCAAATTATTACTGAGTATACTTTCATACCAGCAAGGCAGGTATCACAATGGGAGTCTGTTATAGATCACCCAAACCATGATGAAGAGGCAGATGAAATATTGTATAAGCAGCTGGGAGAAGTCCCACCATCACTGGCCCTTAAACAGCTTATCAGATGTCAGCTGGGCATACGATACAGCAGAGGGGAAACAGTCCAGGAGGTTCCTGGAGTGTGAGGATGAGACTTCCCTCATACAGCTGGGTGAGGGAGCCAACTAGGAAAAGCATCCTTCTGGACCTGCTGTTTGTGAGCAGATAAGGACTGGTGAGTGATGTGATGGCCAGAGGCTGTTTTGGGCACAGATGTCACAAAATGTCAGAGTTTTTGGTTCTCAGAGAAGTAAGGAGAGGCATCAGTAGAACTGCCACCTTGGACTTACAAAAAGCAGACTTTGGCCTGTTTCAGTGCCTGGTAAAGTCCCTTGGGAGGCTGTCCTGAAGGGCAAAGGAGTGCAGAAAGGCTGGAAATTCTTCAAGAATAAAATCTGAAAGGTACGGGAACACGTCACCCCTTCATGGTAAAAAGATGAGCTGTTGGGTAAAACCAGCCTGGCTGAATTTGATTTGGCCAGAAGTCATTATAAAAAGGAGTTTATGATCTTTGGAAGAAGGGGCAGGCAAATCATGAGGACTGCAAAGGTGTTGTGAGGTGACGCAGGGAGAAAATTAGGACTAAAGCATAACTAAAATTTAATTTGGCTACTGCCGCTGAAGAAAATAAAAAAATGTTTCTATAAATATTAGCAACAAAAGGAGGGCTAAGGAGAATTTCCATACTCTCCTGGTAACAGGGAGCATAGTGACAAAGGAGGAGGCAAAGGCTGAGGTACTTAATACCTTCTTTGCCTCAATTACTCTTAAGAGTAAGACCAATTGTTCTCTGAGTACCCAGTCCCCCAAGCTGGCAGACTGGGATGGGGAGCAGAACCTAATTCCCATAATTCAAGGAGAAACAATCAGCAACCTGCTACACCACTTAGACAAGCACAAATCTGTGGGGCCAAATGGAATCCAACCAAAGGTCCTGAGGGAGCTGGTGGAAGTGCTCACCCAGCCACCTTCCTTTACCAGCAGCCCTGACTCACCAGGGCAGTCCCAGCTGACTGGAGATCAGCAAATGTAAACCCTATCTAAAAGAATGGATGAAGGATAATCCATGGAACTGTCAGCCTGACCTTGGTGCTGGGAAAGTCATGGAAAAAATCATCTTGAGTGCCAACACACACCACACGCAGGACAATCAGGAGATCAGGCCCAGACAGCATTGGTTTTGGAAAGGCAAGTTCTGATTGACCAACTTGAGCTTCTTCTGTGACAAGGTAATCCACTCAGTGGATAAGGGAAAGGCTGTGGATCTGTCTACCTGGACTTCAGTAAAGCCTGTGAAGGCCAGTGGAATCCTCACCTTTATCAGCAAGTGTGGCCAGCAGGACCAGGGCAGTGATTGTCCTTCTGTACTTGGCACTGGTGAGGCCACACCTTGAATCCTGTGCTCAGTTTTGGGCCCCTCACTGCAAGAAAGACATTGAGGTGCTGGAGCATTTCCAGAGAAGGGCAACAGAGCTGGGGAAGGGTCTGGAACATAAATCTTATGAGAAGCAGAGGAGGGAGCTGTAGTGGTTTAGCCTGGAGAAAAGGCGGTTCGGGGGGACCTTATCACTCTCTACAACTACTTGAAAGGAAGTTGTAGACAGGTGGGAGTTCACCTCTTCTCCCAGGTAACAACAGGACAAGAGGAAATTACCTCAAGTTGTGCCAGGTGAGATTTGGATTAGATTTTATGAAAAATTTATTCATTGAAAGGGTTGTCAAGCATTGGAACTGACTGTCCACAGAAGTGGTGGAGTCACCATCCCTGGAGGCATTTAAAAGACATGTAGACAAGGAATTTTGGGATAACCTGACAACACTGTGTTTGCTGTAACAGACTTGACCTTAGAGATACTTTCCAACTTTAATGATTCCATGATTAGAAGTCACTCATAGGTCAGTCATTAGTTTGGCTCAATATTTTTCTTACAGTAACTTTCTAATACCAGGTGTATAAAATTTGTTAATAAAATAAAATTAATATTCTGATCCCTCAGTAAAAGTTAACTACAGTTTGTTTCATGAAGATTTTAGACCCTGTTAAAGGCTTGAACAGACTGAAACTCTGTTAAACACTTGTAGGCTTAAAACCCAACACTTATGTGCAGTGACAAATATCCAAGTTGTGAGTCTTCCTCTCACCACTCCCCTCAAAACCCACAGTATTTCAGATCTTCCAGTTAAGCTAGAATTTTTTCACTCTGATAAATTACAAAGAAATAGAAGATTCTATACAAAGGCAACACTATTTCAGAACAGCTTTAATAGCATATTAAGTAAGATAGCCCATATGATGTTATGCTAACAGCTCTATTCAATGTGCAAGTTTATAACTAAAAAAACCCACCCCAACCAAAAGCCTCAAACCCACAAACAAACAAACAAACAAAAAAAAACAAAACCACAACCCCAAATCCACCACAGACCCCTTGCTGATTTCAACTGAATGTAGTTCACACATCGAGTCTGTAACTACAGCAAAGCCACGTTTACACATATTGTTAGAATAAAACCATGCTCAGATCTCAATACAGAATGCATACTGGATTACAGCCAAGTATAATACTTATCAAGCATTAAAGTATGTCTTTTTTTCTAGGTTGAGCTTTTTTTTTTTACTTGCCAATCCTAAGTAACTAAGATGTGTATTGGTGTAATTGGAAGAACCATTGTGTCACCCTAGTCCAGGTTCTATGCAAAAGGAAGGTGGTAATTCTACACAGATGTCTTCAATAAAACTTGAAGAAGTTTACAGGCCAGACAAACACAAATGCTTTTTAATTTTTTTTTCTCCGTATAGATCATTTAGAATTCCTTTCTCCCTTTATTTTTTTGCTGCTTGTGAAGTTCACATTAAGCTACACATTAATGCATGGGTTTATCTACTAAAAAGAAACCCAACAATGACCAGCCCTCCCACCCATAATCCCCATTTAAACTAGATTTGTTATACCAATTTGTCTGTACTTTTTCCTCTGTCCCACAAGGATGTATCACATATTCGGAGCAGCAGACTGACATTTTCAGACCATCTTACACATTTCAGGATACTCCATTCAATGAGATCTGTGCTTCTATAAACAGCAAAAGAATGCAAATTCCACAACAGAAGAAGATGCTGATCACATATCTACAGGAGCTCAAACACAAGGGTGTTTTTTTTGTTTGGTTTTTTTTGAACCACATACCTTAAAATGTAATTTTAAGAGTGAAATTTTGTATACTTTTTCAGCTAACTTCTGAGAACTATAGTCAATCAGCTCTCTGAATTTTAGATTAAGAATTGTTATATTTGATTAGCATCTCCATAGCTGATATGATGTGCATAAAGATTAATTGAAAAACCCAAAGGCCCTCTTTTCTGGAGGTTCATAATAGAATCTGAATTCAAGAAAGACAAGAATAAACATTATACCTTATTACTGGCTTACTCTTAGAATGACTATGTTTAGTATTCACATCGAACTTTTTTGCAAAGCAGTGGAATACTGCTCAGAAACTTCAGTTAAGAATTAAAAAGTAACACTTTAAAGAAGCTTTTAAAAATGTCTACATTGTCTCTTCTTTAAATGTAGGTTTATTGTTCAACTTCATCATCATAACGTTCATCAAAATATTGTTTGAGTACAACACGGTGTAAGAGAATAAAAACAGGCATCAGTTAAATCTAAAATATATTTATTGCAGACAAAACAAATGGATCAAATCCTGTCTGAAACTGCCCAAAACAGAGCAACATAAAATCCACCTGTCTGTGCACAGGAAATGGTAACCATATGATTTTGAACTGCAGAGAACAGTATTGACAGTAAATGTAAAAAAAAATAAACTCAAACAACACAACATACACTCTTCCCCAAAAACTCAGAAATAAAAACCACATCCCACCCCCCTTCTCTTAATCCCCAAACCCCTTCAGTACATCCCAAGTGTAAATGAAAATATAAATGAAAATGGCTCCAAAATTGTATTTGGCCTTCTAGGAAAATACTACTAAAAATGTGGGGGGATAAATAAATAATATTTATTAATTGATTGCATAATTTACTAGTTCTGCCATAAGACAGCAACATTGTACAAATTATTTTAAAAACTCTAAGAATATAAAATATTTGGTTTACGATTATATTGAATTTTAGATGAACAGCACTAAAACCCATCAGAAATACTTCATGGAACAGTGGCTTGTTTTGACAAGAAAGCAAAAACAGATTCTGGTGTCAGATGGAATGACTCCGCACGCAACTTTCTTTAGTGGCGTTACTGATTTAAGGCTTAATTAACTCTTGGGAAGCACCCATCTCTACTTCCTCCTCTGAGCAGTCTCACCATGACCTGGATCAGAGAAAGAATCCAATCGAAAAAATATTACCACAGAAAAAATCTGATGTATGGCTTATGGCATAACTACACCAGGAACCATGCCAGAACAGCTTCAGCTACAAAACTCAGAGAGGCTGCCTCAAACCAAGTCTACAAGCAAAGTTTGCTTTCACTCTTCAAACCCAACCTATTTTAACATCTTTAACCTCATCATGCTCTGCTGTCTTCCTATGACTTTACTTATTCACATCGCATGTGCCATACAAATTCTCCAACCATGGACTTACAGGGGAAAATTAAGACTAATGGTAGCAATAAGAGCCAGAGAGTAGTGCTGCTGACAGAAGACCCCATCTGTGTATCAATGTGGTCACCTCGCATTATAGGCACAGTACTGGAATCAGCTGGGAAGTTAGCATTGTAAGAAATCTCTTCAAAATCAAACTACATTAAAAGACACGCTTTTGCAATGGAAATATGTTTCTCTCTGTTCCATCTAGTTCTCTCTTTTCATTCTATCCTGTTCAGAAACCCATAATTATAGTACACAGAGAGCACAAATATAGAAGATTTCACAGACAAGCAGCAATTTCTTCTATTTTGAATAGGATTCCCTGCTATTATGACTAAACACTTAGCATATAGATAATTTAAGGAACTATGTCATACACTAGCTGAAAAGCGGTTACTGTATTACACATTCAGTAGCCTGTCAGAGCTTCATGCAAGTTAAAAGAAATTGCACAAATAAGATAACAACTGTAAGCAATAACCCAGAAAACTGATATACATGAAGCAGGTATTCCCAGAAGGCAAATCCCTGGATGAATTACTGAATATATACAAGACTGTAAAGTATAGCACAGTCATTTGGAGAACACAGTCAGTGTAAGATGGTTCATGGGATGTCACTATACAGGACTAACTTATGTACAAAAAACAGACAGAAACTGTGGTAGGCTGACCCCGGCTGGCTGCCAAGTGCCCAGGAAACCCACTCTATCACTCCCCTCCCTCAGCTGGGCGAGGGAGAGAAAGTATAGCAAAAGGCTCATGGGTTGAGATCAGAGCAGGGAGAAATTACTCACCAGTTACTGACACCAACAAAACACACTTGATGCAGGGAAATAAGTTTAATTTATTGCCAATCAAATCAGACTGGACCAAGGAGATAAAATCAGAATCTAGAAAACACCTTTCCCCTACCCTTCCTTCTTCCTTCTCCCTCAACTTCACTTCTAATTTCTCTACTTCCTCCCTGATAGCAGTACTGAGGGACAGGGAATGGAGGCTGCAGTCAGTTCACCACACACTGTCTCTGCCACTCCTTCCTCCTCACGGGGAGAACTGCTGCTCCACCGTGAGATCCCTCCCATGGGAGACAATCCTTCACTAACTCCTCCAAGGTGAGTCCTTCCCATAGTCTGCAGTTCTTCATGAACTGCTCCAGTGTGAATCCCTGTGCAGTGAACACCGCACAGGGTGCAGTGTTTCAGGAACAGGCTGCTCCAGCCTAAGTCCCCCACGTGGTCTCAAGTCCTGCCAGCAAAACTACTCCAGTGTGGGCTCCTCTCTCCACAGGGCCACAGGTCCTGCCAGAAGCCTGCTCCAACATAGGCTTCCCACAGGGTCACAGCCTCCTTCAGGCATCCACCTCCTCTGGCATGAGATCCTGCAGGGGCTGTAGGTCAGTCTCTGCTCCCCTGCTGACCTCCATGGGCTGCAGGAGCACAGCTGCGTCACCGTGGTCTGCACCACGGGCTGCAGGGCAATCTCTGCTCCACCACTTGGAGAACCTTGTCCCCGCCCTCCTTCTTCATTGACCTTTGTGCCTTCAGGGCTGTTTCTCTCAGATATTCTCACTTCTCTTTCCAACTACTGCTGTTCTGCAGAAGTTTTTCCTGTTCTTAAACACATTATCCACAAAGCGCTATGACTGTTGCTGACAGGCGCAGCATTTGCCAGCAGCAGATCCATCTTGGAGTTGGCTGGCATTGGCTTTGTGAGACATGGGGAAAACTTCCAGTAACTTCTCATAGATGCCACCACTGTAGTCCCGTCTGCTACCAAAACCTTGTCATGCAAACCTAATACAGCAAGGTTCTTAACTGCTCTTTTTTTCTAATCCTAAGAAAACTTCACCTAAAGCATGACATTCCTTTTATTTTTTTTTTCTAGTAGAGAAATTTCATCTGATTTACAAAATCAGTAGGTGACCTATCCATCAGGAACAACACTATTATATTATTATATTTTATTTTTTAATATTATAGTATATATATATATTATATATTTTTATATATTATATTTTATTTTACATATTATATTATATTTTGCTCTGCTGCAGAGAAACTAGCTTCTGAAGAAGTATATTAATAGGAAGGGAGGGTGTGGTATCTCCATCCTTGGAGGTTTTCCAGACTTGGCTCAACAGTCACTTCCAACTTGATTTAGCTTTAGCAACATTTGTGCTTTCAGCAGAAGTTAGGATGGATAACCAACCTTCACTATGTACTAGGTTGGCTAGATAATAATAAAGATACCAATGGCTGCATTTGTGAATTTTTTTGGGGGGAAGAAAAAACTGTATCTAGATCACCAAATAAAATCATGGTCCTTTGAACTTCCAGTCAGCTTAAGATCCTAACAATCCTGAAGCTCCTGTGCACAATTATTCAACCCTCATTGGTGGGAAAAGAAAGCTGCCACTGAGCTCAAGCGTTTTTCAGACTCAGACAAATGTCCCTTATTATCCATTTACTAATTGCCACATCTAAACAATATATACAATATCACAAAATCAGTTACAGCTGGTTAACAATCTTTCAAAAAATCACAACTTTGGAGAGTCAAATACTTCTCTTTCAGTGACTGAACCGTTGTGATATACAGACATGGTGCACAACAGAGAAAAATATAGTGGAAGCATCTGGTACCCAGCTACTAAGAAATGAAGCATGGTACTGGCAGAAACAATTTTGTAACAAAACTTGGTAGAATATGAAATAATAGTTCCAAAACAAGGTTGAGATGGACATTCTTTCAGCATCACTGGAACTGAGTATGTGAAGAAACATCAACCATCTTCCAAATATGCTGACATTGCTTACTTCTCTAATCACATATCCATTCAATTAAAGACCTACATACATGTGTACTATGACTCGAAAAATATTTTGTTCTAGAAATGAATCTCACTTGGATTTTTTTAAAGCACATACACATCATTTTAGCACACTAGCATACTTCCATGTTGTTGAAGCAGCTTCCAAATATAAGCCAGAAGCAAGTGCAGATGATCTTTCTCTTTCAATGTGAATACACCAACAGAAATATTATTATATTATATAAATTATTTTTCAGGTAAAAGGCTCAGAATGGTGAATGCTGTAAAACTTTCTTAACCTTTCATTTGAAAAATAACAAAAACCTGGAAAAGGCGTGAGCTAATAATATGAAAAACAAGCGCTGCAGGGATAACTGAAAAAAGTTTTTATCTCACGAAAACCCAGCAAGTTAGGACCCCTCAAGTTTCAAAACAACTAATTTTCAGAGGAAAAGATATCAATCTTGAGCAGAACAAATATGCATCAACTGTTCATTGACACTTCCAAAATAAGAACTGGGCACCACCAGCAGCTGCTGAGAGCCAATCTTAGAATGGATCGAAGGCATTCTTCTTTCAGTGAGTAGACAACCGGTGAGACTCCCTGCCAAAGCATGCAGCAGACGCTCAAAGTTTCTATGGCCTCAAGGGGAGACAGCACATGTCTTGGAGGACCATTTTGAAGCTGGAAGAATTCTCCAAGAAGAATATCACATATGCCTGCCCTGTTCTTGTCTTTCAAAGAAATTTGCTCATGACCACTACCAGCCACACGATACTGATCTGGACAGGCACTGGATTTGAATCAATATGAGTGGTTTAAAGCAATGCTGCTATCATGCTGTCTTATAAAAGCAAAGCTGGCAGAGCCCAGCGGCTGCTAGGTTTTAAAACTGAACATCTTATCAAGAATAGCAGATGAAGACGTAAGGTGAACAATACAGCTACTTCTACTGCCTCCCTACTGCTAGTATTTCTAATTTTTATCTCCATGTCAACCACACATCATCTGATTTTTTCTTTCAACAGATAATTTTAAGTATACCTTAGACATGTTACTCAGAAAGATAACTATATGAAACAACACAACACTATCATCTGATTTTGCAGTTCAGCTTTGCTGTAGGATCCATGAGAGCTGATCTAAAACACTGGTCAGGAGCATGAGCTAAACAGCCTAATAGCTCTGAAAAATTTGTTTTTTCTTTAGCAGAAATACTGCCTTAAATGCTACACAAGATTTATATTAACCTAAGTGGAAAGCTACTAGTCCTAATGAAATGCAAATGAAAGGACTGTTTTATGAAGCGCAGCGCTACAACAGCAGTTGCTACTGGCACTGCACATTAGTTTAACAACACTTTTTGGAGTAATCCATTGGATGAAGCAATTCCTTAGAAAAATGTGTATCTTACTTATTTTTCTGTAACTTGCAGAACAGATTTTTAGCTGCAAGTCAAGAACTGAACTGCATTCTATACAATAAAAGAACACCTTTTACCAAAGGTGTATCTTGTAATTTGACTAAATGAACAGACAGTACGTGCCTATTCACCTACATATGGTCGGTAGGCGGAGCTGGAAAATGTTAACTCACAGTGGATATGTAACTGAATGGTTACATTGAGTTCACAGATACTTCACTGAAGTATTCTACGTTCTGGTAACATCGTATCACAGCTGCAGGGCAAAATCAAATATATTTATCTGTAGAAATCAGAGAGAAGTTAGTTATTTCAGCTAGTTAATAAGTAAAAGCACTGTGCATTAGCAAAACTGTACATTTACTTATGACTTTGACACAAACAATTTTACAAAGTTATAGGCAAATTATGCACAGATCCTGGCAAAGCAAAAAGCATGAACACCAGAATCTCCTGTATTTCAAATAAACTCTATACAAACATGTATGAATGTCTGCATGCAAAACACAAGAGCTCAATAGTTTCTGGTGAGGATATGAGACTTCTTCCTTCCCATAAACTGATTTACATAATATTTATCCATTACAATTTTCACTGTATTGCAACTCCTTCAACTATTTGGTAAGTTAGCTGTTACCTTGGCTTGGAAACCATTTAAAATCCTCCCCCTTAGGTTTTACAGAGCAAGCATTTGAAGCCATTTCGAAAGGGCAAAGCTTGGCACAGACCAGAGTCTACACTCCTACTCCAGTAAGACTGCAAAGTGAACGAATCAATTAAAGTTCACACACAATCTCCAAGTTGCTTACCATCACAGCATAAACAGGGTTCAAACTGTAGCCCTCAGCAAAAGCCACACAAATAGTTGCACCACAAAAAAAAATAAAAAACAAAAAACAAACAAAACAAAAACAAACAAGTCCCCCTTAGGTTCCCTGCTCCCTATTCCAATGCAATCTTAAAAACAAAAGTTGAAAAATGGATACCGCAACTATGAAACTTTTTTCCTTAAGATATTACCACATACAACTGTTTTAAGAAAACAATCAACTGTCCAAGTTCCTCAACAAATTTGTATAATACGAAGCCAATCATGTCAAGACTCATCTGACAGCTTAATAAAAAAATGGGGACAATTTTGAATTGCAAACTATTTTTCAAAAGCACATAATTAAGACTTCCTTTGACCTTGTTAACAAGGATGCTAAAATGTTAATTCTTAACTAACTGTTTATGTTAAGGTCTGTTTCACATTTTCTCTTCCTTATGTCTAACCAATGCCTAAATTATCAAGATATTGTGAAATATCCAATCATTTTTTCCAGTTATTAGTCATTATTGGGAGAACAAACAAACAAAAACCCCAATAACAACAAAAAACAAAAACAAAGAAAAAAAACCCCACTACACAACAAAAAAACCCCTAAGCATAAAGATTAACAGTTCTCCTAGTACTACATACCTGAAAATTCCTGCCCTGTGTTACCTAGTAACTATTTAGTTCCAAAATCTTAAGTCTGCTTTAGAATAGTTTTAGAATTAGAATCTCATAAAAAGTGAAAACCTGAAATATCAATTATGAAAGGAAATGCTTACTTCAGTCAAAATGTTAAACTCACCAGCCAAAAGTGATACATACAGAGAGAAATTAAGTGTGCGTGTGTTTAGGGTCAGAAGGCAGGAAAATGAAATGTGGCTCCACACTGTTGATTACATAATTATGTCAACAGCAACATAGCAAAAAGCTTTCAAAAATCTAACCATACAGGAACTAGAACACTGGCAGTTTTAGCTTAGTCAGGCTCTTGTGTACAAAGCCCTGTAACCACGGAATGTGCTATTAGCTGTTTTCACTGAAGACTGGAAGGATTTAAAAGATTTTATTGTTAAATGAACGTAATTCATCCTGACCCAAAGACCATCACAGAAGTCAACAGAGACCTAAACTCCAATTAAAACAGTGTTACTTTTCTATCCAAACATGTTTTTCAAATATATGTACACACAAAAATATGTTATTTTTCAAATATATATACATAAATGGTCTATAAAGTTGGGCATAGAACACTCTCCAAGCAAATTTCTAACAGCCTTTTATACATCAGATTACACCTTTTTAACTACACATCATTTCATATCCTTAACTCATGCAAAGCTGGTTGCTCTCAGAATGACAAAGGTTTTGTAAATAAAAATCACTTCTGAATTACACATTATTTGGATAATTAGGTCTACCAATGATATCAACTATACCATCAAAATGGTTAGCAAGCACAGGAAGAAATTCCTCTTTCACTCTATTTTTCACCATTCTAAAGAGACTACATAAAATGTTGGAATCAAAGTAATTGCAGAGGACTTGCTAACCAAGCTTTGCAAATAGGTATAACAAATTAGAAAAAAATAACTGAGAAGAGAGAACCACTAAGAAAATACACATGTGAGTTGCATTTCCTTCACCCAAAGAATTCTGTTTTGCCTATAAACTTACACTTGTTTGCTTTCAGATGCTTTATTCACTCATAAATACCTAATTTTACAGTATATCCAGAAAAGGCAGAAAATTTACTTAGCATTTCAGTTGCAACAGGTAATCAAAAAGGGAAAGGCATCCTTTAAAGTAGTAACACTATTTAAACAAATCTGTGTAGTGCATACAGACTTCCAGCAAAGTTCTCCATAAATCAGAACTCACAGGAGATAAACCAGCATTAGTAAATGACCTTTAGTTGACTTTCCTATAAAACAGTTCAGCAGAAAAAAAAAAACTGGCTTCAGAACCTCCATGCAATAATCAGTAACTATACTGAACCACTAAAACCGATCTAGGTTAGCAAACTGCATGTCAGAGACTTGACAAAAGGGATCTTAGTCTTTCACTATGACGCAGCAAAGTCTCATTAGTGAAATTAAAGCAAAGTCCAAGACTGTTTTCAAGACAGCTTTGTTTCCTTAGCAACTGGCATGACTGACAGGCAGTGTACTGGTAAAAGTCTTACTTTACAAGGCAGCTTTATATTATTAGCTTGACTTAAACCAGCAATTTAGAAACCTAGCTATACTTGCCTGAAACACAGCCTGAAGTAACTTAGATAAAAGCCAAATAAAATACCAGCAGAGTGAATCCCAGAAAACAGACTCCAAGAAGCACTTCAGGAGGCCAAAACAGCAACACAGCTTAATCACGCCTTACAAAAACTTCTGTTCTCCAAATAAAACTCCAGTTTTATTTACCAAAAAATACCTATGAGGTACCATTTTCATAATGAAGACACATTTTCCCCATGCTGTAGATTCCTACTCAAACGCTTAGCAAAAAATATGGTTCATCTGGTAAATTTCCCAATATAGCCGGACATCAAAATAAGGTTCGACAAGGTGTTTGGGAGAATAAGTTCAGCCAGTACATGGCATCTGTCTGTTAATATTCCAATACATGATCTTCTCCCAAGAATTTGTTTCCCATTATGCAAATCCCCATGTTGTCAAATTTACCATACAAACAATTGTCTTTCTCTTGGGTCAACTACATGGTACCTGGCCATGTCCCAGAGGCACTGCCAGACAACTGCGACTCTCAAAAATTTCCTGCATTCAAGGGAGTGCAATTTTCTTTAGAATTTACATGAGAAACTGAGTCATGTAAGTCACTTACATAATCATTCACAGCTTGTTGTGGGGGGAGAAGGAAGAAAAAAAAAAGAGAAGGAAAATACTACAGCTTAAAAAAAGGAACAACATTTACTCAAATAGTGAAAGACAGTGAGTTCCACCATTAATGAGTTTACTGTATAGGTACATGTGAATTGTACAAACAATACATGCAAATATGTTGGAATGCATGAAAACACAAGGACATAAATTAATAGGAGAACTGAGGAGCTATCAGTTTCAAAAGATTAAACTAAATCTAATTACATAATCTGAATTTGTTCCCAGCTATGAAGATAAACACATGCAGTGGTCTGGCCACATATAAAAAGAAGACAAACATCCTTAGCTTTGGCTGGCAGATTTCTATTGCTGTTTACATCACTTTTTATTTTTTTCTTTGGTTGGTTCTAGGGGGGAGGTATCTAGTCTTAATCAAGAGACTATGAGAAATTGATTGTAATTCAGACTAGTTTTAACAATTAACCTTCTACCTCAACCCTAAGCAACATATCTTGTTCTCCTGGGCCTCATCCCCTAAGTGCTTATGTCTGATTCGTGAAACTATTTCTTTGAGAGCAAACAAAGACCTCTGCTTTAATTTTACATGTGACTCAATTTACATCCTGCAGTTAAATATTTCAGCATTCCCCGTGCTAATAAGTTACCTTCTCTGAGAGTCTAGTCTAAAAATGGATAAACTGAGTGAAAAAGCCACTCTGCTTGTTGTGTCAGCTTTTAAAAATTTGTAGCTGTTGTGCCACAATTGCAGAGGAAAACTGAGCAAACTATAAATGAAGGGTTTACATTTAGAATTTTAAAGCTAGTTGTTTTTTTTTTTTCATTTCCAGAAGGGAAAGATAAGACAGTAATAGATGAATGTTGTAAAAGTAGGTATGCTTTTACCCACATATGCCACAGATCAGCTCAATTGTATTTACCCATTAAGAGCTTTTTGAAAAAAAAAAAAAAAAAAAAAAAAAAAAAAAAAAAAAAGTGGGGGCCCGGGGTAGTACCCAGTCTTACTTTCACAGGAATTTCCAAATTAACATCATTTTATTATTTTATTGCTTTCTATTGAGTAGGAATTTCCATGATGTGACTGATGGGTTACAGATTACCCCATGCTACAAACCAGATGAACTACTAAAACCCCCACAACTGTAATTCTTTGCCATCTTCAGCATACAGAAAAAGAAAGGCAAAAGGATTAGAGTTCAGAAGACAATCATCTTGGAATATCAAATTCTTGTCTGTCTTTAGAAGACCTGAGAAAACAGAAGTGGTTCCACAGCAGTATAACAGTATCCATGGAGCCTGATGCTAAAACTTTAACTAAATATTACCTGGCAAAATATTTAATAGGTAGAATTGCAAAAGTATCTCTTTTTAAACATAAAATTCTGTTTAAACCTGTATCAGAAAATGATTCTTACTACTCATCACAGAGTAGTAAGATGGAGATTTTTTGCTATAAATGACAAGTTAATAGATCTTGGTCACAGTTATTGCTTTCAACATAACACCAAGTTTTCAGACCCCCAGAAAGATAAAATTAATCTCAAATTCGATTCAGGAGATAGGAAAGCATTGCTATAAAACAGCATGAGGCATTTAAAGCATGCAAACCAAAAATCAGACATTATAAAGCACAAAGACTATTTTTATGAGAGATTTGTGAAAGACAAAATCTGTGGGAAGAAGAAAGGTACAGATTAACAGCAAATTTTAAAAAAAAAATCCTCGGAGATTTAATTATTGACTTCCAACTAAGTGCTACAGACTCTATATTTTTCCCAATTCTAATTTCTCCTGAAGATAATAAATATCAATATGCTTATAAATAAGAGTAATATAGATTATTGAAAATCACAAGATATGTTTTGTGTTTTCCTGAAATGACATCTATTAAACTGCTTTCAGAATAGCCTTATAAGATCACCTTGTATGGCAGGGTATTGAACGCATGGATATAGATCATTTGCAATATTTCTTAAGCAAAACAAAACCAAGCCCAACCAAAGCACTGTGTGCAATTTCTTTCACTGATGCCCACCAGCTAGGCTGGCTCAAGTTCTCCAAATGAATACCGGGCTGAGTATGTACTTTCATCCTCCTCTGAGCTCAGTCTCAGCGTTAACACAAATAAGACCTTGTTCTTCCTTGCCCTTGTTCTTCCTTGTCCCTTTTAAAGATAAAGAAATCTTAAATACAACTGCAAATTCCAAATACCTTTTTTTATTGTTCTTTCATAGGACTCTTCAAAGACAGAAGGAAAAATATACACTTAATAGTACTATGACTGCCTTCCAAGACAAAAAAACCCCCACTGAATTGTCAAAAACACACTACAGCAAGCTTTACTTCAAAAGTGTTTTAACTAATATTTCTTTTGTTTAGCTATGTTCTAAAACTGACAATGCTCAATTTTTCATGGCATTTTTTGGTTTGATCGTCAATCCTATGTTAAACTGTCAAATCATCAATATAAAAATGCAACTAACTTGACATATTTCAAATAAAATTTAGCAAAGAGATTTTTCAACCACTTTTTAGTACAAAATGCATGAAAAAGTACAGAAACCCATCAAAGCCAGTGGCTGCAGTTTTGACTTCCAACAATACTGCTATTTTACTGACCAACTAGCCTGAACTATAAACACAAGAACTCACATTAACTGATGATTCTGAATATGCATTTCCCCATTAAATTAAGGTATTCAACAGGATAAGCAACTATGCCTGCAGTTTTTCCAATAAACATCTTCTGGCCTTGAAGACTAAGATTACTTTGATGGGGTGGGGAGAAGGGGAGCAAATGATATTGGTGTAGTAGGTGGCTCCAGTCAGGTGCAAAAATGGAATGAAAGAGAAATTTAACAGCATCACTGGATATTTTTCATGTGTGACATGAGGAAATTAAAAAAAAAAAAAAAAAAAAAGAAGCATAGCAACAGGCTGGCTGGTTGTCTTAAAAAAATTTGATTTTATAATGTCCAAAGCCATACCTCTGCAAAGAGCACATATGAAATGTGTAACAGAAATATATTTTTAAGGTTTCTTCCAGATGGGCAGAAACACCTCAAACATACCCACAGACACTAATGAAAACCACCTTGGCCTCCTTCAGGAAGTCATTCAACACTTCACAGAAAAAAAAATAGGAAGTTGTTGATAAACTGCTTGCAAGAACTACTTCCTGTAGGAAAAATAATTACAGGACTTCTTTGCTGGACAGTCAGTTAACTTCTCCTCATGCTACAGCATGAGAAGAGGTGTTACACAAGCTTTGTAAGAATTAAAAGCATAACTCTTAAGTTAAAACGATACAAGAGCAATTCTAAAACTGAGCAAAACTTATTTTTGTTTTCTTCAAGTTGTTGTCTGTTACTCCCATGGCATATTATCCTTTGCCTAGAGAGTGATCCCCTGTCTTTCTCCATAGTTCACCAAAATGTCAACCAGCAGCTGGCTAAGAGGAAGTGGTTAAAAAAGCAATGCAATTGACATCACCACACAAACCAAGCATGGCTTTTTTACTGCATGTTTAAGAATGGGCTAAAGGCTACTGCACAGCAATGCTGAGATGACTCAGATGTGACTACTTACAAAGCAGGCAAGTCTTAACTGATGAGTTCAATTTAAGGAATAGTACCAGTGAAAACCAGCATTAGTTTTACCAGCTGTACAGTAGCCGGGCCTTAAATCACTGCTCAAAATCATCACTAATGGAAAATTATACTCAGCAGTACTGCTCATAACAGTGAGATGAACACTAATGAGTGGAATTCTGGCAACTCATAGGTTGGGCAGTCATACATAGGAGGGTCTATTTATCGAGCTGATAAGACTAATTTATAAGAGTAGCTCTGGTTCAGACTCTACACTACCACTCTCACCCTCTTTTAATATGCATGTATATGTGGGGTGCATATTTAAAATACCTGGCTAAATAACTCTGTGCATGTATTTGTATTAATATACATATAAGGCAATTAAATATTTTCTCTCACATATACACTATTCTCATTCCCATGCACAAACTACTATGCTTGCAGTGCTTGACCCATTGATTAGTGGAACTGACTGTAATTCCAAAGTGTATTAAATACAGCACACAATTTTATTTTATTCTGTTTGCACTGTAGTATATTATGATTATTATAACCATAAGGCTTACTGACATCTGGAAGAAATATAACATTGTTACCTATTCTGCAAAGATCTTTCTAGAGCCTGGCTACCAGACTGTTCGTGGAGTGGCTACAGAACAGAACAAATGGAAACAAAAAGCATTGCAGCCAACTCAAAAAAAGAGCTGAATATTTGGGAGAGACACCAAAAATCTGCATATAGTAGAAGGAACCACTCAATGTACTTTGAATTAGAAATCTTAGTCCTCACACTTTAAGAAAATGTTTGAGGTGTAACCAAGAAAGATGTTAGCTTTTAATGGGCTTGTAGGTGTGAGATAGAATTTATCACTCAACACTGAAAAAAACTTTTTAATATACAAACTTGCTACTCAAAACTAATTCTTTCATTTCTTGGATTTCCTACATGTCCAGAGCAAACACTTTTGGGAGTACCTGAAATGCTTCTTACAAACCTTCCTGAACTCCAATGAAGCTGGTGGATCTCACCTGCAGACAGTATTAAGCAACCTTTCAGGAACAACAGATGTTCTTCAAGTGTGAACAGAGCCTTACGAACTGTCCCATACTACACATCACCAAAGGAAAGGCAAAAGAAAACAGCCCATTACACTGTTTAAAATCTCCCAAGGTCAGCATGTGACCCAGCAGGGAGAGGTTCAAAAAGTACAGCCTTTATTTTTCTTCCTAACAACCTGGTTTGTTTCCACTCCTTTCCCCTTCAAGACACATCCTTCACAGCTAGCAGCTCTTTCAATCATTTACTTTGGATGTCTGCTTGAGAACAAACGATCTTGCTCATGCAGATGAGTTTGCCAGACTTGTGTGTACTTTCCCCTCTCAGGCTCTTTATTGTTCTTGCTGAAACCTTACCCTTTGAAATGGATACCAGGACATCAAGACAGGACAAAAAAACTTGCAGGAAAAAAAGAAAAAGATTTTTTGTGGTAATAATCAAATGGCAGAAAAAGCCTTCCAAGAACAAATCTTTCACTCTGATTTCACCTGAATGCACGTAAATTTAAAAAAAAAAAAAAAAAAGAGTATGAAGACATTTTGTTTCATTTTTCTGTAAATTTGACAATGTTATCAAAACCAAACATTTCTGACAGTAAAACTTAAAAATCAAACATCTATTTTCTTGCTTTATAAGCTGCTCTTTAAGAGCTCTCACTAACACAGTCAAAACAAAGTTTGCTTTTCATTTCAAAACAGTCTGTTCTTTCCTCAAGGTCCAACGAGCTACAGTTCTCAAATGGCATAAACTTACACAGTTCAAAGAAAACTTCTACTTGTGCCCACTGAAAAGCTCACGTTCTAGAACATGCTGACTTTTAGAAAACATCCCATTTTCAAGCTCTACAGCTAATGCCTATTTTCATTTTCCTAATAGAGAATAATCATTCTAAAAACCAACCTTCAAGCTCAAATAACATCAGACAACTACTGTCACCTCTTTTTAGTTAAAACAAAAGAAAGGCAATTTCTCTGTATGCAAACACCACCACTACAAGAAGAAGAAACATTTTTAAGAAGCTCTGCAAGCTTCATTTTCATTGCAGATAATGCACATTTGTTTTTGAAGCTACAGACTCAACTACTTCAATCAGATGCATGTATTAATGACAATATCATAGCAAGGAATGTAGGGATAAAGATGTTTTTCTTGGCTAAAACAAGTTTTGCATAAGTAACGCAGTGTTGATTCTCGTGGCCCTGAAATTGACACAGAGACTTGCAGCTGAATAAAAAGTTCAAAATACAGTCAAAATATTTGAGGGCAAATTATGGTCTCGGTGGGTACCCTTTCAGAAAGAAGGACAAGCTCCTGCTGTTTTAGAAAACTGCACAGAATAAAAGCAAATGCTCCCTGATGGATTAGGTGTCAGATGGCTGGCATGTGTAACCTCTCCTCAGTTATAGAAAAGGTGATACTAATTTCACTGTGTGAAAAAGCTACAGCTGTCGGAACACAAAACAATGTTAGAAGTTCTGTAATTTCCCTTTCACTGCAGGGAATGTAGAGAAGTCGCAGTCCCAAGTACTGCAATCAAACACATATATTAATTTCCTCACTAATGGAGTAGGCAAAAACATTTTGATTGTGTATTTAAACAACTGTCATAAATCAAAAGATAAGAAGCCTTGATATAGTCTCTAGAGTAATTTCTACTCTATATTTTTATAACTGTATTATAAAAATGAGGTAAAATGTATCTTGGCCTGCGTGACAACTCTGACAAGATCCAGCAAATCCAGAAGTCACATTGTTTAAAAATCACTGTGCACATTTCACTGATTTTTAGTAGACCATATAACAGCTAACATTCTTCAGCTAAGATTAAGATAGGACAAATATTCACAGAGTATCATATAGTTTTTAGAAACAGTAGAGAATTGATAAGGGAGAAATACTGAAGTGGTAGGGTCTCCTATTTAAAGTCAGAAGCACATTTTTAAAAATACATACTTTAAACACAATAAAATGTATTAAAATTCAAAGGCTGTAAAAAACCCCCAGTATATATATATCCGAACAAACATCGGAGATACAGCTAACAGAAAAGAAATTTTACTTACTTAAGAAAGTATCTCTGTCCAGATGGTGTCTTAGCCATCTCCCAACCTGGTGGCAAAGGTACATCGTCAGGGATCTCAAATGAAGACTGGCGGAGATGTTGAGAAGACGGAGCTCCGGGTCCAGTCACTACTCCAGAGGGTGTAAGCGTCCCTGGAGAAACAGCTCCCAGCTGCAGAGATGCTGGAGAGGAATGAGCTCGGACATGCTGTGGGGTCAGGGCTCCTGCTGTCCCTGCATCAGTGCTAGCCTGTCAGGAGTGAAATTATTCCCATTAAGATCCCTATATTTCAGCAAAAATGCAGCTGTCAAACGACATATTTTAAATGAACTGTTCAGAAGAAATTCTTAAGTCAGTAATTTTAAAGTTCTGCTTATTTTCTAGCCGTAGCTGTTAGAGAGAGCCTCCGAGTAGTTTGGTTGATTAGCATCACAAAAGTCCTTGTGTAAATCAAGACATATTAACACTAAGTAAGTGCAAAGCGCCCTGAATTTTATTTTGAAAACTAAAATTCTTACTCCTTGGTGCAGGGTTAAATAAAAAAAAGTTGCAGTCAGCAGACCTCATGCAGAATATTGAGTGGTTCATTACTGGACTGCACCCACTCACCACTATCACACCCACTTTCTGCTGGAGTAATTTCCCACTCTCCTTTTGAAATGGAGGTGTGGGGGTTTCAAGTACACTCACGCACACCTCCTCTGTAGGGGTTCAAAAGATTACACAAAGAGAAAAACAATAGGGAAATGCCAACTGACAGTAGTGAGTTTCAATGGAGAAAACCTACACGAGAAGACTGAACACAAAATTTCCTAACAACCCACATTTTTAAGGGTATAAAGAGTCTGTCCATGCTTTATCCAAAGCAAAGCTTCAACCAAGGGTTGAACTAGTCAATCAGAAATGATTCACAAAACCAGTCACCAGTTGTAAGTACATAGAATGTCCTTGCCATTGGTAAATACAAATCCACCATGGAACAGCTCTGAAAACGTGATTAAAATAAAAATGGTCTTTTAAAATATATTTGCCGACTAACTGGTTTTATAGATACACCAGAACAACATGGACACCTATAATGAGATGCATGTATCAGCCCTTGTCACACCTCTCTACACAAGGTATTGCACCACATGTGAGGTCCCACTCACATACTCTTACAGAGACAGACAACTCTGCTTCACTCCATCTGTATGCAAGCACTCGTCAAGTTTCATGTATTCAACTGGAAACGAACTAGCTTGCATTTACATTTAAACAAAACAGGCAACTACATTTGTGGCACTTTAAGTCCTGAGAATCAGGGGAAATTATAGAAAATTAAAGACCTTTTCTTTAAACAGAATGTTTTCATGACAATTAATCAAAAAGGAAAGTGAAAACAGTCTTTATTTTAAAAGATGGTCAACCATGAAGCAAATGATTCACTAACTTTATCTGGATTTCAAGTTTATATTTTAAGAACAACTGAGAGGTACAAGGAACAGTGATCCAACTAAATATGCATTAAAGATGAAGAGTAACATACACAAGGAAGATAAGGCTAAGATTAAAAGTACAAGCCGTACAAACATCACACGTTAAGTGCATTTCAAACACGATGGCTATTTAGCTGCAGTTACTGTATTTAACAAGACACAGCACCAAGTGTTAGATTAATGTCTACCCGTTCAGATTTGTACACAATGGAACTGCAGTAAGATCTGCACAACTTGGAAAAAGACTATACAGAAAACCTAATTCCTTGCTGGAATTCCTTGTTATTAAAGATGTGCAGCTCAGAAGCTAGCAAAATTACAGAAGTAACCCAGCTGCACCACTTCCAATTCTTTTTTCAGTCTTGCTATATGAAGGCCAGACTGATTTTTCGAGTATTTGGAAAATGAATTAACTCCCAGGCCGGGAGAGTAAGTGCCAAGGTTCAGACTGGAATGAACTTCAGAAGTCAAGTTATAAATCCTTCAAAACAGAAGTTTAATAATGGAAATGTTGACAGACCCTTAACAACAAGGGTACCAGGCACCAGTACACACAGCGAGTTTCACTCTTACTGGCTACACAGATAAAGTAACAATTGCCAATAATAAACCTATATCATAGCTTAGCAACAAAGTTCATAACTTAGTAACACTCGAGTAGGTAGGCACAGCCTCTTTCCAAAAAGTTAGTAACAGCAGCCTAAACATTAACTTCCAGTCGCATTCGCAGCAGCACTCAGGTTTTGGCACAAAAGTCCCCCTGCTTAAAGACCAGACGCTCCCGGAGGCCGAGCGACGACCCTGCCCCGCATCCCCCGCCCCGCTCCGCTCCTCCTCGGCCCGGCCCCCGCATCGCCCCTTCCCCCCGGCCCTGCCCCGCCCCGCATCCCTCCCCCGCTCCCTCCCCGGCCCTGCCCCGCATCCCTCCCTCCTTCCCTCGCTCCCTCCCCCGGGCCAGCCCGGCCGAGGCCCCGCAGCCCCGAGCCCCGTGGCTCCCGGGATGTGAGCGCTGCGCCCGGCCGGGCCCCGCACGCCGCCAGACCCGACGTCTGGCTCGGGAATGAACTTCGGATGTGCGTGTGTGTGTGTGTGTTCATCCTACCCAACCCAGCGCAGTGCCGACCGAAATGGTGGAAAAGCCACATCCATATTGTCTGACGGGGCGGGGGGGTGTAGGTTTGGCAACGCCTCATCACCCCCCTCCACAGAGGGCAGGGAATTGGACCGCACGGAGAAATCCTCCCCGTCTTCCGAGCGCAGCGTTTTCAACCCAAGTTTTAGGAGCTCATCCCCACGGCCGCCCTCCCTCCCGCCGAGGCCGAGAAAGCCAAAGGAGTGGATGTGGAGTCCGAGGCCCGGCTGGAGACCGGGACGGGGCCAGCGCCCTCCCGATCCCGATCCCGGTCCCGGGGCAGAACAAGCGGAGGGCCGGGGAGAGGGGGCACAGAGCGCCCCGACAGCCCCGTCCGAGCGCCCCCCGCCCCGCTCGTTCCGCGGGTTCCCGCCCCGGCCCCCGCCCCCTCCCCCACACGGCTCCCCCGGGAGGAGCCCGGCGGCGGCGGGGAGAGGGAGAAGGGAGAGGGAGAAGGAGGAGGGAGGGGGAGCACGCCCGGGCCGGGCCGCCCCCCGCCCGCCCCGTCGTGCGCAGCCCCTCACCTGGCGGGAGTGGGCCTTGGGCTCGGGCGGCTTGAAGAAGGAGTCGGGCAGTTTCCGCAGCCGCATGGGCAGCGTGTGCGGCACGTTGGCGCCCTTGGGGTTCATCACGGCGTTGAACAGCGCCTCCAAGTCGGTCTCCGAGTCGCCCCGCACATGGACGATCTGGTGCCCCGCCGGGGGGGGCCCCGCACCCGGGGGCTGCGCCGCGCCGGCCGGGGCTCCCGGCACCGCGCCCGGGGGCTGCGGCGGCGGCGGCTGCTGCTGCGGGGCCGGGGGCTGCGCTGCCTGCGGCGGCTGCTGCGCTTGAGGCTGCCCGGGATCCATGGCTCCGGCGGGACCCCCCGGCGCTTCCCTGGCGGGGCTCGGCGGCTCAGAGCCCGGATTCCCAGCCCCGCATGCCCCGCTCCCCGGGCCGCGCGGCTCGTCCTGCTGTCGCCGGCTCTGCTCACCCTCCGCTCGGGGGAACCGACCCGGCCGCAGCACCTGGCAAAACAACTTTGACCGTGCGGCGCTTCCCCGAGCCCGGCCCAGCCCGGCCGGCGCCTCTGTCCCGGCGGCGGAAACTAACTCGCACAACACACCAAACAAAAGTTCGCAGTTACGCCCGCCCGAATCACTCACTCTCCGCCGCCGGCCCCGCCCCTCCTGAGCCCGCCCGCACCGTATCCGACCGAGGCAGCCTTTGCCTCGCCGTGCTCCTGAGCGCGCCCGCCCGCACCGCCTCCCGCCCGGGGGGCTCCCGGCCCGGGGACGCTGCCCGGGACCCCCGGCATCCCCGGGACCCCTGCACCCCGCATCGAACCCCGCACCGCTCCCGCCTGGGCCCGGGCTCGGCCCTCGCCCCGCCGCCCCTCCCTGCGCGCCCGCCCGCCCGCGCCCGCCCGACACGGACGGGTGCCGCCAACCATATTGTTTTTTTCTCCCTAACTTTTATCCCAACTTCCAGGAGGCCGCTCCGCGAGGGGGTGGGGAGGGGCGGCCGCTCCCCTCCCCCCGGCCCGAAGGGGGCACCGGCCCCGGACCCCCCTCCGGCCGGTCCCCTCCCTCCCGCACCTTCTCCCCCTCCCGCACAGCCTCCCCCGCCGTGGCTCATGGAAGGGACAAGACCTCTAGAGAAATACTTTTTATTAGATAAAACGGGGGGGGGGGGGGGGGGCACTGCCAAGAAAACGGCTTCAAGAACTATAAATATAGGAAAACTTTTTTCACTGACCCCACGGTAACATCTGAGTAAACGTGAAACGCTTCCGAGAGTGCCATCTAGGAGCTCATCGTTCCTCGTCAGAAAACTATGCAATTTCTACCTGAACCCTTGCAGAGAGTAGGCCACATCCATTATAAACTGGGACTTGTAACTAGTTAGCAAATAGACTTCCACCGAAACAGTGATACAGAGTGTTCACATGTCGTTTGCAGGGATCCACAATCAAGTAGGCAAAAGTCTGTTCGTGGCTTTTGCTTGAAGGGTAACACAGGCCATTAGCATCCTGAAAGGAAGTGGAAAAAAAAATTCCAAACAAAACAGTATTAGGGACAATATGGAGAGCCATGAGAGAATTAATAGAATCTGAATGAAAACTATCATTTTGTTCCAACTGTAACAGTTTATTGCATAGCAAAATACAACATATAGACCGTAGTTTATTGAAACAGCATTAGGTCTCCGTCAGGATCCTAACACTACAAAATGCACAGTAGTTCTGGTTGAATGTTTCAAATAACCTTGAGGTAAATGTGATATTAATAGAAAATGTAAAAATAAACATGTAAGCATGTGTTTACACAATTAGAGCCCAAAATACAAATGATTAAATTTACAACAGCCCCACCATGTTTCCTTTGAAAGAGAAAAAAAAATCACAGATTATATTAACACATAAAGCTGTTCCATCTGTATATTTTTTTTTCCACTTAGCATTTGCTAATCCATCTGTTCAGGTTCAAATATTTGCATTTAAGCAAAACCCTCATCACAGCTCTTATTGACAGTTTTGGACTGTTATTGAAAACATTTTCTGTGCCAGTCCTCAGAAAGGGTTTGAAGGGAATTTAGGTACCTAGCTGCAAAATTTTCATTCTTAAAACATGCTCAGCTGACAATCAGCACAGGAACTGGGCTCTTCAGTTTAACATCCTACGTCTGCACATGTCAATAAAAGCTTCAGTGTTGACAGAGCAGCACAGCTTGACACACACTTTAGATCCAGTAGGGATCCAGAAGCTAGATGGGGGGATTTTTGATGGGTTGAAATTTTGTTTAATTCTGTATGGTAATTGAACATCTGAAAGGATCATAAATATGTAGCAACATCTCTTTTCTTTAAAAACATGTAACAGTTTCCTCCTGCTCCCCAAGACCTTTATACAACAGTTGAAGAGATGTAGGTTCTGTTCCACCTTTTTGCCTGAGGGAAATTGCTATATTGCATATATTGTCTATTTTCTCCAGGAAAATTTTAAACTTCCAGACTACAGGCTATTCCAGATTAGGGACACATGTCTCACATTCTTTTGTTGAAGCTGTCTTCCTTTGCATAAAGTAATCCATCTCAGTGGTTAAGGTAGTTAGCTAAGAAGGAAAAGGTCTGGGTCCCTGTTTCTACTCCAAGGACCATTTGTGAATTTTATCTATTAGCTGTTACTGGCACTCCATTTTCTCCTGCTATTTCAAAGAGGATGAACCCCCTACAAGATGTTCTAGTGTCCTCCTTTGGGAGGACAAAACTCCTAAACCTTAAATTAAGCTAAGCACCACCATAATTTTATTTAACTGTTTAAGAGAGGTAGAGATTTGATGTTTATTCACAGCATTTTTCAATGGTAGTCAAATGCCACAAGCTAAAAATAGCATTCTATTTTTAAGCAAATGCAGCATACAGGCTCTGTAGCTCCAACAGTAAAATGCCTAGTTCTCTCCAGGTGTTTTTTAGGGATACATGTGTAACAAACACTGGATTCTCAACTGCAGTAAGGAGAGAAAGTTTTAAGATTTTACAGCGTTCAGCATCACAATGCCTTTGGAATTTGATCCAAAAATAACTTAAGCTCATGCACAGAACTGAAGAAAAAAAAGTAAGAGAAGACCAACATCAAGATGTGATTGCTAGTTAAACTCTTCCCATTGCTACCGAGGATACCACTTCTGCAGTCCTTATGGAATCAACTGATGACAGTTGAGGTTTTATCTGTTTAAAAGACAATGTTAGCCCACTAAAAATTTGTTCAACCGCTCAAGAACAAAAACTAGTTAAGTTCTGGTGATGAGGCATTTCAAGAAACTCCAGAATATATCAAACCTGGTATCAGGAAAATAATAAATATAACCTAATTAAATGAAAAGGGTTTTTACATTCACATTTATTTTAATTAGTAAAAGAGATCACTAACACCCTAAAATACTTGAGCATAAAGGCTCTGAAATTTACATTCATGCATGTACACGAATTAAGAATCATACCAATTCCATCTGCAGTGTGGACTTTGGTTCAGACATGCAGGGGGTGTAATGATTGATTTACTGATGCTAGAGTAGGATCATTTTATTTTTTCTTTGTAACAACACAGATAATCAGCTGATGAGTTAAGAATACATATGCACAGCATAATACAGAAATAAAAATACTGCTGAACATTCTCAAAACTGCATAATTTAATCAACAAAATTTTTAAAGATACTTCTTGAATAAATTCTGCATTATGCTCATTTCTAGCACTGCCACAGTTTGAGTTCAGGCAAAGAAAGTTCAAAAATATCAGTGAGCATCCCAATACTTCAGCTGTAAATACTTCAGTGTTTCCTTATATGCAAAGCCCCAAGGCTTTCATGGGTATTTGGAGTTCAACAGAGTACTTTGTCACAAGATCTAAAATTCTTTCTCTTGTGATGCCCAGGTCTATCAGGTTTTGATGCCAATCAGCTCTACAGACATTTATAGCTACACCTTAATACCCTGAAATATTTACATCTCTAATAGCATGCTTTTTTTTGTATTGTTTCCAAAACAAGGGCTTCTTAGCCACAGCTTAAAAACCAAAGAAAGAGGAAAGGAACGGTGTTAGGGTGGTGTTACATAGTGTTCTTAGTTCCTGATTCCATTTGTACATGTGCAAATACACAAGTATACGTATTGGTCCATTCATTAATCCAGCTTGCAAAAATAGGTGTTCTTCTAACTTACCATTTGCACATGTCACTTTTACTAGAACAGCTTTTTAAAAATTACTCATTTATTTATAGCAGGCTGACAGGATACATTTTCTTCTTCCAGATACAAACCAGGAAAACATGGCTTAAAAACTGTCAGCTTAACATAAGGATTATAATAACACACTCTACAGTTATTTATCAAATTAATTCAATTTAAATCTACTGCAGAAAGGTAGTTATCTCCCTGAGAGAAACTTTTCATCACAAGCACAAGACATTTGTGGTCCAGTAAGTATCCTTTCTTTAAGTGCCAAGTAGAGTTGACTAGTTTTGATCCACACAGCCATCAAACAGTCTAGACATACTGTTTGAGCCTTTGTATTCCAAGAGAACATTCTTCAGGATGTTCGTTAATAGAAACCAGAATTTCAGAATTCTCCTTTAGCTCACAGATTTTCTGAATGTGCAGCGATGCCCAGTTTTCCTCCAAGGCTACAAGGAGGACAGCCTGCTCTGTATTTACACTGGACTTTCTTCGGTCCATCCACTTTTTTGTTTAGAAAAAGTTGCCAAAGTTTGGGGATTTTCCTTTTATTTTCTTTTTACTTCTTAATTTTTTAATTTTTTAATACTGATGCTATTTAACGTATAGCTAAGACAGTGAGAGAAGCTCTTTAATGTCATCCATCTACCTAAACAGAGAAATATGTAACATTTACATCAATGCACTTGATTCAGGAGTGGGAAAGGAGCAGAATAGAATAACATCAAGTTATCAGGGTTTTGGTTTTTTTTATTTTTATTACAGTCTGCAACCTAGTAGAAAGATAAATTTTGATACACCCATAAAGTGTTTTCAAAAGCCTTCATGAATCACACGTAGTATTTAAAAGATGATGACCCACAGATGAACAACTGGGCTATTGGCAACCTACAGGGAAGTTTGTGCAGAATGAAATGACATCAGCTACTGCTGTTGAAAGGGGGTACATTATCTGACATTTAATTATTACATATTCTGGTTACTCAAGAAGAATTTGGAGTAGTTCATCCTACTGTAACAATTAAATGACAGATACTCTGAAACTAGTAAACATGATAAGTTCTCAAACTTATCTTGATGGTAAAGCTATGATTTTGCAAGGGAAACATAGAGGAATGAAACTTGACAAGGGAGGGGAAAGAGGTTAGCAGTCATGTCACCAGCATTTTTCTATACTACACTTCCTTGCATTTTTAGAGAAACAGATGCAAGGCGAGCTATTCAGAAAGCTCTAGCAACATTTCTGAAAGCAGAACTACATGAAATCAAGAATGCATTTTTAATCTTTACTGCTATTTCACATTTTATTATTATCTAAACCCAGAATTACTCAGATTTTTTTCCCATAAACTAGTTTCTGGATGACATCAAGTGTAATCCAGCAAGCCTATTTTTAGTAAGCCACCAAAGAAAACTTTAGTTGGCAATAACTGGTGAAGAATTAGTATAGAAGACGAGGATGAGATCTGGGAGACAGGACAAAAAAGCAGGATCAGATCAGGGAAAGAGTTCATTAACAAAAAAATGACAATTACAGAAAAATAACACGTTACAATGGAATACTATGCTTTCTTCGTGTATACATCAACTCATTATTTTCATGTTATTTATGTAACTTTCAGTAAAATCCTGTATCAAAAAATTATTAATACTTACATATGCAGACACTCTGAAGACTGTAGAAATAATACATATTTCTTTTGTTTCAGGATTCTTTTGAACGCTGAAATACAGGGGAATAATACATACTTAATACACACTGTAAGTACTGATGAGTAGAATCACTTATTAAATACATTTTAAACATATGCACTGTGTCCTCACTCAAATTTTATGAAGGTCAAATTCATAGTTAAAACTCAACTTATGTCACATTGACCATGCAAAGGTATGTGGCCATTGTCAGACATTGTGGCTATTATGACATTTTACTGAAAAATATTGAGTATATCTAATCAAATTACTTGATTTCACTGTTTTAGACATAGAATCACAGAATATGCCAATGGATCCTTGAGTCCAATGTGCACAGGACCATCCCCAAGAGTCACACCATGTGCCTGAGAGTGTCATCCAAACATTTCTTGAACCCTGTCAGGCTTGGTGTTGTGACAACTTCCCTGGGGAGCCTGTTCCTGTGCCCAACCACCCTCCGGGTGAAGAATCTCTTTCTAACATTCAACCTTATAACTTTCATACTTACACACTTCCAAGAAATGTATAGCTCAAAACCTGCCTTGCCATAAACAGGTTCCATTCCTTGGAAAGGTCCCAGTATAGACAAGTTACTAGAGGATTTGTGTTAAACACAGCCCAGTTGAATCATCATGCCAGGTCCAAGCTCTGACAGCAGTCCCCTATTACCAGTGCTTCAGCAAAGCTTCTTTATATAAGAACAAACAAACCCCAAATCAACCAACATCACCTTTGTTGATTCAATCTCTGCAGCCAATCAAAGAAATTGACTCTCTGATTAACTGACTTCATCTGTAATGACACAGTCATGTTTGAATGTATACTGTGAAGCTGATCTTCCCTGTGGTGAGTCAGTAACTAGGCTTTCTCGGAACTTTTTGTTGCATCTGACATGTTGATATATTCAAGAGTGGATTAAGACAGTACTGCTGAAATTGGTACTGACCCCAGTTGTCTGCCTTCCCAGCAGGGACAGCTCAGCTGCTCATGACTCAGCCTCTGAACCACTGCAGCTTACGGAGCAGCGTATTAAGACAAACTAACAGAGATGTCAGTTTATCCTAACATACCAGGCTGGAAACTGCAGCAGTTCAGAAACTGTTTAACCATCTCTGTGGAAAGAGTGACAACTTTCAGAACAAGATATAGTAAGTTAGTTGGGTTATTGCTTTCTATCATACATCACTATCCCCAAAAGCTACAGTTGTATTTATGTTACTCTGGCTTTAGATTCTTGTCTGAAAATAATGCTACCAATTTCTGGTTTCTTAATTTTTATATTACATATATCTAGGAAAGTAAGAGGTGACAAAGAATAAGTTTTTCTATTTATTCCACTGCCTTGAGAAATTTTCCCCTTGTGGTTAGTTTCCTCTAAGTAATTTTTCAGAATGAGTGTTTATTTCTAGCACTTTGGGGTTTTTTTAAGGCAAAAAATTATGTCTGTTGAAATCAGATGAGATTCTTCCTTTGCTGACTTTAAAGAAAACAGGAGGTTGCCTTTGACAAGAACATTTTCTCGAGTTCTTTTTTTTTTTCCCTAAAAGGTTATAGAAAAAACTATGTTGTCTTCTTGAAGAGGACAGTATTTCCTTAAAAATAGCATTAGTAGCCCCATTCTAATTGTTAACTTCTAAACTATTCACTGAATGTAGTAGTTCATCATTTTAATGTGCATCTATTCTATTTTTATGAAGAGCAAACATCTTCACGGTCTCTCAATTCACTCTGGGCTTAATTTATATCCTAACCTTGCCAGCAATATTTTATTAGGCTCTCCAAACAATAAAAGATCAACTTAATGCTTTCACATATATCCATTCACTGTGGGGGAAAGGGCAGATAGAAATGAAGTAAAGAGAAAAAAACAATGGCTACAAGATACCACAGCAGCTGTCACCATTGAGAGACACTGTCAGAAACATCAGGGGTTAAGAACAGAAGACAAGATCTATCAACAAAAATTCATAAATTATATTTTAATTAACAGGTTTTTGTCATGTAAGTATATTCTTTAACTAAATCAAAATATTACACCTAGAAATTTTGAACTTAGGTTACACAGGATATGACACTAAACACTAGAATTTTGGATTGGTTCAACTGGTTACAGACTAATTACTGATGGACTAATAACAGACTACAACTTGTGCATTAATTCATTAGTAAGAAAATGTCACATTTTTTGCAAAGAAGAAAATGTCTATTTAATAGTTGTATTTGGAAGTCTCTAGCTGTGCCTGTAAAATACCTAGATCTCTTAATTTCAAAAATATTATTGCATTTTCTGATACTATAGCTATACACATGGAAATGCTTTAATAACATAAAATCTCAAACCTTTTGATGCTATTCTGAACACTAGTGCCTTGGAGTTAGAACCCAGGAAAGGCCAGAAAAAACAGCTGTAATAAAGATAAGTAGGGAAAAGCTGATAATAGGTCTGCCGCTCCCGGCACTAAAGACACTTCTGTGGAACTCCTCATGCCAAGACTCTTTTCCCTAAGGAATACTGTTACAGGACTCGAACAGTGGTAGATTATACCTCTATAAGCTTATTGTTATTAGACTGAGTTCATATGTGGCAACCAGTTTTTCAGTGCACATCAGCTGGCAGCTAATCATTATTTCAATACGCATTTGTTTTTTACCAAGCCTTCTGAGCCCTTAAACATAAAAATTAAACCTTAAGAAGAGTACAGTTTGCAGAATTTTTAATACCATGAAACATTTTTAATATCATTTTACAAAGAGTAGAAAGTATCCAATGCAACTGTAATCCAAGATGAAAAGAAATCAGACAGAGAATAGCAGTCTAACAAAGAATTTAAAGAACAGTTGGTATTCAACAGGAATTCGAAGGTGAACTCTTTGGGAAACAGAATTTAAGCATTTACTACTATTATTTGCAATTGTTTACTTATTTTCATAAGAGATTATGAGCAAGTAATTTTCATTGCATTATTTTCTGCAATAATTGTGCAAGAATTTGTCCAAAAATGAAGTAACACATTGCATAGCATGGACTAGAAATCAGAAATCAAGTCAAGACCATCATTAGTGTTCCTCTTCAGAGCCTTTCCACGGCTTTTTCTCTCTTAAGATGCTGGAAATAGAACAGCAGCATCATTTTGGATAAACTGGGGACAAGGGGAAAAAAAAAAGACAACCATGATTACGAAGGGGGGCAAAGGTTTGAAATGTCAATATCAATAGCTTTTTACGTGGGACTGATAGAGAACTTTACATCAAAAGGAGCAAGATAAAAGATTTAGTTAAATTGTGAGTTTCTTTTTCAACTGGTAGTGAGTGTTAACACCAGTTCCTCTGATAGTGAGAAACCAACAGGCATTTATAGACACGGAAATGGAGAGACACACGGTAGAAAAATACTGAAGATCTGTTATGTCACATGATTGATCAGATGTGCTTCAAAACTTTGGAGGACAGAAAGCAATCTGCCAACTGAGAAAAAAAAAAAACAACCCAAGCCCAAACAGCAGAGGAATGAATTTTGAAATATTTTCCCCTAATATTTTATAAAGGATAGAAGTAGTACACAAGAGGAAAATCACAGAAATATATAAAGGGCCAATAGGGAACAGGTTGAGGATACAGAAAAAGTCAACCTTGAAAGCAGGGTGGAATTGCGGGAAGATCTTGGCAGACACTTTTTTGTTTGTTTGTTTGTTAGTTTGTTTTAAGTAACAAGAACTACTGGACATCCTTATGAAATTATACAGTATGAAAAGGAAAAAGAATGGGAAGAGGTTTAAGTAGATAGGAAGCTAAAGAAAATGAGTGGCTTAGAACAGACCTTGAACATATTTAGGATAAAACAACTCAATAGCAAAGGGAAGGAGTAAAGGGACAGAACTGATTGGATTTGTACTTTGTCCTAGATCAGTTCAACAACACAAGAGCAGAAACAGCTGCTGTCGACGCAGAGTCAACTAAGGCCCAAGATTAAAGCAACAAGCAGCTTGATTCAAGTGCAGAGTGAACAGTTTAAAAGAAAATGGAGGGTAGAGTATAAGCACTGATGGATCCTTTTTTTGTCACACCCAGTATTTCTGAAGAATACACTTGATTTCCATCTATATATGATATGAACATATGAAAACTAATCATACTAATACAAAACTTAGTAATATCTTTAATGATCTATATTCACATCAGCTTAGCTAGGACTGAGTCTGCATAACCTATAACTACATTCCATATCCCACTAACTAGGGAAGAAGTTAGGTCCATCAGAGAAGTCAGCATATAGATATATCAAAATAGGGCAAAAAATTGCCTTTTTATTCTGAATTGGAACCTCTGATCAATCATCTCTACTCTCAAGAAAAATAAACCCTCACATAAAATTCCAAACAATTCCATACACCAGACCTCATAAAAAAATACGTTAGTCCACATTATCATGTTAACAGCTATATTCTATCACCCTTAGCATTACACTGTTAGAAGTGTATTTGCAGAATTAGTAAGGCCAAAATCCAACTGTATTACCAAAAAAAAAAAAAAAAAAAAAAAAAAAAAAAAAAA
>JAWWEE010000001.1:40585286-40621570 GCA_035221455.1 Xenops minutus | reverse complement strand
TTTGTAAGGCCAAAATCAAACTGTATTACAAAAAAAAAAAAAAAAAAAAAAAAAAAAAAAAAATCAGTAGGAATAAAATATATACAGACCTAAAAATGTCAACTAATTATTTTGATTTTTAAATCCTAAATCAAAAGCAGTACAATTGAAAGCAGTCTAAGATTATCAAGACTTAATTGTTGATATTTTATCAATGACAGTGGGAACACACTGTCTGTTTCCAGTACCATGCCATGCTTTCAGTAGATGATTACAAAAAGAAGTGTCTTTAAAATGTGAGTGAATTATAAACCATCAATGTCCATAAATACTATATTAGAAAAGTTGTTATGTGGAACAGATGTGATCAAAATTGCATATATTTTGCCACTGAACTACTACCTTTGTTATATGGTATTTTGGTAGTTGAAGCCCAATAAGCTTGCAGGTGGATTAGATTTTTAAATTTTGGATTAAATTTGCCCAATTTTTTGAAGCAGCAATGCACAATAAATTTACACAAATCGACACAAACTATCTATGCACAGTCCATACATACATACATACACAGTTGTATGAAACAGAGTAACACTTACCTCACCAAGTCTTTATAAAAAGCTTTTGTAGTTTCTAAGTATGGGTCAACTACATCTTCAAACTGGCAAAGAGTTCCTCCAATGCAAAAATGCTTAAAAAGACAGAACAGAAATTCTTTGCGATCCAGTTGACTAAATAAGTCATAATGGTCAGAATCCTCCAGAAGCAGGACCTTGCAGAACAAAAAAAAACCAAGAAAATCAAATTGATAAAACTTTTTTATTTGAGATTCGGTTTATAAACAATGAAACTACTTTTCTGTATGGCAGAGAAATTATATCCATATAAAATATATGAACTAGGGATGGAAATAAATATTTATCTCTAAATCCTTCGTTCAATAATGAAATTATGTTCAAAATTCTTACACACAATATAAAGCAGAATCACTGCCAGATTTGTGCCCAAAAGACATAAGGGAATATTTTTCAAGTCTTGCTGTTTCACTGGTTAATTATTTGTCATGCTAATGAAAAAGTCAATAATCTGAAAATAATCTAACTGTATTTGGTACGTCAATCACTGCCAATCACGGTTTTGGTAACTTTGCCTACACTTGCCTTCTCAATCTTAAATTTACACAGTTATTTCACGTTTGCAAAGGAATCACAAGGGGTCTCCCATAGGAGATCACTCTAACTCACATAATTCTTTACTGCAGACTCCAGTGGGCCTTAATCCGTAGCCTGAATTAACCAGACATGCTATCCAGCTGCCTCCACGTATCTCACCTGCCATTTGCTGCGATGTTATGTGAACACAGAAGACTTGCTAGATTAGTCTCAACATTGCACACTGTAAATGTGGACAGGACAATCACAATGGCTACAAGACATTTGAATCATGTCAGCTAAACTGCAGATGCCAGCCCAGGCAAACTGGTCAAAGCTAGGTACAAGCCTGCTGCTCTCTGACCCTCTTTATAACACAGCCTGAGTAAAAAGGGGTCAGGCAACAACTGTTCTGGATGGCCACTTCATACATATCCCAACTCTCTTCTTGGCTGCAGCCAGTGAAGATGTGGCAGGTAGGAAAGAAACATGGAGTCTTGCAGCTGAGGGCCACCCTCTGACACTAGGAGACAGTCTGGTGCCCCCTACAGTCTTCTTTCCTGGAGCCCTGACTAATTTAATTTGAAGCTTTGATGTCATTCCCGGAAGATTTTGACCCTTATTCTTTCTGCCATCTTAGGTCTTATGAGTAGGAATCATGTTTGTTTTAACCAGTGTGAAACTCTCAACTTGCAAATGTTGACACACACATCCTTTCCATGGAAAGGAAAATAGGAAGACATTGAAACCCCGATGCTTTCTAATTTTAAATATTGTCTCTGACTTCCTACATAAAATACACTTAATTTTCAGAAAACATTTCACATGTAACTTATAAATAAATACATAGTATTTTGAACTGCTAGTCTACAAACCACATCTGAAATTTAAACAGGAGCTTGAGCTCTCACCTTTTCCCAGAACTTTACAAGACAGACCAGTATTTCAGGCCACATCCTGTAACCAGTGTCACTGGTTCAAATACATTGCCTTCAAAGGATTTGCCAAGTGCAAATGAGCACAACTCTATAATTATTAAGTACTTACGTTGATTATATATACACCAGGAAGAGCAAAATCCAGTTCTCCCACACTATGCTTCGCTAATGCTAAACAAACTTAAGTTTAAAAAATTGTTTTAGCTTAGCTTATGAAGTCAAAAGAAACACAATAAAGACATACATTTAATAAGAAGGTGCCACTGTTAGAGAGATTCTTTTTCAGAATATTCTGCTATCTGACACCTCCACTAGAGTGTAACAAACAGTTTTTGCATTGCAGGCCTGTTCAGGAGTTATATTTAGTCCTTTTCCAGTGTTAGACTGAAAAATGATTTCCTTTCTCATAGTTTTCTCTTTGTTTTAGTGAAAGTTTATGAATATGACTTTCTTTAAATGTCTTCACATATAATATGGTCAACATTCTTGGTGATGAATGCTTCAGGATATAGCTATCAAATACTTTCAATTTCATCAACTACCTGGAAGGCTGGGTGAACCTACAGCTCTGAATATCACAGGACCCCCTTTGACACCCCTTGTTTTTCTCTTCTAAGCAAATGAGTAGCTGCACTTCTCCACATACATCCCCAAGCACTGACTACTTGAGACACAGGTGGGCAGAAGGTTTTACCTTTTACTCCCAACTAAAAAGGGAAGAGGGCCCACCTGGAAAATAGTCACATATTCAGGGACTGCAGTGCCTCATACTGAGGTCTATTTTTACTATCGTCAGAAAAAGAAAAGAAAAACAATCAGAAAAATGTGTCATTATGGTACCTATCAGAATACAAAAAAATAACAAATTATCCTTACTATACTGACCTTTCTTAATTCATCAGAGATAAGAATATCATCATAATAGTCATCGTAACATTTCACAATATCTCCAGTTTCTCTAACAACTCCTTCAGAGTATAGCCGATCAAAAAATGACATGGAAATCTGTGTGCAGGGTACCACTGTAGCTTCAATTTTTGTCACTGTGGAACCTGGAATATATAGGAAACTGTTTGCATATTTCATATGCTTTAAAATAACACATCATGTAAGTATGACTAAATCACACAGTCCCTCGGAAAAAAAAGCCAAAGAATGCTAAGAAAGAAAACATTAAATTCATCTGAATACTGCCTTCCATTAAAGCTCATGTGGCTGCTCCCCCTGTTGGTATTAATACTATCAACCGAAACTAGGAATAGATGAAACACTTTGTGAACCCAAAATCACCTTAGATCACACCCTTAGAAAATCATATTCCACAGCTGGCACAATGAATTCCAGAAGTCAATAGCTGCTAACAGCACCCCACAAAGAAAAAACAAAATGAACACAGCCCTGAGAAATTTTTGATTTTTAAAGTATTATATCTGAACTTTTCTGAAAAGCTTTATTAACCAGCTATTTCAGAGGATGAAAAAGGTACTATCAACACTTCCTGTATGAATCTGAGGTATTATCTCTGTAATCATTAAGTGCAGAGGATATTTTTCAATACTTTTTTCCCTCTGCTTGCAAGTCATCCAAGGCTGGCCCTGTTGCTTATAGACATCTGAGCCACTTGAGATACCCTACAGTATTTTCCTTCCAGAAGGGCACATATCTTCTCTATATACAGTGTTACATCTACAAATCTGTATGCACGGTGTTGGATAACTTATGGCATATCAAATAGCATTAGACCCCATGTTTAAAAAGCTTTGGACTCAGTCCAGTTCTGTTTGCTCTCTACAGTCCAAGTGTTCAGATCAAATGTTAGAACCTATTCTCTACTCATCTTGTAAGTCCACCCAAATACCTTTCAAAGTGTTTCTGAACAGGAAAGGGGAGGAGAGCATGAGTAAGCATGAAAGACAAGAGCAATGTGTCTTAGTAGAGAATATTCACAGCATTCCAGCTGTCCATGAGTTTACTCTTATCTATTCTCCTCTGTAGGTTCCCTTGATGGGAGACTAGTCAACATCATCACAGTATCACAAAGGCTTTTTACCATACAATTAAAGATAAAATTTAGTTGTGTCCTGACAAACTGACCTAAAGGATCTCTAAGGACTACTATTTGGGAAATGCCCAAATTTCCCTCTAGATGACAGTATTTCAGGAATAGAAATGTGCCAAGAAGGGGTGTATAAACCAGGATACTTCTAAGAGCACTTATCATTTCATTCTGATTCTAATCTTTGCAAGCATAGCATAACCTAAAATTTCTCTAGCCTGCACACTTCCAAAAAGCCCTTGGGATTTCTGCCATATACTTACATGAAGACTATTTATTCACAGGTTAAGTAGGACTGGTATTTTAATATCTGTGTCACCTACCCAATCAACAGTAGGGAAAAAAAATTAAAGAGAAGTTACAAGCTGATGCCTTGAAAATGTACCTACTTGAGCTAAAATACTGACAGGAAATTTTATAACTATTTTACTGGATCAATGTGATGTAAAGAAAATTGGCTAAAGACAAACCCACAGCATTTAATTGCTTGGCTTCACATCTATAGATAATGGTTAAGAAAAAGGGCAAATTTTTATTAAAGAAAAAAGGTTTAGGACATTCTCCTACCTGTCCACATAGTGATTATCAAAGAAAAATGAAATTATGTAACCAGAGACACAAGTCAGAAAAAAACCCATAAAATGCAGCCTCAAAAGCTAAGAAAAAACCCCAAACTTATTTATATTTACTTATTTATGTTCTCTTATCTCCAGCTTCCTCTAATTCTCCAGCTTCCTTTCATAGGGATAAAACAAGCTAAATCACCCTTTAACAGACTGATTTTGTAAATATCTATGAATTAAAAACTGAGTAAACTAATAAAAATCATATGTTAAATTACTTGAGAAAAATGAATAATCTTTTATTTCCCCAGTTATTAATCTATAAGAAATCAAGCTATTTACAGGTCTCAAATTATAAGGATTTTATTGGGGGAAGGGAAGGAGACATACTTCTTCTCTGAGAAAAGATTTTATGAAAAACTTTCATCAGGTAAAAAGATATCCAGTCCTTTGTAATCTATTCAGTAGTTCGGAAAACCAAACTATAAATGTAAAAGTTTAAGTACACTGGAAGTTCCTAGTCTCCATTTGAGAGGTGAGATTTGAAATTGGAGATTCAGAATTTCCTGGAAAAGAGTAACCAGTTTTAATAACACTGTAAAAGTGAGTAATAAAATAGGAAGAAGAAATGCCTTGACAACTTTGCAAGTGGAAAACAAAGAGCTGAGCAGATCTGAAGGGGTTTAAGCTTCTTATAACAACTAGCTCTGGAATATCTATAAAGTGTTGCCAATATACTTTTAAATGAACACAATGCATGTCTTATAGGGGGCAGATAAACCCTGAATTCCTCCAAAATCAAGAAAGGTTTTATGTCAGAAAAACATCTTGCAACTTACTATTTACAAAAGCTTATACACATTGCAAGTTCAGTGCTCAGTATTAAAAAAAAAAAATAAATTCAAAAGCAAGAGGTGCAGGTTGATGATTTATAGGTTCAAATTACTTTTTTTTTTTGTTGCAAATTATAACCTAAAATGTTGCTGATTTAAGATTATATTTCAGATTTTAAAACCCTATTCCACAGACAGAAATTGTTAAAGCTTCAAGTACATATGGCAACTCAAGAAGTTTTTTAAGGCAAATACTAAATTGTTATTTACACAAAAAGACAGTAACGCTACCCCTTTGAAGATAACTTTTCAAGTGTTAATTGAGCTTAGGCAGATACAATCCTGCCTCCCCAAGACTGCTGACAGGTGCAAGGCCACCAATGTGTCTAAAGAAAAATGGCTATTTAGTTCTCGTTGCAGCTATTCAGAAAACACAAGACTCAAGACATAAATTGCTATGCATCGAATTTGTTCCTTTTGCTACTTCTATCTTTGAAATATCAGAATAAGCCATGAAGAGGTGACTTAAAGGACATGTCAGAACTATCAGGTACTCTGCCATGCAGCAAGGAGGAGGGGGAAGATATCCCTCCTACAGGCAAACAGTGTGGTGTGAGAACAGGACAGTAAGTATCTTTCTGATCAGATGAACGGACTAGAGAACATCCTTGTGTATGGTTTATCTAAAATCCTTTACTTCAAGTAATGTTAAACCTGGAGTCCTTGAGATAATGTATAATTATGGATTATACCAAGAAAAAATACGCTCTTAGTGAAAAGGTGGAAGGGGACCACAGCCTGAAAAAAGACAAAACTATGATGAAAACAAACACTATTGTTACAATATGTTGATCATTTTTATAATGCTGACATCTTTCTGTGGGACCACAAATATTTGCTGCCCAAGCTCATGGAGGAGAGGAGAAGTTTCTAAGGATCTATCTAAACCTGACTTATATTATGCATCCAATTCCCCTCCATGAAAAAAAATAAATCCCTTTTGCTTCCAAGAGAATATAAATATAGTATCTGAATCAACCTAGATTATGTAATTTTTCTTCAGCTTTTCTAGAAAGCAAAACAAGCCCATTTCCAGTATTTTTTTAGAAACAGGAAATTTAAGAGTTACTCCCCAGTGATAAGTAAATGGTATCTCTGGATTAATATATCAGCATGTCTGAAGAAGAAAACACCAGAAGATGATTTTTACCTCCTCCCACTCCCAGCAAATTCTTACTATATTTTCAAAAAATGCACATGAAGACTAAGTATAGAAAAATGTGCCAACATTCCTCACCAAAAATAGGCAAAGAATGGGAAGATGAAATTTTTAGAGCAAATGGGGTATACCAGCTGTTCAGGATTTAGAAAGGGAACCCTTCCAGTCCTTAGAACAAAATGCATTACTTCTGTGCAGAGGAAGATTGAGCACAATGAGGAGTTAGGCTGGGATACTTGGCAAGTGACCCTCTGCACTTAACAAAAGGTATGTAACCTACTGACCTTCGGTACAGGGACTGGCAAATTGTAGGCTAGACAGATAGCCTAAAAAAATTCTTGCCTAAAGCAGGAAAAGGTTTACCCAACAGTGTGAAATATATCTATTTTCTTTCTGCTTACCAGAGTGAGAAAGAGGTACGTGAAGGGGTACTTGAGATATTTTTTGCATCTTATATATTTCAATTGTTTTAACAGTTGGATACAGTGTTTGGAAAATGGATTTTTACTGAACAAAAGGGTGGCAATACCTAGTGTCATTGTATATAGTGGGAAAAACCTATGCCAATTCCAGAGAGCTGAAATGGAAAAGTTAGAAAATTCCCAAAGCTCCATTAAATATTTACATGCAGTAAAGTATTTGCAGACAAACCAAAAGAAATGAGGACTTCCCACTACCCCCTTTTAAAATACTCCTATTATGGAAAATCACTTTGGCAATATAAGAGATCACATTATGCACAAAATCCCACCACATTATCACATGCAATTGCTGTGAAATGTTGTGTGTCATTTACATAATGAAAAATACCATTTCGAAGTGGTGCCATAAATTTGCTATTTTCTTTTAGCCTTTCTGCCTTAGTGCCTGCCCTCATCAATAGACATAATCAAGTGCTTTAAACAGTTTCTGATATAGCAACAAACTAGAAGTCAACCTCCTGGACTGATTGCAACTAGAGCAACCTATGACATGGGGCTCTTCTGCACCTCCATTACCTCTGTTGTGCTGACAGCAGATTTACACAAGCTCGGGGGTGTGGCTCTACCCAATCTTCCGCTCTCTCAATTTTCATTTGTAACAGAGCAATAATCTCAGACCTGTCCCAAGTAAGGTCACTCCATCTATAGGAGAATGCTTTTCTCCAAATATCATCTGAATAATTAACTCAGTTGATTATGTCTGGATACACGATCAGGTCAACTGGATGACACAGACCACATAGAAACAGTTCTAGGTGCTTGGTTTATGAATGATGCAGGGCTCAAGGGAATGAAGCCTAAAATGTGACAATTCAGAAACAGATAAGGCAAGAATCTTTTCCTTTAGTAAAAAAGTCATTATTTAAAGTATTTCAACCAGGTAAGAATACACATATATGAAGTCATTATTAGAAAATGGCAAATTAGAGCAGAATAGTTACAACACAGACTCTTTTATTTAAGACTAACTTATTCTAAATTTACCCAATGTAGTCCATTGTCCTGAAGCTGACAGCAACTTTAAACTGGAGTTCACATTTTGATCATTAAAAAATGCCTATGATATTCAAATAAGAGAATACCAGTTAATTCAAGGAAACATAAAATCATCATTTATAGTGTTTTGGATCTTTTCAAAGCACATTGTAAGGCTCCAATTCCAATAGTAGATTCCGTATGATCTTTCAGTTGGGATATCACCAAATCCATGTTTTTGTAACTTCGTGTAGCCACTCACTTTTATACATTCAAGATATCTTTGGGTATATGTTTATATATGCAGATTAAGGTCTTACAGTAAAGCACTTTTAGTCCAAGAACACACAGAAAAGTGGTATGAAATTCTTGGAGGTACAGAAAATTGAGGCAGAAATGAGACAGTTCTATTTCTGTATGCAATGTTGTTGAAGTTAAAAATTTGCACTTTTTAAATAATTTCAAGCTTGGAGAAATGTAGAGACACACACAAGTTATTAAATAGATACAGAAGAGATGCATAAGTTATTGATAGTATGGAGATGTTCCACAGTAAGATTTGAAGTATTCAATCTTATTGATTTATCAATTTAAAAAAGGAGACATGCATAGAAATGTCGGTAACTGGCAAGTTTACAGGATAGATAAGCCAACTGAGAAAACCCATACATGTATACAAACAGATGTAAACCCACACATGTATACAAGCAGAGTGAATGATCATTGAAGAAGCTGCTACAAAGATGATGGATTTTTTTTAGTCTCTGCATCACCAAATCTCTTTACCAGTCCTCTAAGGTACAGAGAGATCAGACAATATAATATAACGGTCCCTTTTTCCCCCCCGTTACTTCACAGCTATTCAGGTTTCATCAATTCACATAGTGATATCTTTACATTTTTAATTCAAAAGGGACAGGCATTGAGAAGGCAAATGTGTATCTTGTAAACTTCAATAACTTGAAATATTTATCGGTAGGAAATAAAATATTGGTGCACTGCTATGTGAATTTCTTTAAAATACAGAGGCCAAATCCTTTATCCAGGATAGCAATATAAAGTAGACATATAACAAATTAAAACCAGAGGTTCATTTGGGTTTTTTTTCTGTCTGCAAGTAGGTGGAACAGATTTGAGTTTGCAGACAACAGAAGTGAAGGACACAAAATCAGCAAGAGGCTTGACTCTCAAAAGAGCTGAATCCAAAACTCCAGTATAAAGCAATGGTAGCCAATAAATTTTAAAAAATTGTATTTCCAGATATGTGGTGCGTCTGCACATCTGATTTCATGGTGTATTTACTCCTACAAAGCCACAGTAGCTGTGAGCAAGGGGACCTACCCACCTGTGTGTACACTGCTTAAAGTCTCACACTGGGTGGACTTCCCATTATTACATGCTGTGGACAAGATCAGCATCCACTTCAGATTTTCATTCTCAAGAATCTGGAACGACTAAATTGTTCCATCTTAAAGCAGAGTAACATTAGTACAGACTAAAATATTTTTACTGGACTATATAGTTAACCCACAAAGTAAGACCTGAGCACCACACCTAAATCACCTATTTTCAAGGAGACAGTGAGCAGGTCAATAGCATGCAGCACTGCTACCACGTTTGCTGTTATGCAGTTTTCCATCACCTGTAATTTCAGAGGGGAAGGGGAAAAAAAGTTAACTTAAAATACAAAGGACTTAGAACTACCATAACAAATTCATCCTTTTGATAGGGCTTAAACTGCTGGTCAAATCCAAACGCTTGTGCTGTGATCCTGCCTTGCATGGACCTGAAACAGAAAAACGAGATTAAATATCCTGCAGACATACTAAGAGCTTCTTCACTCCGCAAATTTGCCCAAGGACTCCACATACGGGAGGAATTTGTTATTATTATTGTTGTTTTTTCCGTTCTCAGTGATAAGCGCCTCCCACGCCCCTTTGGAGGGCTGTGGATACATCAGAGGTCGGTGCGGGCCCGCTGCGGGAGGAGAGGGCAGGGCCCTCGCACCTCGGGAGGAGCGGCCGGCCTGCCGGGAAAACAGCACGGACGCTCCGCATTAAGCAGTGCGGGCATAAATGGGGAAAAACAAAAACCAATAAACGGAAACAAAAAACAAACAAACAAAACAATAAAAAAAATAAAAGGAGAAGAGAGAGGGTGATGGAGCCGGCGCTAGCGGAGCGGGAGGCCTGAAGGCGCGGTGCCGGCTCCAGCCCCGAGCACCGCCCGCGTGTTCCCCGGCCGCTCCCCGCCAGAGCCGGCCGCAGCGGTGCTTCCCGCTCCCACCATTTGAGGAGGCGGCCCGCGATGTCGCTGTCCTGCAGGCAGCAGAAGGTTTTCTGCGGCAGCGCGCGGAACGCGAAGCCGGCCGCCATGTTGCCGCGGTTGCCTTGGAGACGGCCCCGCTCGCAGGCGCCCCGCCGCCCGGGGGCCGCCAGCACCGCCGAGCGCCGCCCCGTCCCTTCTCACCCACCGCACCCCCGAACCCAGCGACAGCCCTCGGCACCCTCCCCTCGGATCCTGCCCGTGCGCCAAGGGACAGCCCCGCAGGCAGAGCCCGCCCCGGTGGCACCCGAGCCCAGTGCTGATGTGTGCCCCTCCTTTGCCTCCCAGTGCGCCGAGACACTCGGGAACGGCGAAGCCGTGCTTTCGAACTCTTCCCTGTCGAAATTAAAGGAAAGGACATTGTCACTTAAAGGAGCTGTTTTTTAAAGTCTGGTGGAGGGAGGGACACTTTGTAAAGTCTGGACAATTTCGTGCCCTTTGCAGGGAAAGCAGCGAGGGTGCAAGGCTGCCCCTCATCTCATGCTATGTGCTTCGGCAGGCCACCCTCTCCAAAACCCGGGCTCACTTTGCCACAGAGTTCCAAAAGATCTCGTTTTCCCATTAATCTACTGCTCATACTGAACAGCAGGGGAAAAAAAAAAAAAAAAAGAAAAGAAAAAGAGAGAGAAACATGGACCTACCATGATGACCCCAACCATCAGCATCCTCCAGCCTGTTCCCTGCCACCCTAGCAGTGGTTTTACTGGTTTCTAATTTAAAAAAAAAAAAAAAATCACATTCGGTTTGATTAAAAAGCAGAAGAGGAAGACGCAGCACACCACAACAGCAGGGAGCCAAGCCGAAACTGCTGGCCCAGACTCCCTGGTCTCACTGCCCTCTAAAAGACATCCCACGGATTTAATCTGCAAGACATGCTCATCAAAACAAAGGAATCCAGAAGAAATGGGTATGGTAAGCCTTCTAAGAAGCCCTGTTTCAACAGAGTTTCAGTAGAATTCATTGCTCACTACAGTGCATTTTCTAACAGTGCATTGTGTTGCATTTCGGCAGACTGAGCAGCTCTGAATGTGAGATTTAAGGAGCTATTCCCCCATGTATCTTCTCCATTCTGTTTTCTCCAAGTGTTTTCTCACACACTTCCATTTTTTGCCCCCAATAAATTTTGCTTACACCTAAGCAATGATACAAAATAAAACTATGCTATACTTCCAGATGTTTAAATGGTAAAGACAGCTCAAGAGGGCATAAAGAAAAAGTTTGCCTTTCTTCTCAGTGTTTAAATACGATGTAAACTGGCAACACAAGAAACAAATTATTATAACCTTATTCTCAGCACGTCTCCACCTACTCCAGCACTACCCCATCTGTTAAATTCCTCTTGCCACTAATACTACTAGCCAGAGATTAAATACTCAAAGTGAAAGAACTGGTTTGGGCAGGGAGTCATGTGTAGCAACAGCTACCAAACACTTAAATTCTTAATTTCAAGTTGTGTGGACTCAAATACAGATTTAAAAAACAAAAACAAAACAAAAAAACTTTAGGTCTTTGAGGGCAAAAATTTCTAATGACTTTAGTGAGGATTTGCTCTGATTGAAGTGTTGAATCAACTAGCATATGCTTAAAACCCATTGAAATCTAGAGTGTTTAAACACTTGATGAATCAGAAGTAAGGAAATGAGCAAGGGCTTCAGAACTGGCCCAGAGGGATCAGGACAGGAAACTCTAAACTGCAGAATTAATTTCTTTAATGTTGTGCCATTTACCTATCATAGTTTATGATTCAATAGTTCCAGTTTAAGCAGTACACAATAATAAGAGTTAAACTAGGACTTTCAGTTTAAACACTGACCTCATTATCTTCTGATGTCATGAACAACAGCCTGAAGTAGAAAGTCAGGCACAGTACTCTTTTAAACACAGACGTTGACCTTGGGTTTTTTTTAAATGTTGAGGATTTTATCGTCTCACAAAAGACATTTGAAGGGTGGAAAATATATTTTCCTGCTGTAGAATGAAGTCTGGTAAGTATATATTATTAAGCAATAGTAGTCCCTCCTTTTTGAGCAGGCTAATTTTCAGCATTGTTTGTTCTTCACCTATTTACTTATGTGTGATTTTGAAGAGTTTTACCATCTTGAATAATCTGTGGGCTTTAAGTGCAAAGCAAACAAACCAGCCTTTCCACGGCAAACAAAAATCAAATTACAGAGGACCAGCCCTGTTGCACCTTTGCAAAGTGCATCAGTCTTTAAGGCAAAGGTCAGCTGGTGACAGAGCAGCAGCCCATTCCAGTCGGGGAGGTAGTGAAGAACCTGAACAGCAGCTCCTCCCTCCCTCCTGCAGAAGTCTTCAGCATCGCTGAGGCATAGTTAAGCCACATGAATTAGTCAAATGGAGGAGGAAAGGGATAATTATCAGTATATATATTAATCTGTGAAATAAATTAGTCTTTCCACTGTTGAAATACTGTAGGCTAAGTCTGATGGAGACTAAATTAAAGTCCAGATCCTGTATCTTATCTGTAATGAGGACTAGAACTACCCAGCATAGAAGGCACTGTGAAGCCAATTAGGAGCTAAATAAAAATATATCTATCTAAATCAGTAAACAGAAAAGTCTGTGGTATATCTAAATTTCCTGCTTTTTTCACTGCCACCTGGAGCATTACTCTTCAGTAATTGATGGTTGCAAAGCAGGAGTTGTTGTCTGCTCTGAAGCCAGGCCCTGGATACTCAGGTGAGGGCAGTCATTAACACCTCTGCTTGCAGAGAACTTTTATTCTTTTAAAACACAACCAATGGGCTTATGATGACCACCTGCATGCCATGCAACTGAAGGCCTCACTCAGGAAGAGGAAGATGTGGATTTTAGCATTTTTCAGCATGAGACAGTCCGAGCTCATATCTTTTATATCTAAAGTGGTTCAACTACTAAGGCTGTTGTCACATCCCCTTAGTTAACCTGTCACTGTCCTGTCAGGTGTATTTCTGAATCAGTGTCAGGATCCTGCAGAGACTCAGCAACCACTTGTTCCTAGTGGCAGGGCTGCTGTACCTGAGACCAGCTCTTCTGTGACCTTGCTTCAGACAGCCAGGTGGGACAGAGCTGCCATGCACTTCAATAGGACCCTCATCCACTTGGTTGGGGAGCTACATTTTAACCCCAGCTGTTGCCCCAGCTTCTTGTTGTAGCTGTGTGGACAGTGTGCTCATACCTGGCCACAAACCCACTGGTCCTGAGCCTGACCTCAGACTGTCTCATCCCTTTGGACTGGTTTGGTGATCTGGACTTGTGGTTGAACGTGGTCACTGTTACCAGACCTGCTTTGCCGGTTAGAGTGCTGCGGGATGGGTCTGTGTCAGGGAGGACACTGCCCTACCAACTTCATTGTCACTCTTGGCTGCCAACTCAGCCCATTTTACAGAGCAGCCCCCTCTTGCAGCTGCCTGACACACAGTATGTGGTGGTTATGTTTATGGCAGATTTGTCCATGTTATCTGTTTTAGTTTAATCAACTTTGTATATCTGAGTGACTGTCCCATTAATAACCTCTGCTTCTAGAGGAACTGTGGTATATTGCACTACAGCTTATTATGAGGCTTAATTCTAAAAGTGATGCAAATATAGATAATTTACAATTTGCAAGTATTTAAAATTACTTAGAGTTAAATAGTAAGGAAATATGTGAGGATAAATAACAGAAGTGAGCTTAGGTATCAAAGCAACTAGCATTGCAATGCCTAGATTTCAAAAAAAAAGAAACATGAAATGCTGGAGGTGCATAGTTAGACTTAGAGCAAGGCTGAGAAAACTCAACACAGTGTGTGTGAAGCCATCCACCCCATCTAAGAGGGAAACCAAGAGGATTCATACACTGAAGTCTCATCTCTCCATTGCAATTTATACGCTTCCTGGAGATTCTCTGCCTTAAAGTTCTTCTTCACTGTAGACTGGTGTCTAAACATACTTTCAGTAAACCAGGTATGGGTTTTTGTTACTTTTAAACTCAGCAGAAGGAAAAAATGGATTTCTAAGGTGCTAGACCTCTTATCAAGCAATACATGAGTGGTTCATATATGCAAACAGCACTTGAGATACCAGTTTCAAACTTATGCCTTTTACTTTATGCTTTCAGAGTTCAGTGCTATACTTCCTTTCTTCTAGAGCCACAAGCCAAACACACACACACAGTTTTCCTACACAGTTTAGCTACAAAAGCTTGCAGGGTGTCTTGGTAGTTATGTCTCAGAGACTGGTTCCCTGTGTAGAAAATAATGTTTTACTATAGTAGTTGAAGAACAGAAACATGATTTTGTATCTATAACTTCTTGGTTAGGGACTTTAGGAAGGAGAGGACAACTCTGGGCCTGTTCAGGTTCCAAAAGACTGTTTATTACTTTTATCCAGTGACTGCCTGGCTAATGTGAAATACTGACGTAATCTTGGATTTAGGCATGCAAATTCTTCACTATTCTTATTTTAAATGTTTTTTACTTATTCTGGCTATTTTTTTTCCTTACTATTTATAGACAACTGTGCAGTCACACCACAAAGTGTATCGTTACAAATTCCTTTAAAGTGTAACAGTTTCTCTCCCACTGTGTGCGTGAATACAGCATTACCTGGCTACTGGATGTGCAGTTTTCCTCTTGACAGTGATCTGGGTATTTGTAGGATTGACTGAAGGTCTAGGTGCTAGAAGCTTGATTCTACTACCATTTAAGATCCCTCAAGGGCTGGAACATCTTTATGGGACTGTCACATAGAGACCTCTCCTATAGGAGACCTATGCTCCTCCAGACTGGTGGCTGGAGGTCAAATGGGTATTTCAAATCACACTAGACATAGAGGTGAGAGCTGAGACCTGAGGGTGTGTTCCAGCTTCAGACACTTAATTTTAGATGTCTACTTGTCGGTCTTTACAGATCAGCTAAGCTTCCATTGTCATCAAGGGAAATCAATATGTAAATTTAGTTGCATAGAGAGACATTTCAGATGCCCGAGGTATCTTTCAGAGTGCCTCAGATACCTCTTTTCTGGTTTTCTGAAATGGCAGCTAGAGGCTGAGTTTACACTTAAGTAGTGATATATCTGCCAGCTCCATAAAGGCTTACTTTGTCTCAGATGGAACTCAGTGGCCATGTGGAAGCATCTGAGGCATTTACTGATTCAGATACATTTGTATTTGGCTTCTAATTGTCTTCAGTTTCTCTCACAGACTTGAACCTGGAGTCTTTTATCAGTTCAATTGCCTAGAATCAGACATTGCTACCCAATAAATCTTCTGCAGGAGCTAAACTTCACTGTAGTGTACAGTGCCTTCTATTCTGGGTAGTTCTAGTCCTCATTACAGATAAGATGCAGGATTCAGACTTTAATTTACTCTTCATCAGACTTATCCTACAGTATTTTAACACTGGAAAGACTAGTGAGTCCTAAGTCAGTACTGTCCTTAGAGTCAATAGATTTATTCAGCCAATGAGATGTCTACCGTAAGGTGAGCTCAAAACATCCTAAGCTCCAAAACTGATCTCCACTGAATGTACAATTGCATGTATTTCTGAAGTACTTGTTACATGTATACATCTATCCATAAGGGACTTAAAGTTAGGAAACAGGGATGAATTCCAGCTGTGGAGGTGCTGGCTGAGTGTCTGAAAAAGCACAACTGTCTCTTCTACTGTTAATTTATTTACTATCCCTCTTAGCTTTGTACACCTTATTCACCACTTATATTCTTGATAAAGCATCTAAGACTGTGACCTTCCCACCACTATTCTGTACATCCTGATTTAGCCCCACTCCCCCACACCTATGAGCAAATTACAGCTATCTACAGCTCCCTCTCTCCCAACTTTGGCACATTGTATCCAGACTTGGGTTACTTTGTCTCTTCTCCTTACTCTGATCCTCAGGGTTCTGTGCATCCTATGCGGCAATCTGTGCCATGGTGTTGGTGTGTCACTCACAAGTCCTTCACTATATGTACCAAAGCCAGATAGTCATTGACTTTCATTACAGAGAAAGGGCAAAAATACCACCACTATCTTTTTTTTCACCACTTTTTCCTCTCTGGGAAGGGCTAAATACAATACTGTTGCTGGATTTAAACAGCTTCTTTTTGTGCATTTTATACCAGTCTGCTGAAGTACAGACGGGTTCTAAGAAGATCATTAACGTATATTCTTTGGGTGCATATTCTGTTAATTATTCACCTTGATATTTATTCATTCTTCATATTTTTGCATGGGATTTTACAGAGTTTCCATTTTTGAGGTATCAAACACAAAATTCAGTCAGTAGTGAGGGCTTTACAGGTTGCGATACTGCATTTGAGGAGTTTATTAAAGCTTTCATGGAAGGAAAAGTAAAGCTTTATTTCAGAAGGAAACTGGGTGTGGTTATCCAGCATGATATATTTACCAATAATATTGTTAAGGTGACTTTGGAGAAATTTTATGTGTTCAAATTAGCAAGCAACAGGCAAAGACTTGCCTGGAATATTAATTTTACATTGAGAAGGATACATCAGTGAAAAGTCTCAAGGTAGCTGAACATGAATGGTTTGAAATCAGGATATTGATTTCACCTTGATTTTCCTCCTGTAGTGCATGTTTTCTAACATGTGCCATGTATGCAAACTAACTATCGTTATATTTCACTCTGAAAAATTTGCCTAGTGAAAAATCAAGGTGATTATAGCTGCTGCAAAACTTGAGAGCTATGAAGGGTTAAGCCTAACTGCATGGGTTTTTTTCTCAACCAGTGGGGGAGGTTAAGGAAAGGAGGGAAGCTATAAACAGGTAAGATTTGGAATGTAACAATTTTGGCTAACAAGACCTCTGTTTTTGATGTTAAACTTAGTCTTTTTTTCAGGGCTGGCAGGCAAAGCAAGTTCTGTTGCTCTCTTAAAAGCTAGGTAAGAGGTCATGTGACTTTTGCTTTCATAAAAATAGCTTTTATTGCAAAATCAACTTTCCTTTGTATGCTGTTTTTACTCTTTAAACAAAGCTTATGAAGCATTATAAAATAAGGTACCCAAATGTTGTCTTCCATTCAGTCTGATAGGCATCCTTCATTGCAGAATCATGAATCTTATTATAGGCCCTGACAATCTAAACCCTGATCCAGTCTCAGGGGGTCAAGAAACTGCTCTGGTTTTGGATTTGTTTACTAAAATTATGAGGTTTTTGCTGAACTGCAATATTTGTTCTTTGACCTTTATAGAAGACCTTGTTTGGTTGGGAACTTATTTTAAACCATTAAACTGGTCTAAGTTCCTACATAGATTTTTTTCTTGCTCTTGTTTTCAATCGTGTAAGGAAATCTAGTTCATTCTGTTCATCCTAGACAGAGGAGGAAAAGATGGACTCCACTGTGAATTGCTTCTTGAGCTTTGCAGAACTGAAATCACTTCTCAATGTGATTATAAAGCTCCTACTGCAATTTAAGCAAGTAATTTAACACTGGACCCACAAAGCACATAGGGGGTAGTGTTGCTGGGCCAAGATACCCGTCAAGATCCAGAACTCTTAGTTCTATATCTGAGCTACTACTTCAAAAAGCCCCATCTTAAGCAAAAAGATTGCTAAACTAGCCAACAGGAAACAATATCTGACAAAAGGAGAAGTTCCATATGAGAACTCGGGTGTGTCCTTGAATTTAAGCTTCCCTGATTTCAATTAAATACTTTGGCTGTTAACTCTACAGTAATTTGTGTGCTCTTCAGCCCAAAACGTATTATGCTTCTATCCAAACAGAGACACTTTCAACAGTGAGACGAATGGAGACTCGTCCTATATAAGACCTGTCCTATACTGCCCGCTGATCTGGAAGCTATGAAAGGTAATACATGAATACACATTTCCCTTATGGGTAAAATCCAGTTTTAGCCACACAGATGAAAGGAGAAGGGTGATACAGACACTGTCTCTCTTTTTTAATGCAGGATTCTGTTTGCCAGGACACCTCAGGGAATGATTACTGAATTGTGCTTGGGAAGTCACGTGAAAGAGGAATGTCTATGCTTTGAATCCTGATGCTATTTAGGTGTAGGATAGGTATTCTATGGAGTCAAGTTTAAGGCTGTTGTAGGTTTGTCCAGAAAAATAAAGAAAATAACAAGAAAAGAGTTTGTTGGGGGAATTCTTTTCTTTTTAAATTTTCCACCCAACTATTTTGCTGTTTTCCTCCAAAATTATGATTTCCACAGCAGCCAGTAGACTAGCAGCCAAGACATTTATTTCTCAAGGTGATGCCAGTACCTCCTGCCATGGAAAAGGCAAAGATGCTTCATGCAATTTGACCTGCTCAGATAAATATTCTGTCAGAGAGTGGGAGATAATGGGTTCCTTGCTAAGCACCAGGCACTATGACTGTCCTAGTTCACCTCTACAAATTCAACTCTAGGACACATAAGCATGTCTAGGAACCTAGGGATAATAAGTACATGGGAGCAGAATGCCACTCATGTAAATGTCAGAAGCAAAAGGTTCTTGTTATTTTACTCAGCCTAAGAGACAGGCTAACAACAATCAGGACTAATTGAAGAGTGAGGGTAGCCTTTGAAGGATATCTATTTTGGGTGTATTAAGGCAGTCTAGCCTGAAATCAAATATAGGGTCAATTTAGGAAACACTGGTGTTGTCAACACAAAACTGTTGCTCAGTTTGAGGAAAAACTTGACATTTCTACATTTTCTACAGAAGAAACTGGAAAGAAGTAACCTTTTTGGTTGAAGTTCTAGGAATTCTGTGATTAATTCAAACCCACTGGTGAATCTGTGGCTTTTTGCCAGTTTTGCAGAAGTTTACAGAGTTTCCAGTAGTCAAGAAAACCCAACAGAGCAGCCCAGGTAAGAGCTGAAAATCTAAAGCTTCAGTTCCACAGCTTATGATGGAGATCACCAAGTGTCCAGACTTCTCCCTCACTGCCAGGGTAAAGCTCTCATTACAATTAGATATTTTAGGCTCTGAGAATAACAATATAGAGTTTAGGAATCCAGATCTACCTGCACAATAAATCTGTCTTGAATTCACAGACCAGGGAAGACCAAGATCCTGATTATTCTACCAAGCAGTGGGGGCTTTTTTTTTTTTTTTTTTTTTTTTTGGCTGTTTAACCTGAAATACCCTGCCTTCAGGTCTCTGTCCTCCTGGGAGATACAGACACAACAGTGTATATCCCAGAGCATCATGAAATCTTCATCAGATTCAGGAAGGGTAAGCACTGGCAGGAGACAGGCAGTCTGATATGGCACAGGGTGGGATTGTTGGGGTGTTCTGTGCAGGTCCAGGAGTCGGACTTTGATGATCCTTGTGGGTCCCTTCCAATTAATTCTCAATTCTGTGATTTTATGAAGCTCTTTCAATCCATGCCCAGAATATATACTTGGAGGGTAAAAGTCCATTAATCCTTTGATTCAGCTGATTTAATGAATGTTCACATATTGCAGCAGAATCCAGGGACTGCTGGTTTTGCCAACATCATCTTCTACCTTGTTGCATTACACCTTTCTCATACATCCCACCTGCCTGGGAGAAATCCCTGCTGCAAACTGGTTTGGATGCCTGGGAGTGCACTCAGGGCCTCACTGTGTTCAGGGTGCAAACCACTGGTGCTGCTGTGCTCCAAGAGAAAGCACATTCTGCAGGCTTGAGATCCATACCAGTTTTGCAACAGTGCAGGCAAGGAAGCACATACTTGGACTTCCCCTCGGTTAACCCCCTCTCTTCATAGCATGTGAGGGATTCTTTCTGCACAATTCCTTAGTCAAAACCAGTGACCTGGTATCTGTATGAAAACTGTTTCTATAAACATTACAAGTTCAAAAGCTCTGTGAAAAACTGGAGAGGAAAATACCAGACAAAACCATAAGTAACAATATTTATTAATTCATGAGAAATAGATTGACTTTCCAGCAGGTAAAATTTGAGTGGCAGAAGTGAATTGCAACCTGGATAATAGCAGGGATAAAAAAGAGGGAGTGCAGTGGAATGGGCCTTTAAAGAATGGGAAATATTGAATGGGCAATCTTACTTACATTGGTGCAAAATTAGGAGTAGTATAGAACTAGGAAGGGAAGTCAGGGAAGTTAGACTACTTACAAAAGGGCTCTCAGCTAAAATGAGAATTAGAATTCAACAAACAAGACCTTTGGTTTTTAAGTTACTGTTCTTCAGAGTGTCAAGTGTTTGGTGTCTTTAGAATCCACAGCTCCAGATGCACAACATCTCTTTTCAGTCCTTTTCAGGACAGATTCAGACACTGTGTCACAAACTGAAACACCTGCCCTTAATTTGCCAGCAGAACTCTTTCTGTGCTCTGCCTGCAGACAGACCTGGGTTTCTGTGCATTTGCCAATAAACAGTCAACAGATTTGTGTTTGACCTGAGCTATATTATTAGAAGATGGGGTGTGGTGGGATGATTGCCAGGAATATACTGAAGTCTTAAAGCTTGTCTTCTCTGGTGTCAGGACATACATAATTCCTTCAAATGCTTGTCAGAAGTTCAGAGCACTGTAGAGCCCTTTGGAAAATTTGGGTGTGAGTAATATGGCAAAGAAAATGTTGAAATGACTGTGTGTGGTGACATGTTTGAGTACTAAAACATATTAATGATTTGGGGTTGTTACAGTGTTTGCATTATTTAATTTCTGTGATAACACCACCTACCTCATGAAAAATTCATGAACCTGGCTTGAGATGGATTTCACTTAAATGCCAGTAGGAATGTCAGAAAGTTACTTAGCTGGAGGGAAAGCATGTGTTTTATAAATAAAGACTGAGTTCTTTGTTGCTGAGTTCATGCAGAGCTATAGACAAACCTGTCTGTTCATGCCCTCCATTGCAGTGTCCTGTTGTAAGGGAATCGTCTTGTGCGTGACAGTCCCAGCCAAGTGAGACTAAAATTTTACAGTTACTAAAAGTATAATTTACAGCTATATTGAGTCGAGACAAAAACTTATACTGTCCTTGTTGGGTTCCCAAAGCATTTAACAGTTTCACTCACGTCTAATGTGTGGATCCTGTTTTAAAGCATTTATGAAAAGAAAAAGTAAAGAGGAAAAAGAGTGTAGCTAATTAGGCAAAGTTACAATTTGGTATTATTTAAAGTAGCGATCTAGGCATTTTGTTATCTCTGTTTCCCTTTAGAAAATGTCATTCAATAAATAAGTGAGCCATTTTTTTTAAACTAAGGCTTAAAGCTTGTATGTAAACTTTCTCACAGTATATATGTCACCATCCCTGGAGGGATTTAAGGCATGTGGATGTGGGACTTAAGGACTTGGGTTATTGGTGGACTTAGCAAGTTAATGGTTGGCCTTGATGGTCTTAGGTGTCTTTTTCAACCTAAATAATTCTGTAGTTCTGTGTAGGTAAGTGAAATAACTAATTGTGGAGGCCAGAATTAACTGGAAAATGTGATGGTGATGTCAGTGCTTGCACTAATAGGTAAAATTTTAGGATTCAGACTGGGGAAATAATATTTAAACAAACAAACAAGCAGCACCTCTTCCCCAATCCTGATTTTCCAGTTTCCCAGGTTAAATTTTTTAAAAAATCCCTCTTCTGTCCTTCATGCATCCCTTTGTAGGCATCCTGAAATTATTGATGTCAAATTTGCATGCTGAAGTGTCTACTTTGATTAAACTCTGATTTTACCTTCAGTTGCAAGTATTGGTGATAGGATTGCAGTTTAGGAATACCCCTGTTTATTCACTGTTCACCTCTACAATGCATAGCAGATTGCTAATGAGTGGAATTTGACAGGGAGATAGAGTTAAGTGGATGGTGGTGGTCTGAGCCCTGGCTAAATGCCTGGTGTCCAGCAAAACTCTTTCAAGGCCTTTCTCCGCCCCGGCCTTTTCACCTTCCAGAGGGGAGAGGAAAAAAACCATCTAGGAATTTACTACCAGAGATAACAACCAAAAGAGGAGCTTTGATTAATACCATGGGCAAAGCAGAACTTGGAATAAGGCTTAAATTTATTGCTAACAAACCAAAAACTAAAACTAAGAAATAGAAGCAGCTTAGAAACACCTTTCCACCATTACCCCTCGGTCTGTCCATGCTCCCTCCTTCCCCCATGGGTTGCGGGGGACAGGGTTTACAGTCAGTTGTTGTTGGGTCAGCCATTCGCAGATGTAAGTCCAAGACTTAAGCAGCAGTTCTGTCTCAGGGGGCTTTCCTGTGGGCTGCAAAGGGGACACCTTGCTTCACCACAGTCATCACCATGGTCACAGGGGGATTATAACTCTGAGTCCTAACCCTGTGTTCCATGGGGTCCCCCCCATGAGAGAGATGCTCTGCTCTCTCCTGGGTCATTCCATGGGGCACAGTCTCTCATGGAAAGCTGGCTGTACCTACTAAGTATGGGTTTCTCTCCTCGTGGGTCTCGGCCGCAAATCTTTGCAGGGCTCTGCTCCACCTTGGGTGCCTCCTGCTCAGCGTGGACCTCTCCCTCCATGGGTCTTGGCTGCAAATCTTTGCCAGACTCTGTTCCACCTTGGGGGCCTCCCACAAGGCAGCAGCTTCTTTCATGCATCCCCCTGCTCTGGCAGGGGGGTCTTTGCACCTCGATGGATCCCATGGGGCTTGAGGGGACAACTCACAATCACCATGGTTACCACCACGTATTCAGGGAATAATAGTTTTATGTCCTCTCCCTGATCCATGGGGTCCCTCCCCCTCCTTCTTCTCTTCTCCTCCTGCACTGACCTTGATGTCTCCATTGTGATGTTGTTAATCCATGGCTGCCCATTTCTCACTCTGCAACAACTTTTTAAGTATGTTTTCATGCAGGGGCGTAACTTAATGGTTCAAAAGCAGGAAGTTTTCCTCAGAGCAGGCCCTCATTGGCTCTGCACTATAGGATGGAGGGAAACTTCCAGAGGCTTCCAACAGAAACCAATCTTCCTCTTATTTTAAAAAAAAACAAAAACACAAACCTAATCAGAGAAACCCACCACACCAGGCTTGGAGTTAGAGTTGTCCTTCTCCTAGGACGGTTGCTGGGGAGCTAGCGAGCGCATCCTGCCCATGGACACACTTTGTCTGACCCTTCAGTTGAGACCTGACTAGCATAGGAGACCCTACCGGAGGCATGAACCACCACCAGCACAGCTCGCAACCTCATGAGGGCACGCAAGCTTCTTCCCCATAACAAGTGGGTGTCCATGGAGAAGTCTGTAGGATATAAAGATAATAAAATGGTATGTCGTTTCCTTCAGTGACTTTTGAATCAAATATTTTTGCACAGCCATTGTAAGTCCTTAAACTCCAGCTGGCATACATTTTAGGACCATGAAATGCTCTTATTGAAATTGTTAGAACCTACTAGTAATTTTTGTGTTAATGCAGCAATATTTTTAGAGATGAGTATTAAAAAAGTCTGTTGTGCTATAGATTAAGCTCTTCTTTTTACTTGAAGGGATAATGTAACTGCTGTCTTTTATAAGACAGTGTTATCACCTGCATTCTCTGAGAAATATTTATGTTTTTTAGAAGGGATTCAAGAAAACATATTTAACATGCATTTGAAGTCTAATCCATTAAGAATATTCTTAACAGATTTGCATTTCAGTGAATGTGCCGTCCTGGGTCCGCTGGCAGAAAAATAAACAAAATATTGAAAATTAGATGTTTATATGTTCTAATGAATAACCTACACCAGGATGATTACACTGTTAATGAAACAAAGCAGGCAGTCACACCAGGTGCCCTCAATAGGGTTCCATTCTGCAATATATAGTAATTGGGCTAGGAATCTAATATATATACAAATACAAATGAGACAGCAATCATATATAAATGATGAATTAATTTTTTTCGTAGTTTTCAGGTCATTTTATTGTAACAACCTGAGATGGTGTTTTATTGTTTTCTGGGTGATTGGTCATGATTATGAAGTATGAAAATATTTTAGTGAACAGAAAATGGAGACACAGAAATCTCAAAGATTATGTTTTATCTAGATTTTAAGGCACTAAACCATTTATCTGAATAGTTAAACAACTAATGGTACATTTTTTAATATTTCTGGTTGTCCTAATGTCTTTTTGGCAAATAAGAACTGATCCATATATACCCATCCAAAAGAATCTGTGACAAAGTAAACCCTGAAAAGTGAAGAGGAATGCTGACTAACAGAAATGCTAAACCTTTTTGTCCACCCTGTTTGAAACTCTGGCTCAATAAAGTTATTTCACAAATCTTTGCAGAATCTTTACAACTTTTATATACGAATTTTGGAAGTGGAACAAAACTGTGAACCACCTAGGCCAATCTTCTGTCTAATAACAATTTCTAAGTGTCTCTGTGGAGTGCACAAATCACTTGCAAGGCACAAAATCATACAATAGTTTAACTATGGGAGAAATCTTTTCCTAATGCCAACTGATAATCAGTTTTGTACCAAGACAGGTTTTCCTGTCTCAGAAACAGATTACTCATTCAGTAAACTGAGTAATAGAGTGCCCTGCCTCGCCTTCATTGTTCAGGGATGACAGTTTGTGGCTCCTATCAAAAAATAGCCTTAATATCCAACTCGTGCTGACTGTGTATGACAGCAACACCACCTTGGTCCAGGTTTTTTTGCAACAGAGAGACACAATCTATGTTATCACATGTTCCTACCCCATACAAAAATGAACTCCCAAATTCTTCAATCAACAGCATAAAACACAATTACAAATATTCCTACTGCACCTAATAACTGGCTTTCGTAAGAATGCCTGATTAAGCCCTGAGGTATCTTGCACCTGGACCTCCAAGGGCTTCCTTTTAGAAGAAACACTGCAGCTGTTGAGAATAAATTCTGCTTGTTCCTGTCATTTCCTGATCCTTTTTTCCTTCAGTCCCTCCTGTTCGTTTTTTTGTTTGTTTGTTTGTTTTTTGGTGTTTTTTTTTTTTTTCTTTTAACTGCCTCTACTATGTTTGAACAAAAGGGTAGATGTGAAGGCACTTATTATCTTCCTTTGGGGACTTCGGATAGGTAAAATGAAAGAAATGACACGGCATGTATATGTGTCTGAGTTTTAACTTCCCCTGACTAATAATGAGAATATTGCAGTTTGCAATTATTCTTGCACATAAAAGAGGTAAGCAGATATTTCTCGTGGTGAAATGGCAGATTCAAAATCATATTTTTCCTCTGGCTTTTTTTTCCCTCTATGTACTACTGCATTCTCTGTATGTGCCCTGAATGGTCTGGCCCTTGTGTCTTACTGCCAGTTTGGTAACTCAGGCTCTGACAATGCAGTTAGTATTCCCTTTTCTCACATTCTGTTTTCTAATGTATGTAATTTTACTTTTTATATTAATAAAACTTCTGTTGTGCTAATCATTATGTACACATGTCTAGCTGAAAACTAATGCACAAAATTTTCATGTAGAATGATATTTCAAATGATGACTCCAATTACAGTATTCATCTCGCCTTCAAAAAAATTATAAAGCTAGTGATGTTTTTATTTTCTTAGTTAATTTTGCTGATGCTTGCAAAATTATGTAAGGTTTTGCATTTCTTCTCATGTGCTGGTTATGGTGTTGAATTTTGCAGTTTGCAATAGCATGTAAACCTCTGCCTGGTTCATATTTTCCCTATGAAGTAGAGCTCCTAAATCCTTTCCTTTTAGTAATGTTTTGCAGTTATTAAAAGAGCATCCAGTGTCAGAACTCTATTTATGATACATAAGCTTTGGCCTCAGACAGATGACTGTCTTATATTGGTTAACTCTAGTTATTCCAGTAGTTGTTTCAGACCTGTTTCCTCTAAACTGAACTATTTAACTCTTCAGGTTCATCTGCTACTGCCATATATTTTCTCTTTCTACAATCCCTTTGACAGAGTCTAACTTATAAGTGTCATATAACTTCTAATAAACCTCTTTGTTACAGTTGCCTTCTTAGTCGTATCTGCAGGAGTTAAATGAAAAATCAGGAAGAACGTGAAATTATAAACATCAAATACTTCAGTCAAAGCTAACTCTGAATAGATATTGTGAGGGTTTTTTTGTTGTTTTTGGTTTTTTACTGGTACTCATTTGCAAACATAGGTGGGACTGCAGGTCCTTTCTTGGGTCATCTGATTCTTTTAGGTATTAAATGATCACTACTGCTTAAGATACTTGCAGGAGCTATGATTTATTCTGGTGAGTGAAGGATTTCTGTTCTCTCTGAATAATGAAAACTGCTGTGCCATTGCTTCCTCTGAGAAGCTTCACTGTGAGTGTACAATCCCAGTAAGGGAAAATGCTAGTCCCTGGTCTGTAAAAAATCTTGCAAGAGTTAGTAAGATTATAATCCTTGATATATTACAGGAATCAAACTATACAAGGGTTTGAGATGAATATGTTGACATCATCTACCAATATGAGAATAGAAAACTTTCAAAATACCAACAACAACATCAAAACCTCCTCTAAGTCTTATTAAAAAAAACATTGGCACATTTAACTTTTGAAACAGAAACATGAAATGTCAGAGGGAGAGAGAATAGGTTTCTTTTTAAAAAATATTGTTTATACACAGCGTTTCCACTTCTCACTGTGGCCTAAAAGGTAGGTCCCATACTCATTTTGGATCAGTTTTCATAACCTTCAGAGTTTTGGTGACACTGCAGTCTCCTCCAGATATCAACACATTCTTCCTGTCACACCTGGTTTGTGTAGCAGCTCACTCAGCGTTTCCCAGGACACACTCCTTTTCCCTGCAGGCCCCTGCAATATTCTCCCTCTCTTTCTGGGAGGTATTCACCTGAATGTTTCTCCTAAAACAAACATAGTGCAAACTGAAAAATAAGCAAAATCAGCCTATTGTCCACCATAGGCCCTCTGCCTATACTTGAGAGAAGAGAGGCATAAAGTCCACAGACATAATAAATTGCAGCTGTGTTTCATTATGGACTCTGGGCTCTGCTTTTCTCCCCAAGCTGTGTTTGGGGTTTTTGTTTTGTTTTTAAGTCAAAGATTCATGAAATATGCATTATCGAGTGTGACTTCATCCTGGCCTTCAATCCACCTGCTGGCTTTAAAGTGCTCCCTTTCCAAGTACACACTTGTTTTTAATTACCCCTTCAATGAAGCTGAACAAATGGCAGTCAGGTCACACCATCCAGAATGGTTCACAAGTTTTATGAGTTATATTGCAGTACATGCAACTAGCTTTCACAAAAGAGCACACTAGCTCTCAGCCAAATACTATTTTCACTCTGGATGGTTCCAACTGTATGTCTTCTTGCAAAGCTGTTGTGTAAATTCCATATCCACCATTTACATTGTATGTTATAAACATAAGCTCCCATGACCGTGGCTTTGTCCTAAATTTAAAACAGTGCTTTGCCTTTCCCCCTGTAGCATGTATGCACTGTGTCATGAGAAACTTAACACTGTCCATGAAGACAGTAGGTTAGGGACTATGGTGGAAACAGCCTGTATCTCTTCCACATAGGTTTATTGTGAAGGTAACACAGACACAATATGGTTGCTCATACTTTGTTCCCAGCTCTGTGACATGCTTTGCATTCAGTTGTCTCAGAGACTCTTGAAGTTCTCTTTTTTACTCAATATACTTTCTCCATTTCTGTGTTTTCATTTCTTAATAAAGCTCTTAGTTATTTGTTCAGTACCCACAGCATGAAGATGTAATTAGTGCTTGAACTGCTCACAGCAAAGTGTTTAAGAGCAACAGGTGAACAGTGTTGCCATCAGTTGTTATCTTCCAATCCAGATTTCCATTAGAAAAATGGTTTTCAAAGTTTCTCTCTGTCTTTTGTGCAAGAAATGCTAATAGTGAAATTACTTCTCAACAGTAATGTCCTGCCCATTAGAGGTGGGGGAAAGAAAAAAAAAAAAAAAAGGAAGGAGGTTTTATTTCCTGCTAGTTCTCACACCATGGCTCAGGGTTTCTTAGCAGCATAGCAATAGTGTCCAGAGACTGCAGTGAGGATCAGGCCATACTGCTACGCAATGCATATTCAAGCAGGATATTGCCGTATGTTGAAACTCTGCCACAGGCAATCTCTAAGGTCTACCCTGAGGGCCTGTTGTTCAGTAGTACGGTTCAGAAATCAGACTCTTGCTCCCTTCCAATATATGTGTCCTGGTTTCTACCTCAATATTTTGGAACCTGCCTGGGATGTGCACCCAGAGTCAAGGAAGTGGATGATGGCTCATCAAACCTGATCTTAGAGCAGTAACAAAAATAAAAATGGCATTGGGAGGTGACAAGGAAGAGGGATGGGAAACAGTGAGGGAGAAGAAGTACATTGAATTAATTTGCCTTTGGGAATTTTGCCCACTGTTTATGGACACAGTAAGATAGTTAAAGGAAAGAATGCTGCAAGGGGAAACCCAGGGAAGCAGGAAAGACAGTTTGAAACAATCTTCCAAGTCACTAAATACAGAGGGCAGAAGAAAGCTGAGCTTTTACTGTAACCGATGTGAGCTGCAAGTTGTAACTTCATGCTATTAGTTACAGTAGAGCATACTTCCGGAGTGTTACTGTTGTGTTTCTTCTGCTGGCATTAAGATTTCCCCTTTTCCTTTTCCTCCTGCTCCACTGCAGCCCCCACCTTCTGAAAAAAGATCAAGTTGCAAACTACAGTCTGTGATGAAAAAAACAAAAGAGAGTAAGGAAGGACCCTGGAAGGGAAAGAGTAGCTTGTGATTTTAAGAGCCTCATAAGGAATTCTCAGTGTGGACCCCCTCCAACTGCAAATTCTTTATCTAGGAGTGCAAACTTTATACTATCAGCTCTATTTGTATGTCTTTGGAGAAAGGATTAAATCACTATTCAGTGGACAAATTGCCAGACAATTCCTGCTTGAGAAATCTGTATCTCAGACAAGTAATAAGCCAAACGATTTGGAGAGAATCAAAAACTTAGGCTCAAAACCAAAGTTCAGTTTGAGGTTTGAGTTAGAGAGGTACCCAAGTTGCCACTCTTGCTATAAAAAACTCCACATTTTAGAGATGTTTGATGTAGGTTTGGATCTGATTTTGGGGTTTGAACTCGTTCCAAATTTGCTTTTTTGTCATGTCAAATGTGTTGATTTGCAGGAAAAGTAGGAAATGTTACTTCTGTAAGTAGGAAAATTTTATGACACTTATAAGTACGCAAATTAGCACAGGTATATTTTTTTTCTCTGATTCATTCTCTGAGTCAGTAACACTACTGTGAATCTGAAGAGAGGAGAAAAAGTTCCATTGTGTCAATGGAAGAATTTTATAATAACACTTACATAGCAACAGAGCTGCTAAATGTTCAGTCTTCCAATTAAATTTTTACATGAACTTGTTGCTTTACAGGACCACGATGTATGCCACTCTGTTCTACATCCTGCTGAGAGGGAAAGGAATTCTGTTTTTAATAAATTTGAAGACTACCTATCTGTCAACATGCTTTTGGAAATTCATTCTAGAAATACTAGAATGAATATTTGCAATGATGCAAATCTAAATCATGGGGAACATATGCCTCACTATTTTAATATTTGGATCCAACAAAATGCCAGAGTAGGCAGATCTTTGTCACACCATATCTTCACCTTGGAAACTGTTAGTTTTGAGAGCTGCCTTTTTCTGGTACTGACACTAAAGTCTCTTCTTGGTTTGAACCTTCAAGACAGAAAACAAAAGTCAGTATGACCAGTCTGAGACACTGGAGGTCAGAGTCTTTTCAAGTGTCCACAGTCTGTTTCTTTCATTGGTTTTGCAGATACCAAGCATATTTTAAAAATATTTTTAGAGCTATCTCAAGCTGGATACTTCTCAGAACATGCCACTCTCACAAATATCTTTAGCTAGAAGAAATGAAGTTTGTTGAGGCACTTCAATAATATGATACTGGTGCAATAATTTTTAAGGTAAAGAATTCTTCCCTGTGGTAGTTTGCTTTTTACTGTAAGATAAGAACTCTCGTATCTGAAATATAACATGTATATTTAACAGATATTAAGAGCAAAAATGTCAGAAACGACATACATTTTCTTCAGTTTTTATCATGTAAATACACCTGCAAAACAATTCACACAAATGGCAATAGAACTCAAGTAAGTGGAATACTCATTTAAAATTTTTACTTCAGTTTTCTTGGGGTTCTGGGTTTGGGTTTGTTTGTTTGGTTTCCTTTTCTTTCTTTCTTTTTCTTTTCTTTTTTTTTTTTTCTTTTTAACACAGAGAAATCCCTTTCTTATTGCACATAAAATAGTGGTATGTGAAGGAGACATGGGAGGAAAAAAAAAAAAAAGAGTAGACAGGTCTGCTGGGAAACCTGACTCATTGAAGGGGTCAAAATGCCCACCTTCAGTCTCCTAGGAATAGCTTTTGAGTTGGTACACCTGCTAGCAGTGCCTCAGAAGGGGACAGGCAAGATGTATATATTCCTGCTTTTCAGTTGCTTTCCTACTTGGCTGACTTAATACAGAGGATTTGTGGAGGGATGTTTTTAATGGCAGTATTTCATATGGTAAGAATGTCATAACGGAAACAAAATTTGGCATGTTGGCAAAGGCATTTGGCCCATGTAGATGAATGCCTGACATGACCAGGATGATACTGTCTCTTACAATTTTATCTTAAAAACTTAAACTAGTATGCTGTTGCAAATGTTTCTAGGGATACAAACTTCTTTCCATGCTCTAAATGAAACCTGAAAGTGACAACTGACAATGATGTAAGTGTGAATTTTAGGTAGATCAGAGTCCCTCCTGACCACCTCAAATAATTTAATGTACTGAACATTTAGAAAATCAGAAGTCCCAAAATAAACTCTGAAACTTACTGCTTATGTTTGAAGTACTGTATCCAAATGCCTACTGAAAAGACTTGTACAAAACATTACACCTACTATTTGAATTTAATAACCCAGTTTACTGTGTAGATGTCATCATCATATTAATTAATTCTGAATATCATCCTAGCAAATGGTTTTAACTTTTAACTACTTTATATGCTAATATAAACTTGGTTTTGTCCTTGTTCTACAATGTTATACAGCAATATTCTAATTTCAAAATAGGCCTTCTGACAAGTCTCAAGATAATAGCAAATAATGAACTTTAAATCTTCTTCTGTTATTCATGTTGCCATGTTCATTGTAGAAAGGATAATGTTATCAGCTTGCATTTCACAACGAACAGACCTTTAGAAAACTTAAAGCTGTTTTAATTTTTTCTTCATTTTCTAGGAGTGAAATTGGGAAAGCTGAAGGTGTTTGAACTGCTTTTGGTGCTTATATGTTTGGTAGTACCTTGAAGGCTTTTTTTTTTTTTTCATACTTAGTTACAACCATGGTAAAGCATGAAAAACAAGTTTTTGGACAGGTTTATGAATACACTGCTGTATTCCATTTTGTTAGTTAGCTGTTGTAAGGAGGGATGATTACATAGCTTATATACTTTTACTCTCAAATATGTAAAGGGACAAGGCAGACATAATGTTGAATAGAGAACCAGATTACCTTAAAATTAGAAAAAATAAAAGAAGATAGAATTTATTTGAGATCAAATGTGTATGTCAAAATATTGTATGAAAATACTATTTCACTTACATTTTTCTATGCTAATTTTTTAAGTTATTAACATATTTTGTTTAGAAGAGTTTTTACTGGATTATGAATAATTTCCCTTTTAAATAAGTATGTGTGTGTGTTTTTACCAAAATATATAGCTAAGGCTCAGTTTGTAGCCAGAAAAATATTACTTAATGCTCATTGCACTTAATTCAGTTGTCTAAATCAATCAGCACTCAAACAGGTGAAGCCAAATTTGACCCATTTCCAAAGAGAATTGAATTCTCCTTGACACAAAGCCCTGCATTATGAGTGTGCCTAATAAACTTTAACACAAGGTCAGTTGCTTAGATTTCTTTTCTTTTTGCAACAGTTTTACCCCTGAAACTGAAAACATTCCCCTCAAACCCACATTTCCTTAATATCAGAACCCTTTTTTTTGTGACAGAAATTGTTGAAATAAGTTGTTCGTATTCTCAGTCAGATTTAGCTTTTATACATTAAACCACCACTGTATCAGGGTTAATTATAATGGAAGACAAGTTTCTGAGATTTTTTTTTAACATTGCATATAAAATGATTAATTACCTTTGTTCCAATTTGGAAGACGAACTGATTTGAAGATACTGGAATTTTGAGTGTAATGAAACCCTTTCTGTTAATTCTCCTTGTAACACAAAACCTGAACCAGGCCCACTGGCTTGCATTCATTTTGAAAGGTGTCAGCATATCTCTTGGAATACTTGAGTGATCTACATGTACAAATAAACACTTAGATCTATCACGCATTGGTATCAAGCTCTGCCTTGTCTTGTGGTCTGGCAGCCGTAATATTCCCTCCCATCCTGCCTCCCCACCCTGTTTTGCTGAAATGCCTTAAGGATAGCAAGCTGGAGTAAGCCAGGTGCATCCATTGAATTTTACTTGGTGGATAACTATGTGCGTTTTTTCTCACTGTCATTTTTGTAATGAGCTGTGGGTTAACTAGAGGGAAATGATAAATTTCACGTCAGTGGTCTATAGACATCTGGAGCAATATTGTCACATTTTGAAGAGACTCTGCTTCCTACTTCAAAAATGGTTTTGTTTTGTTTTGTTTTTTTCAGTGTGCCTTGCCCACTCTCTATTCCTCGGGAGGTGAAAACACTATGACAGTCTCAATCTGTGCTTGCATTTAAATGTGTCTGGGAAGTTCAAAGGATCTGATGCAGCACCCTTCCAGGGTGTTCCGATTAATCAATTTGTTGTCAATGTGCCATTGATAAGATGTCATTAATGTACCAGTAAGAAAACCTCCAAACCAAACAACTTAGGAATCAACTGTGAGTGTAGACATATACTACACAGTAAACTTGATTGTTTGGCATGCACATCTAACCTGATTGAACAACAAGGATCGCAAATATTCCCACAACAAAGGCCTATCTCTGATATCACAACACTGTTCCTTCTGCTCTTTTTCTATTTGGGCTTGAGGATGTGGCCTTTACCGTGAGACATCCCAATATTTTCCCTTGATATTTACAGCGATTTTTTTCTGGAGGAACTGTGAAAAGAGAAGTAGATGACCATCACCGGTTTAGTGGTGGTTACTATTTAATCCTTCTTAACAAAGAAATGCTTGGACACATCAGTCTGTATAGCATAGCTGGTATTATCTAACAACCAGATGTGATTCTGAGAGTTTTGTAAATGCATGACACAGAGATAAATAGGAGTTGAATGTAGACTTTCTTGTTTTCTCTTACAATGGAAACCAGTTACCATACAGTTAAGTGTTACAAATCCTCCTCCTTTCAGGAACCATGCTTGATGGTGCATATTTTCACCTTGCTTTTTAATCACTCAAACATATTTCAATGACTGCTGCAACACCTGAAGCAGTCAAAAATACAAGATACTCTCTAAAAGAAGCTTTGTTTGGTCTTACAGTAGTTCCTGTGGAAAGCCACTAGTTCAATTCAGACTTGAGATTTAGCCTTACTGCTAAAGCCTTAGGTTGTAAAGAAGTTTCTTAGTACCTGCAGCAGGAAGTTGGAGAAGAGCTGTGGAAGATGGTGAGGTATAGAATACTGTTCCAAGAGGAAATACCACTTCAGAAATGGGAAGCAGAAACTGGGAATAAAATGGAGATTGGTGGTCTTAGAGAATGCTGATGAGTTAACTTTTTGCATGATTAGGGAAGGCAAGGAAGACTTACCAACTCAGCGTGGAAACCCTGAAGCCATGTTTGCATGGTGTTACTCTGCGTTAATAAAATTTCTATATTTCTGAGGTGATTAAGCTTACTGAATGTCCACTTACGTTGCAGTGAAAATAAATCTGTGAGTAGATTTTGAGTGAGAAGTGACAAGTCTTCCAAAAGGCTTTCCTGCCTCTTGAATGAATATTAGTCCACTTCAGTAACTGTTGTATTGGGCAGTATCAAGCAGCTGATTTCAAATATGAAATTGCACAAGCTGATTTGATGAAATAATTATTTTCTTTATTATTGTTATTATTCTTAAAATTTCCTAAGTCCTACATTAAGTACATCTGCAAGGAAGGAATAAAATCAAAATATTTACCTACGTGATTTCATGATGATCATTTATATAGTAAGGGAGACTATAGTATAATTTGGGCAAATGAGTTTGAAATCTTTTTAATGCTTTATTGATGAACATCCTAGAAAATTATTCATTGAGGTTTCATTTCTTTAACTAATCTGCTGCTACTGTGTCAACTTTTGACTTTTGGGATTCAGAATTTCCCTTTGGGCAGACTAGTTCTTAAGTACATGAAAATGCATAGGATGTTTCTTGTTGGCCATGGATTTTCCTTCTCTTCTCTAGCAGTTATCAGAGGATTATAAACCTCACTTCCCTTCTGGTTTCATGCTACAATCTATGATACTACAATCTGTGGTTATGTATGGATATATATGGATAATAGAACTTCTTTCTCAGTTAATTTTTTTCTTCTTGTTAGAATTTTTTTTTTTAAACATCTATTTCTTCTTAACTGAGTGACCTTTGGGGGTAGTTGTCATCTGAGTGGCTTGTATTATTAATTGTCCTAAATTAAATGATAAAGAGATACACTACTCACATTTTCATTTTCTTCCCCATAGAACTCAGTTCATACTCCAATCCAATATAAAAGCAAAATAATCACAACCTGCTTTATACATTCCAAGTTTTTGCAGGTAGTTATTGAGCAGTAGTTTTGTTGTCTAGGTTCATCCAAACACATGACCAAGTGCGTATGTTTTCCTGTCTAAAAAACCACACCTATTTTTCTGCTGTATCTTCTTCTTCATGGATGAAATTCCTGGGCAATTAGAAAGATTTTCAAAAAACGTTCTTGGTTTCCTCTGTCCTTGCCACAGGACTTTTCTGTTCCATGTGGCATTCTGTAGACCCCTTATATTCAATTTACCTTTAATTTGAGTTGTAGTGCTTTCTAATGGTTTCTAGAACAAAACCTGGAAGTAGCAGGCACACTGTCTATAGAGTGCCTCACTATCTCAGCTTGCATTTGTATAGTGACTTTTATGTCAGAGGCAATCAAACAGGTTTTTAAAATTCTAGTCCTGCTTTAGGGAAGAAAGTGTTTCCCTACAGCCATTACTAAAATGCAACCATCATCAGGATGGAATTTCATTGTGAGAATGGTATTGCAGTATTAAGGAAAAGATGACTTTGAATGCACAAGTGAACCATTACACTTACAAAAAGGGATGCAAAATTTTAAATTCATTTAGAAAATAACATGTCCCTTAACTTTTATGATTGATCCTGGAAGAATAATTAGAAGCTTTGAAGACTTCCTTTATTTACCTTAAATTGAACAAATAACAAGACATCACAACAATATACCAATAGCAATACAGAAAATTGAAGAAATGAGGATTGATTGAAGGAATTGAAAATGGAGTCATCACCATCATGACTAAGCTTCTTGAATGAAGATTTGGGAAGGGCTTTACCCACGCTTGCTTCAAGTGTGCTGATGGCTGAAAAGGCTGATGCGAGATAGACAAGTCCGATTGCAAAAGGCACAGTGGAAAGTCTCTGTTGGCACTACTGGCAAGGCACGGTTCTTCCTGCTTTATCTTTTCTCCTCCAGACTGATTCTGTTTGAATTCTCAAAGGAAGCAGCAGTGTTATGGATGGTGCATCTCCATTTCTCCCAACTGGAGGCCAGGGTGGACTATTGATGGTGGTCAGTACGGCCAAGGCTGAGGTGTTGTTTCAAGGAGTCCTTGTATCTCCTCTTCGGGGCTCCTCTTTTACGGCAGCCGGTG
>JAWWEE010000001.1:40564881-40585186 GCA_035221455.1 Xenops minutus | reverse complement strand
GGGGTTTTTTTTTTTTTTTTTTTTTTTTTTTTTTTTTTTTTTTTGGGATAGGAAACTAAGAGGGCTTTTATTCAGAATTCTGCAAGAGTTTTGGTGAATTTGGGTTTGATTCATACAAATGGAGATTATTTAATGAAAACCTGCTTCTTCAAAACTTCCAGCTACACAACAGAATAAAGTAACATATCAGAGAATGTGATTGCTACGTTATCTTTGCAAACTCCTCCTCCTGGAACAGCTGGTGATTTTCTTTTCTATTTTCTGTTCTAAGCTTCTGTGTAGTTTGCTGTATAGTGCTAAATAGAGATCTCCTGACAGTAGTATACCTCAGAATCCATGTTGAAGGAAGCAATTCCTCTCCCCAGATGAAGGTCCAAGACTGCAAAGAGAGTGTGAAGCTCTTGTTTATGGGCATGAAGTGTGTGGCCTAAATCTAGTGCATATTCTCCAGTAGGAAACCAAATTAGAGAGCTCATTGCTTTGTCTACAGATGCCAGAAGAAGAGAGAATATGTACATTGGTTTGCTTCTGTAATTTATCTGGTCAGAATAAATTTGCACCTGCAAAGTGAACAAAAAGGCTGCTGCCAATCTGCAGCAAGTAAAGCAGGATAGTAGTCTTGCAAGTGCAAAAAATTCTTCTAGAATCCATCCTTATATTTTCTTCCCCACAAGGTGTTTGTTAAGGGTCTCACTTGTGTATTATTCTGCACAGCTTCATTTGAATAAAATTATATGTGATGGCTTTCTTAAATTGTTTCCAAGAATATATACCTTTTACTTGGATTAACAAGAAGCCAAAATGAGCTACAAACTATGAAAATTGATGGAAACCAGTCCATTCTATCCTCTGCAAAAGTGACTGATTTCTCCTTTCTGTTCAACTGACATGATGAAGAATGAATAATCTGCTTTTATTCCTTAGCAACAAGTCTGAAAGAGAAATGGTAACATTTTGCTTTTGATTTTAATACTTTCTGTATTTCAATGTTTAAATTAAAGTTCTCCTTGCTAAAAGCTTGAGCTATGAAGTGATTTGCTAAAGTTTTCCACTTACAAACTTCATAATCAGAAGTCCTGGCAGAAGGATGTGAGCTTTTCTTCTGAAGGATTCATGATTTAGTGTCTTGCTCACAGAGGGAACAATGGGATCATTGCCATTTTCTCTAATGCTACAGTTCTCTTCCTACTCATGTTATAGTTCAGCTGAGGAATATTTAGACTAGAGTGGTAAATGTTTGGGTATTAAGACCCTCTTAGGAAAAAGAAATGGATAAGGGACATTTAGAGGAATAATATTTAGAGAAATTATTTATGTAACAATAGACCAAGAGACCCTTGCCAAAATATAGACTAATTGTGCCAGACATGTGCATACAATAAAAGAGTTTGTAATCTGAAGGAGATGTGTAAATGGTTTTCAAGCCTGTATCCAAGACTTAAGTAGGAAAGGATAAGCTGCTCTCAATAAACCCATCAATTCCTTCAGAGCTCACAGAATTATCTTCTAAACACACTTGGAATTGTGCATAATCTGGTGTTTTACAATTCTTTCTAGGCATCTCCATACATTTCAGAAAGCACTATTTAATTTTCTAATTAATGCTTGTGAGCATTTCCTTATTTCATAAGCACATAGAAATACAAAGATTTTTTTAAAAAATACTTTTTGCAGAACTTATGATGCCTGATAAACCTAGAATTTGCTATAGGTTTATTGTTTGTTTTATATTATTTAAAGGTAAATTTAAGTCAATTCATAAACAAGGTTTGCTATTTGTGGGTTTTTTTTTTTTTTTTTTTTTTTTTTTTTAATTTGGGTTTGATTGTATTGGGGTTTTTTGGAGTCTTTTTCTTTCCTTCCCAGCCATTTTTCTTCTCCATTTTAGGTCCCTGAAAAGGTTTCAGATGCTACTCCTACTACAGATATTGAGGTCTGCTTTTTGTTTCAACAGCAGAAGGACTGGAGTCATACCTCTTATTCATATGTAAATATCTCAGGATGCAAACTTATCACTCTCTCTGGATAATTAGGTTTACAATATTACTACAGAATTTTACAGTATATACTTTTAAAAGATTTATAACACATTGAGGGTTATTGAGGGAACAACAGAGTATTCAAGGAATAAACAAGGGATCTCAGGAAGCAATTTTTCATAATGATATATTTATATATTTTTCTTTGTCATACATTAGATCTATGATGCCAAATATCCTGTGAACAATAATTCTAGTGAATCATCTGTCTGTAAGGTGCTATTACTATTGCCATTACTGAAACTCAGTAGATTGAACACCATGGCTGGAGTCCAGCTATTGATGTCTGCAGGGTGTTAAGGAGGAGCAGGCAAGGAAAGAGGGGCAGAGGGGTTGCCCTCTACACCAAGAGGTGTGTGGGTGTGTGTGGGTGTGTGTGGGTGCGATAGAGTGTGAAGAGACCTCTCTGAAGAATGGCCATGAGCAGGTTGAAAGCTTATGGGTGAGAATCAGAGATTGAGACAACAAAGGGAAGCTTGTGATTGGTCTCTACTACAGGCTGCCTAATAAGGGGAGCCTCCTGATGAAGCCTTCTTCCTTCAGCTACAGGAGGAATCATGCTCCCAGGCGCTTGTCCTACTGGGTGACAGTGACATAGACAGAGGGATCAGGTACATCCTCAGCAATTTTGCAGACGATACCAAGCTGAGTCATGTGGTTGTCATGCCTGAGGGATGGGATGCTGTCCAGAGGGACCTCAACAAGGTTGAGAAAGTGGGCCCATATGAACCTCATGAAGTTGAACAAAGCCAAAAGCAATGAGCCGGCAATGTGCACTCACAGGCCAGAGACTCAATTATGTCCTGGGCTGCATCAAAAGCAGTGTGGCCAGCAGGTCAGGGGAGATGATTCTGCCCCTCTACTTCACTCTCATGAGACTCCACCTGGAGTGCTGCGTCCAGCTGAGGGGTCCTCAGCACAGGAAAACAGGGACTTGTTGGAGTGGATTCAGGAAATGGTCACAAAAATAATAAGAGCACCACACAGCTGCTTGCTCATTCCCTTCTGGTGAGATGGGGAAAAAAACAGAAGAGTGCAAATGAGAAAACTCATGGGGTTAAGGACAGTTTAATAAGAAAAGCAAAAGCAACACATGCAAGAAAAGCAAAACAAGGAATTAATTCACCACTTCCTATGGACCCAGGTGTTCAGTCATCTCCAGGAAAGCAGGGCTCCATCATGTGTAACAGTTACTTGGGATGACAAGTGTCATCACTCTGAATGTCCCTGCCTTCTATCTTCTTACCCTCACACTACATACTGAGCATGATGCCATTTAGTATGGAATATCCCTTTGGTCAGTTGGGGTCACCTGTTCTGACTGTGTCCCCTCCCAACTCGTCATGCACCCTGAGCCTCATCACTGGTGGAGTGGGGTGAGGACCAGAAAAGCCCTTGACTATGTAAGCCATGTTCACCAGTATGAAAACATTTCTATATTGTCAACACGCTTTTCAGCATAAATCCAAAGCATGGCCCTGTATGAGCCACTATGAAGAAAATTAACTCTATCCCAGCCAAAACCAGAACAATGACCTTTAAATGTCATTTACAACCCAAACTATTCTATGATTCTGTAAAAAATATTTGATTACATTGGAACCACTTACAGTCATGTAAGATATATAAAGTGGCCCCTGCATAGAAGTATTCAGATGTTAACAGGAAAACTTCAAACTCATTGGTATAAAGTTCCCTAACAAAAATTAAAACAGTCAGAGTTAGCTTATCCCCTCTCATTATTCAGTTAGCAAGCAACTTAAAAGGCTGGCAAGCTGTATCTCTTCCCATCAGGGGAAAAATAAAGTGAATGCCCTTCCTAGGATCATGTTTATTTTTAGTCTCTTCCTTTATTCCAGACATTTATTTTAGCAAAATCCACATGTTGACTATGTCCCAGTGAAGCCTTGATAGCAAACGTGAACACTCCCTGTAACATTATCAGAACAGACAGATTTCTCAGACTCTCATCCTGTCATTGGACAAAGGCCCTCAGCTAGACAATACAACTGCTTGATTTGTGGGAAAGGCAATGTTAAGAGCCGTAAATTGGCATTAAATGGAATCAGAATTGTTTGCTCCTTTTCATCTCATTGAACATACAGACTGTTTGGCTGTGTTTATACTGCTGAGTTGATTCAAGCCTTGAGGCTGAATAGCACTGACTGGCTTGTGTCCACACTCCACAGGGTCAACTCCCTCTACAACTGATTTCTCTCAGTGACAGCTGAAGTGCTCCAAAACAGAGTCAAGGAGATCACTAAGAATTAAGCAGTGTGACAGTAAGTGTGAATGCCTGAGTTCATTGCCTGGTCCTCTTTGGTTTAGCAGCATAGATACTCCCTAAAGAAAAATATATCCAGTTACTATGAATAAAACAAGTGGCCATAGCACCACATGACCATGCACCCATTAGATGTGTGAGTCTATAGGGGTATGTGTCACAGCTTCAGAAGAGGACTCCTCCCTAGGGCTCTCAGTAATATTCACGCCTGGAGAAGCAAAGTAGAGACCTGCTTCTCAAGATCATAGTCACAGCAATCATGTATCACAAAGAATTCTGCTGAAAGCTGAGCTTACAAGGATCATATGTATTTGGTATAGCCTAGGCAGCTGTGCCTGCCTGTACCCAAGGGTTGCTTACCCCTCCTGCATGTATGTAGAAACACATACATATGGGAGACAAAATTCACATGCATATACATAGATATACAGATAGATTTATGAAATATAACTAGCACTGCTCTTGTTTGTGTAAAACCAGATTTTGCTATGGCACTCAGTATAATTTTAGATTGCTGCTAAGAAATCTTCACAACAATGGAGCCATGGATTTGGGTATGGTCCTTTTAAGATGTTGCCCTGGGCTGCTGTTGGAAAGCTGCTTTGCAGGCTGCCAGATATGTTTTTTTTGTTGTGTAACAACAAGGGTGACTTAGGACATAAAGCCATCTGAAATACTGGTTAGTCTGGCAGAAGCCAAGCCCCACATGAGTCACACTTGTACTATATCTTCGTGCAGTGTGGGGGTGGGACACCAGCACACACTATCTCCTACTCCCTGCCTAGTTCTTCCCAGCCCATAAACAACTGAACTTGCTCCAGAATGAAGCTTGAGGGTGAACTAACACTTAAGTAGCATGGACGATCAGGAGATAACACTTAAGCACAAAAATCCAGCAGACACCAACAAGACAGTAGAGACATATTTTCTGTTTATTAAATTTGTAATAACATTTTTCCTATATGTTAAATCTTCCATCTAGAGTAACCCAAACCTTTGTTGTGCATTTGGTTAGGTTGGAATGGAAAAGTACTTAGGTAGTATTGAAAATTGTGCCCTGAAAGGTTGTGTCCAGAGACTAGAAAGGTGTAATATCAAAATTCCACTCCTGTTAAATATTAACATGCTACTATGATATATTCATTTCAATTGATATGCTCACAGCATGATAGGATATTGAAAATACAGCCAATTGACCCATATTGATGGCCAGATTATCTTTGTTGAAGTTAAACCACATCTTAGGCACAGAGACAAATGATCTCTGCCTGGTGGAAACCCCAAGCCGTATTCACAGAACAGTACATTTGAGCCTGTGTATATTAGTAGACTCTTAAACCACCTCTGTAACTACACTGGAAACATGTGGTATTAGAGGGGATGTGTTTAGGCACTGACCTGTTAATGGTCTGTACAGTTTAACTGGTGGCACAGTCCCTGGCATGGTAGGGCACCTTCTAGGTAGTGCTTTCCCAGACAACGTCCAGGCCCAGCTCAGGGTCTGGCACAGTCCTGGGACTCTTCTCAAATGCAACATGAACAGAGCCACCTGCTCTAGGTGAAAGGAAAGTTTAGCTGTGTGGTTGCAAACTGCATCATGCCACTTGCTTTGGGGGCCAGAGAATTGGCTCTGTCTCATTTTATTTACTGACAGAGATGTAGCCAAACTGATCTATGCAGAGCTAGCTTAGCTTCTGAACACCCAGTGTGCCGGTTGCACTGGACACATTAGGAATTAGGATGCAAAGATTTCAAATTTCCTCATTTTAGGTTTGGAAACATGTTTTTTGTCATTTATTTGTGGAATCCCAGCACTTCATTTACTTAGATAAAAGAGTATTAGCTGCAAGTGAATGAAGTTGTATGCATAGGAACACAACCAGTTTGACCAAAATATGCCACAGGTGCATACAGACTGGTGATCATCATGCCTGCACGTTATACATCCTTTTGTAGCTATTTTTGGTCATCTCAGCTTGAGATCTAGTTTTTCAAAACGTAGAACAATATGCCAGGAGAGAAAGTGAAGAAGTCAGTAGACCTCTTCTGGGTCTGCCTACAATGGTGTTGCCTGTCATCTAACTTCTACACAGCATTTATGTCTGAGCTCATCTGTAAGTTCTCTTTCAAGTCACTAGAAAAAAATAAGCACTTTTGGGAACTGAATAATCTGACCTGTTTTAGATATATAAGAACAGGTGAAATGTACCTTAATGTCTGTTTCTCTCCAGTTGTTATAAAGGAATCACATGGCAATCCTCTCACACATAATTTATGCACATTTACAGGAGACATACATGGCTTCTAATTCCTCAGTCTACAATGGTGCTATGCAATTATTTTTAGCATTTACCTCAAACTTTCTGAATAAATCCACACACAGCAGCAAGAGTCTACCAAAACATAGCTTTCGCTCACATGCAGTCCCCCTGTGGTGAAGGGAAGGGGTGCAGACCACCGTGGGATGTAGGTGAAACAAGGTGGCCTGGGAAGGAGGAACCTTGAGGGCTCTCCTCTGTGCACAGCAAACACAGTGGCCATGGATCTGGTAGGACTTGGGCTCTGCTACAGCTGCGGATTTATGGCATGTTAAATCTCCAGCTACTCCACTGCCAAAGGAAACATGAGCAGCCACAGTAGTTGCTTTCTTTATAGGAAATGAATAAGCACAAAAGGGCCATCTGATACACCACAGGCTAATGTGTGAGTACTGTCTTATTAAGGACAAAAGAGATCTGAGAAACTGTCAAATGTCATATTCTGTCTTTTAAAAATATATAAACAAGTCCATCTTCCCCAACTTCTGTGACTTTTAGACTTTGTTTAATACTTCTTGCATTTAATAGTACCAGAAGGATTTTAAAGTGCTGTATTAATTATGGGCCAGATGTTGTATGCAGAGCCAAGCTAAACTGATAGGACTGTTCAGAGCTATAAGCACTGTGCCACAAAGTTGTGTGTTTGTAGTCAGCTCTCAGGGGAAGGGTAATGTGGCTGACAGCTATGTACCACTGAATGAGAATTTTAACCCAGGCAGACTGAGCAAATCTGCATGATTTTAAGTTACGTTATTTTTTTAAAGTATTTTCTGCATGACTTCTGTAAAGGATTTATGATTTGGTATTCAGGAGCTGAACTAGGCATTTCCAGTGGATTCACCTTGATTTGCTGCGATGTGCTCCGCACATTTATTGTTCCTTTTGGGCGCTGTTCATATGCTTTTGCACTTGGTTTATAAATCATATCTGAGATTTTAAAGTCTTTCAAAAAAATGTGGATGCATAATTTCCATTAAAATGAAGAGGAAGTTTGAATGCTATCCCTTCAGGTGGCACTAAAGCTTCTGGACTATTATAACGTTGTACACAAATTTATTTATCTCAGGATATTGAATATTTCACCTTCTTTCAAAATGAAGAAAAAAATAAAATAAAAAGCACTTCTGATGAGGATTTCATGTCAACGTATTTGTTTTGATTTTTGATTTTTATCAATAGCACAAAAGTCAAATTGAAATATTTTGCAGAAACTAGTGCCACTTTTCAGAATCATCTTGCTTTTACATTCAAAAGACAAGTAATCTCCTCCTATGTTTTCTGTATTCCTAGCTCCATGCAGTAAGCCACAAAACTCAAGCTTTTTCTTGGCTTCCCTTCTTGCATAATATACCAATATAAAAATAAGTATGTAATGATATTATTCACATATAATAATAGGTGTATACAATATAGTATATATACACACTATAATAGTTACTACATATTTTTATGTAATAAGAATATTGAAAAATAGCTTTTATGATGACCCCTTCCTCATGGTGCACACCCCCAACATTTTAAAAACCTGTAAGTAACAGATTGTGAGCTGTGTGTATGCTGAGTTACTAGGGCCATCTGACTCCCCACATGGCAACTGATCTATTACACCTGATCTGTTCTAGAATATAATCATACTTACACAAATGGCCATTTGGATATAGTGTCTCACAATAATCTCCTTCATCTAAACTTTAAACCAAGAGATTTTGTCCTGTATACAGTTTCATTTAAAAATCTTTGGTATGACCACTAGGGAACTTGAAATGTGCTTTCCTGGAGCTGCCTGTTTGTGTAAATCCTACGAGCCAAAGGGTCACTTGCAAAGAGAGATGAAAGAATCTTAGTATTTACTGCTCTTGGATTAAGAAAGCCCAGATTACAGGACCTCAGAAAATAGACCCTTGAGTTGTTCTGCAGAAAGATGGTACTGACTTTTTTCCTGCTGCACTGGTGTTGGGTTGAAAGCAAAGATTTGACATTGTCTGGGGTCTCTCTTTCTTCATTAATGGCAGCTGCAAAGCAATTTAGAACTGTCTTAAAGTTTTTTTTATATTGGATGAAGAATGGAGATGAGCTACTCTCAAAATATTTTCAGCACAGTTTTCTGTACATTATTCAGGCAAAGTTTGTCCTGATGATGTTCTAATCATTTGGCTTACTATAATGCAAACCTATAGCAGCTTACATGGAGAGGGACTCTTCACAAGGATATGCAGCCATAAGACAAAAGGGAATGGCCTTAAGTTGAAGAATGGTAAGGTTTAGATTAGACATTGGGAAAAAAATCATTATTGTCAGGAAGGTGAGGCCCTTGCATGGGTTGTTCAGAGAGGTTTTGGATTCCCCATGTCTGAAAATGTTCAAGGCCAGTCTTGATGGAGCTCTGAGTAACCTGATCTCAGACCACAGCAGGGGTTTTGGAGCTAGGCGGTCTTTAAGGTCCCTTCCCATCAAAATCATTTTATGATTCTGGGATATTTGTACAGAATCTCTCAAACAATATGCACCCCATAGCATTCTCAGGTGAAAGAGGAGATGGGACTGAGTCTGCTACAAATGTTCATAAAAAGTAACAAAAACTAGGGGCAGTATACTCTCTCCCACTAGTATGCACAAAGTACAGTTGCATCGGACCCTACATGGTCCAGTTGCATTGGACCTTACATAAAGTAATACATTTAGACCACAGCTGTGCTGGAGACAGTGGGTAGATCTTGCAGTTGAATTTGTCATGTATACTCAAATGGTTTTTGACAAGCTTTGCACCTTGCTGCAGAGTCTCCTGGGAATGGTATTGCCATAGTTAGCTCAGTTTTGAACTCCTCCTCTCTTCCTCTCCTTCCCTGCCTGCCAAAACTTGGATCCAGAAGTCTCTGCTTCTGGCACTGCAACCCGTAGGTTTTGATCTGGCAATGGATATAATGACAATATTATACTGGAGGGGAAAAAAAAAGAGAAAAGGTCCGATATGAGAAGAAAACAAGCTTATTTTAGCTACAATGAGAAATCCTGGAGATACTACTCTATGTAGCCACCATTCAGTGCCAGCTGAAGTTTCCTTATTGTAAATGGTCCATGTGCAGTGTTTATCAGTGTCATTTCCTCTCCTTTCCTGTCATGCGCTCATGACCAGAAGAGCATAAAACATCTACCCTGACAAGAGGAGAGGGTGGGTGGCTATTGAGAGCATATAGGGGCTCTCTCTTTTGCAAGTATGTATCTTCTATCCAGTTTCTCCTTCTTTGAATGTCTCCTATCTAACAGCACTTGAAGATAGCCCAGAAAACACTTTTGTTTTACTTCCAGTGCTGTACATGAGAAGGTTTGTGAATCAAAGCCCTGAGATGTCCCAGTTCCCAGCCCCGGGTGTTCATTAACATGTTCTGGGCTGTGAAGTAGAGCTGAGCCATGGGGATGCAAATCTCTAGAGATGGGGAGCATGGATAGATGAGGTCTGTGACTCTTTAAGTGGCCTAAATATTGGGCTGTGGTTTGACTTGGTAATCTTAAGGGTCTTTTTCAACCTGAATGACCCTTTTATTTTAACAGATAGTAGCAGACCGTGTGAGCAAGGGGCCTAATAGGGGTTCAGTGGCACTGAGATTGGACCATGTGGTTGAACCATTGCAAAGACAGGAGACAGACTCAGGAGACAGCTGTTCATTTATTAAAGTAGGATGTAACCTCAGTAAGGTTGGAAAAGTCTTTTATATTCTTTTCCTTGGTCCTAATTAATAAAGATAATGAGAAAGCACAACTGCTATGACTATTGGTATATCTGAGATATACATGTTAAAGTGACTAGAAGCCAGGAATAATTATTTAGTTCTCTGTAGGATATTAACCTCTGGAAAGATTCAGAATAATGTGCATTCATGTAAGTGGATAAATAATTCCATGACACAGTACCAGTACCTAATCCCTACCCAAATTTTGGTTCCCACTTATGCACAATAATGCTCCTACCTCAGTTCAACAGACTACCTGGGCACCAGTCATAGGTTTAAGGCATTTGAGAGACCAATCCATCTATCTGTTCCTGAGTATATGTGCTCTGAAAAATGAGACACTCACAAAGTACTTGTAATAAATGCAGGTAACATGGAACACACATTTCAAAGCAGGGTAAGGTTTGGGAGAGGTGGCCCTGGTGGCCTGCTGTGTAGGGCTCTAGAGGTCAGAGTAGCCCTTCAAACAGTGAGTTGGCCATAATGATTTGCTCTTATCAGTAAGACCCTTTCATTCAGGTATACTTTTTTCAAAATCAAAGTGTGGGGATTTAATGATGTGGCTCTTTTCATATTGATTGTGCCAATACAAAACACGATTTAAGAAGACACATTGTGGAGCTTGATTCCAAAGCTGAGGCTAGAATCTTTAGCATAACCTCCCTCTGCATGACCTCAGCCCTGCTTTTCCCACTCCAGGGCTACATCTATGGAAACATGGAAAAAGGCAGTTTTCAGAGAGGAAGATGAGTGATTCTGCTGTAAGCAGTGCAGTGAAAGGTGTGAATGGCAATGAGAGAAAGAAGGGAAACACAGAAAGGAACTGAAAGCTTTTTTTATTGTTACAAAGATTTAACATAGGTTTCATTGCTTTAAGCATTGACTTGGCAGATCACTGCCTTTTGACAGAACCTGAGTAACTGGAGTAGAACAAACTGTCTGGACTGTGTCTTCCAGTTCTTCATAATAAAGGAAGCCTAGAATTCTAGAAACCAACTGCACTTGGATAGGAAACTTGTAAAGGAGAATTTTTGTGACGGAAAATAAGATTTATGGGAAGCATGTCTATTGTGGAAGATAAAGAATAGTTAATACATTCATGGGGAAAAAACGAAGGAAAAGTTCAAATTTTTCTGTCACTTAACACCAAATATTCAGCCAAAGGAAAAAAGGTATGGATTAAGCAGAAGACTGCCTGAGTTAGTTAAAGCTTATCATTCACATATTGCCTAGAAAATGTCATTCATTCCTATCCTAATTATTCCATATTTGGGCTGTCTGGCATTCAGTGACAAGTCATTAGCAAGATAGACAAGCTGTTATTGCAGCACAGTCTGAACTCCTCTGGAAAAAGCTTGCAAAACAATGAAGGGCACAGAAGAAGTGAGCAACATGTTCCGATTTCCCCAGGCTCACCAGAGAGCACAGGTATGTGATATGAAGCTGAGGTAACCTGAATGCATTTCAAAATGTGTTTTAAAAATAAAGGTAAAAAATTCAGTTCAGCTCTTCTGTAACATTGAGGCCAGGAGCTGAGAGTATCCTGTATCATTTCTTTTAAACTCTACTAGGTGTTCAGGCAGAGGAGACCAAATGGAAGGTCTAGCTACAGTTCCACCACAGGATTTAAGGATGGTCATTGCTGTTCACTCAACACGCAAAGACTCAGCTGTTGTGCCTTTACTGGGGAGAAACGTGTCCTATTGTAGCATAATTTGAACCCACCAACGACATCGCTGTCCATCTTTACAACACCCACTTTCCCCCATGCTCCTGTACTGCACGCTCTCTCTCTTTCTACATGCGATCTGGCCCATCCAAGTTCTTTGCAACACAAGACGCTATTTAGCAGCAGTTTTCTGTGATGTGGAGCTGGCTACCTTCTGAAGGTTTACCTGACATTTCTGCTGCCCTGTCTCCTCACCTACTCTCAGTTGTTTAACATGTAGTAACTGGCCATCAAATTTGGGCTTGAGTGGCCCCTCAGTGACATGTGCATCAGCTGCCTGGGAGAACACAGCTCACAGGAGTACTACTACAACACTCAATATTTGACAGGACTGTGAATAACAGGCTAATTGCACTGTGTGCTTATTTATATCAGCAACAACAGAGTAGTCAGTGCAGGTGAAATTGGGAAGTCACATGCCTTGATAATGATAAGTTGTTCATGTTTCACAGGAGTATGAGAAAGTGGTGATGACAGCTGTGTCGCACTTTGAAGCCAGATGCCTCCTGTACTCCAGATACACTGTCCTTTAATCTCCTAAGAGCCATGCTGGATTTTGCTATGCTCTATGTGACTTCATTTCTTGCTGTGACACTCTGAGACAGCCTCCTGCTGCAGTAGCAGAATTGGTTTGCAGACTTCAGAGCTGTGTTGTCAGCACACATGGATGGGCCACTCTATTTTCTAGCACAGTGAGTCTGGAAAAGAACCTCCATTTTGTTTTTACTGGTGGTCAGTCCAAATTGCCTGGCAGCATTATTGAAATATTAATTAATGTGTTGTGCATCCTCATCTGGATGTGCAATGACTACTTGGCTGTCAATGAAGAGCAGTTTCCAGGCCATGTCTTTATAACCTTTCATTTAGCACAGAGGCTCTGTGGCAGCAGGAGGGAAAGTAGCTCTCAGGATATTATTGCTATTCCACCTTCTAAGGGTTCTGCACTGGAAGAACATTCTTTTGGTGATTATGTATGATTTGCAAATAGTAAGTTCTCTTAGTGTGACTCAACCATGAACAAACATAAATATGTGAAAAGGCATTTTAAGCCACGTCTCCACAAATCTTTACATGTAATAAGCTTGAATGTGATGTTTGATCCACTAATCATTCTGAGACTTATTAAGGCCAGAAACACAAGCATTAGTTAAGTGCAGATTGAGACTGTGCTGTATTTGACTAGCTATTTTCCTGAGAACTTCCTGACCTAAGTGTGTGACAGAAGCTTTCTTTTTTAAATAACTTTATGAATGTTTGCTGGCATAGCAAACCAAAAGAACAAGATACAATAGCCTCTTGGTATAAATCTCTGTTAATGAGACCAGGACTAGAAACCTCATTGTTCAACTCACATTCTGTCTGAACGCAATCTGCTTCTCAAATTATAAATCAGGGGCAAGACACTGTACCATTGTGTAACCCTACACCCTGGCTCTGGAATGTTTCCTAGTCACAAGAGGATTGTCATCATTTCATTTACGAGAGAACTATCAAACAGGCTTGGGCCATATTTGGTCTACAAGCCCCCCCTCGAAAGAAGACAAATCCTCCCCACTTGCAGCAGGGTATTTTTGTAGCAAGGACACAGGAACATGCATTATAACGTGCCACATCCTGAAATCTATAAACAAAAGAAAAAAGCACTGGCAGAAGCAGTGCTCATTACTTAGGATTAAGAATTTGTTTATGTATACCATATATATCTCCATCCCTCTAGGAAACAAACACACATATGTGTAATAAGATCATTGAATTGAAAGGTTTAGTTCTGCCTGTGAAGGTGCATCATGTGTGTGAAGCCTCTGCCAGTCCATGAGACCTCACAGCACATTCTGCTTTAGAAAAACAGAAAGATCCTCTCTGACGATCTCAGACAGAGAGAGGAACTTAGTCACAGGGTGCAGACGGTGCAGTAATTTCAAGAGCTCTGAAGGGCATAATTGCTTTCACATTTTCATCGAGCTTTCTAACAATCCAAGAAAACAGGGAAAGACTAACTATATTTATTACTGGCTTAGGAGCTGTCTAGGAAATCCCCAACTCACTCATCAGCACCACCAAATGTAACTCATTAAACATTTAAGCTAAATGCACAACCCTTCAGCCAAATCACCTTTTGTCTTTGGTAGGACTCACTCTGGAGGAAGGGAAAGAGGTTTGCCCTTGGCACCCTGTGCTCTGTCTCCCTAGTTCTGCGGGCTGTTCAGAGCAATATCATGAAAGGTCTGTGTAAATACTCATCCTTCCTGCCATATCCCCACTAGCTGAATGCTCCCTGTGCTGCTCTCAGCAACTGAGAATGCCTCTGTTGGTACTGCCTCAGCAGCTATGCAAAACACCACCACATGGCTCTGTTCTCCAAAGGGAGACCATTGGCATGGGTTTACTGGACAACAGAGAGGTAAGTGCTGCAATGTGAATAACCAAGAGAAAATAACTCCAGCACACCAACCCTATGACCTCTGAAGGCTGTGTTCCCCAGTGCCAAACCCTTTGGCTACAGCTGAGAACAGCATTCTGACCTCTTTAATATATTGTGCAAATTTTGCTTTTAACTAGATGACCAAACTGAGAAATTAGAAGACGAAATAATTTCCACAGGCAAAAAATTACTAAATATTTAAGTGGACCTGAAACTACACATTTCACATAGCTTTTGGGCAATCAGATTAAGCTAGTTTCAAAACCTTACCTTCAAGTGAAAAGCCAGACTTTTAAATACAAACAGAAATATTTGAACTTTAGTGATTATGTTTCTTTGATCAAAACTCTGAATATGAATTATTTCAGGAGCATTTCCTTCTTTAGAAATATATGTTTTCATTTATTCAGTCTGCTTAATGTCACAGTTCTACAATGATCATCAAATAATGCACAATGGTCCATTCTACTGGCATTTTTATCTAACTGCAGGATGGCACAACCTTAAAGAAATTCAGCATCTTTTAGGTTCTTATCATGGTCCAGGTAGGAGGATTAAATATGATAGACATTGCTGAAAATTGTATAAAAGGCATAGGAAAGTGATTTTTTTTCCTTTTTCTTTTTACCCCTCCCCTCCCTCTTCCTCCCCTTCTGTTTTCCTTTTTATTTTTTCCTTTTCCCTTCTGTTTTTCTTTTCTTCTTTTTTTCTTTCTCTCTGAAAGAGCACAAACTATTGGATACAGATTAAATAAAAAAGTTGAACAATCGCTTCCTTCTCAAAACAAGAATGAAATTAATATATACAATAATAGAGACTTTATATGTAGATTCATGTCACCCACAGCAACTTCTGTTGCCTGGATCACCGCCACCATTGTTGCTGACTTGGGATTTATATTCAATATTGAAGGAATCCTGCAGCTATGATTTGAAATACAATTCCGAAACCATTGTGGAGTCATCTTCAGTTTCTTTCATAATGTGCGTTGTTGTTCCCAGTTTTTTTCTGCAGAATTTGACAGTATCAGTCAGGTTCTCCTCCCAGCAGTAGCTTTACTGCAGTTGCTGCCACACAACTCAGGACCTGCGTACTATATACTGGCCTAATACAGGCAAATGCATATTTTGAGAATGCCCTTTAGTCTCAAATATTTTGAAGCACCCTCACTTCTATCAGCCTGTGGTTGTATAGCACAACAGTATTCACTGCTACAATTCTACACACACTCTGGCTGTCCCTAACCACTGTCATAAAGGTTTGCTTGTGCTTTGGCTGCAAAACATAGTATTTAAAATGCTTGAAGCATCAATTATATGTGTCACTAGCGGTTCTGTGAAAGTCTTTAGCCCTTCATAAGGCTGCAGTTCTGTGAGTCTGTGAATACTGTAGCTACAGAAGATACTTTTTCCCCATGAAAGCAAACTGGCCAGGAGCAGAGGCTGGAGAAGGAAGGTCTCTGGCTTTTCCCGGTCCCCCTCTTTCCTCTCATTACCACTGCAGCTCTTGCCACCACCAAGACTTTACCAATGAGCATAGATAAGGACCCTGCTGCCTAATGACCCTGGCTGGCAAAAAGCTCCAGAAAAGAATGGAGAATCAGAGTCTTGTTCAGAGCACCCAGGCTGGTGTGGCAGCTCCAGCTGCAGCTCAGCCTGTCCCTCTCTCCCTGCCTGTCCCTGCCAGCACTGAGGATTTGTCATAGTCACCATGTGTCTGCAGCTGCACCTACCCCTCTCACATTCACAGCATCATTATGCCTGTCACCACTGCCTCCAGTGCCAGCAGCAGGCCTCAGGTCCATTGGCTCCTGCCATCCTAAAACTTAGCTGCAGGTGCCAGAGTGGATGGTGGCTATTGGTTGTGATGCCCTCCCAGATGTAGAAGTGGAAAATATTCTTCTTGGCATCGGAGACTGCTGCACGGGTGACGGAGGAGAAGGTGGACCTTGTCAGGGGCTCTTTCACACCCTGATGGAGCTAATCAGGCTCTGCCCTGCAACTCATTTGGAACATTATCCCTGGCTACTGCCTTGTATGAGCTGATGGGAAGAAGACAATGCCATGTGTACACCACTATTGTAACTTTTCCCGAGTTAAGCTGTAATGAGTGTGTCATCACACACCCCACATTGCAACAGAAGAGCTGTGGAGCTGCCATCTCGTGCTGAAATCTTGCCTTTATTTGACCTGGAAGCCTTACTGCTTTCTTGCAAGCCTTCAGTTTATATGATGTTTGATCACACAGAGTTCTGAGACACTGCGGTAGTATAAGTAAAATATTATGCCACTGGTAAATTTTCCTTATAAATCCATGATTTATGGATAGGCCAATTTACTCAGTGCTGTGGCTCAAGGAGCAAATTAGACTAAGTAGGAAGCCAAGTCTAGAACAGCAAATTTTTTTCCAAGATGAACACACTTGTTTTATGTAAAAAGTGAAAGTTTTTGTCTTATCAATGAAAGATTAATTTTATGCTCTGCCCCCCCTGTACAATTTCCTGTGACCTGCTGGTCTTCAGGCTTTTGCTTGCAGTGGGAAAGGATGTGCACTGAGGACACATGCTTATTTTTACTCTGTGAAAGTACCAAGATGTGCTTGAACCTGAAACCACAGATGTTCAATCACGTTGAAACTCAGGGACATAGGTACACATTTAAAGAAACTTTGTAGATGTTTTGAATTTAGGCTTGTACTGGAAACCCTAATATTAACCTGGTTTTCATGTTTTTGTATTTTTTTTTTTTTCACAGAAACATAATGGACTAATATCTTTAAAAAACCCAGCAAAAACAATAGGCAGAATGAAGGTACACAATTTTTTGTACGCTCATGTCTAAACTAAGCTTGATGATTTTACCATAGTTACGTGAAAAATAAATTTAAGCCTTTTAATTTTTTTTCTTAAGTTTCTGTGTGATGCATAGAAAAGCCTGGAAACATCAGTCTGAAGACTAACCATCAACTAATGGAAACCTTGTTGGCTTTTCACAAGTGCTCAGAATCCAGCTGCTGCTCCTGGGCCCACTCTCATAGTGCACATTCCTGATGCCCAAGAGTCACACCGTTCAGTCACCTAAACAAAAAACTATACTTCACTATTGTCAAAAGAGTCAAAGTGACCTCAGAAACAAGGTTATTATCTTTGAGTTGAAGCCTGTAACCCCAAATAAAAAAACTCACTTGAAAATCTTTTCCTAGAAATTTAAATGCAAGCAATCTGTTTTTGGAAGACTGTCCCCATGTAATTGAGGAAGCTGACTCATGGGCCTTACTTTTGCCACCTAAATCTATTAACAGGAGTAGAAACCTGGTTAAGCTGATGCTCTGGCTTGCTGACTAGCAGGGCTGTTTTTGTTCCATGGCCTAGGGTATTCTGATTATTTGCTTTCCCCTCTCTTAATCTCTGTGGAGAAACCTTCCCCCGCTATTTAAATATTAAATCCTTGCCATACTGGAATGTTGCAGGGTACTGCTTACAAACAGAGATGTCAGGGCTCAGTATTTCAGTGCAAACCAATTTTGAGTTCCAGCTCAGAAGACCCTTTGTTCGTTTGTTTCATGTCTTTTGCTGGGAATTCTACGTGTATTTGATCACCTAAGACAGAGAAAGTACTGATACACATCAGAAGTTTTTAGGCATGCAGACTTCAGCTATAGTTTCCCTTTTCCGGCAGCAGTGTTAGTACAGATGGCAACAGTGATTGTAAGACACCAAGTTTCTGAAATTCTGGTGTTTAAACACAGTTTATCTTAACAGGCTCCAGAACTGAAGTCAGCCCCTTTAAGCTTGTCAGATTTTCCCTCCAAAGATGTTGCAATGCCTAACTAGAGGTAAAAGGTTATTTTTTTTTACTCCATCCTTCAAAACATTGCATATTGAAAAAAAATCAATCTTTCCCTAAACATTCTTTGTAAAATTTTAGGTTGCTATTTTCTACATATATAGTCTTGGCTGACACAACACACCAGCAGGTAGTTCTAATCCTCAACAACCTGTCCATTGTTACGATGGGCACATGCTTTCCTCTTCTCTTTTTCTTACAGGCTGGTTCCCTCCTAAGAAATGGCAGCACTTTTTAAAGATAATGGCATGATGATCTTGATATGATGGGGAACAATAAAGCTTTTAAAATAATTTACCCAAATAATTATTTAATATCTTGTTTTGGGAAGACGCATTCCATGTAGAGAATACCAGTATTCCTGTGGGGGCATGTGCCCCTGGCACTCCTGAAATAAAGCTTCAATATTCTTTGTTTGAAAGACCAGCAATGACACTTTGTGGGGTTCAGGCACAGCTCTGGTGGAAGTACAGGACTTAATTCCCTGGACAACCCCAACAATTCCTACTGTATAGACACAAGCAGAAAATCAGGCATCTGATAGGGAGTTATAAATCCAGAGATTTAGTAAACTGCTTTTATTGCTTCTTGCAGCTAATTACCAGCCTAGATTTGTTGACTGATTCTGTGTGCTGTATATACCTTCTAGAACTTTTTTCAAAAAATTGTGGATGTAGCACTTGGGGTGTTGGCTTAGTGTCAGATTGGACTTCATGATCTTAGAGGTTTTTTTCAAACTAAACGATTCTGCCATTCTATGATTCTGTGAATGTTTACTTTGTACTGAAAGAGCAGAGGAAGAACAAAAAGAGGAAGTTAAAAAGCCACCATTTCTTAGCAGTTAACTAACTTCACAGATTTAGGTATCATGCTGGTTAGCTAACAAAAGGCCTTTGATCTAGAACTGGCATAACAACTCAGACAGGTTATTTTAAATTAATTTTACAATGAAGTGCAGAATAAAACAGACTTAATTATCCTAAAAATGCTTACCAGTAAACTGACATTCACTATTTGAATTTCTGCTTTCATCTTTATTTTCTTGCTAATTTTGCAGTGTCAAATAGTATACACACTGCATATAACATACATAAAGCTGCAAGATCCTGTAGCAGATAACATCAGTGTCTCCTGTATAATTGCAATGGATTGCTGGCTGAGGCACTCTGGTACTGCTGTGAGGCCATTGCAGGGCTCACCAAAAGGGAGGACATGCATTGCTGAATACTCTGTAATAAAAGGGAGAATAATGAGATATACATGTATATAAACAGAAATGTTATTATGTATAACATTGAAGAAACATCATTTGATGGTACCATGTGACCTGTTTTCCATTATATAAACAACTGTGTACCTTCATTTGGATTTAGATGTTGGTATTACAGAGTACAAGGGCCTCCACAGAAATTACTGAGCGAATATCTAAACTTTATTTGAGTGCTCTGAAGCTGGGAGAGCTGAAGCAGGTTGTTCTCTTGGTGAAGTAAAAATTTAAAATTCCATCATTTCTCCTATCATAGTTGATGAAATCTCATTCACCTGTCCTTTTTCTGCAGCTGGGTACTTGTATGACAGTTCACTCTTATCATCAAGAATAATTCCAAACCAGTGGCTAAGATCTGAATGTTTATCTGTAGTTGCATACCTGTTTAAATGTTTAAGTATATACTTGTAGGGAAAGAAGGGTCTTAAATGTCTGTCAGAGAACTTACAGAGACTGGACAGCCAGAGTAGTATCTAGTGTTTATATCTTATTCATGAAACAAAAATCTTGTAGATGAAGAATTAATGGGAGAAAGTTTTGTCAGAGACCAGCCAGCCAAGAAAGACTTGTGACTACTGAAAGCCAGGAAAATGCATTAGTGAAAGGAGCAGCTTTGTCTTTGTTTCCCTCTTTTTTTTTTTTTTTTTTTTTTTTTTTTATATTTTTTTGGACA